>JACATO010000941.1:0-414708 GCA_018389105.1 Nautilus pompilius | reverse complement strand
AGAGACGCCGTTAGTATGTAGAGAGAGAGAGAATGAGAGAGAGAGAGAGCAGACATAACGTAAACAATATTTTGAATAAGTAAGTGTTTAGGAGGATGTTAATCTATTCAGAGCCGTCCGTCGCTGCAAAATAAACGGATTTGAATGTACATATGTTAGATAAATAACCCAGGATATTTCAGAAGGAAATGGTACTGTTACCAAGGTACCAAATTGCACAGATGAGTACTTAGACCCGTCCCGTTTGCGGACTTAGCGAGAGTCCGACGATCCCCACTTGTATATGCGGTATCTCGCTCATCGTTCACTGCTCTGTTAGGGTTGGGGTTTTGTTTTTTGATTTTTTGTTACTTGCTACTGAACCTTTAAACCAGACAGAAAAAAAAATTTACTTTTTTTTTATAAAATAAAGCGACAGGGTCCCGGCATTGATTGATTGATTGATTGAGAGAGAGAGAGAGAGAGAGAGAGAGAGAAGAGAGAGAGAGAGAGAGAGAGAGAGAGAGAGAGAAGAGAGAGAGATGGGAGAGAGAGAGAGAGAGAGAGAGAGAAGAGAGAGAGAGAGGAGAGAGAGATGGGGAGAGAGATAGAGAGAGAGAGAGAGAGAGAGATGGAGAGAGATGGAGAGAGCTGGAGAGAGAGAGAGAGAGAGGAGAGAGAGAGAGAGAGAGAGAGAAGAGAGAGAGATGGAGAGAGATGGAGAAGAGAGAGAGGAGCAGAGAGAGAGAGAGGAAGAGATCTAGAATGTACAGAAGCTAGATAGAGAGAGAGAGAGACAGATGGAAGAAGACAGAGACAGGGATGAGAGACAGAGAGATGGAGAGAGAGAGAGAAGAGAGATAGACTGGCATCGGATCTTTTTATCCCTGGCAGTCAGGCTCACCCAGTTTGCGCGGGCAAGCACAACACCACACCATCACACACATCACACACACATCACCACACAGACACACACACACACACACACACAACACATCACACACAATACAACACACACCAACACAACACACATCACACACATCACACACACAACACACAACATCACACACATACACACACACACACACACACACACACACACATCACACACATTTGTTTTTTATTACTGCCCGCCGGCCGGTCTCCGTAACAGTCCCGTCACCTAATCCAGAGATGCTAAACAAAAACAAAAACATAGGAGATATGGAGTAATAACATGGCTTCAGCAAAGATGAAATAGTCTTGTACATACAATTTACCTATTTGTTTTCTATTTATTACATCATAGCCAGTTGGATTTCATTTCAGAATTAGGTTATTCGACGTATTATACATTTGTATGAATGTGACTTCAATACAGAGTGTTTTTGTTAGAGTACATTGTTCATCAATATGTCTTCTCTTGCATGATTGTAATCCCTGGCACATTTTCATACAGGCACATACACTTTAAGCTTTAAAGGTGAGTTTAGCTCGGTTTGTCCTGGATTCTTTAATATTTAACAATAAGTGAAGCCTGTAGCAGCTAATGTAATGTGCTATAAATATGCCGCGATGGCTTGTCCTAACACTCAGTAATAATAATATCCACATTCATTTCAAGCAGAGAAGTATCACAGAGAAAATAAGCCAGCCATATACATAAAATTATTAATCATTTGGTTTATACAATATAAATATTGTTATTAATTATGTTTACTGTATTTTGCTTTATAATGCTTTAAATAAACAATAGAAAATGTAGACCCCCCCTTTCCTAAAGCTCAGATGTCATAAACTTTCAGATGAAATCCATTATCTTGTACAGCCCACTGTCGGAGATCTGTCACCCATCCATCCATGATAAACTTTAGTCTCCAGCGCTTTCATATTCTGGCCAGTGTACATTGAAGGGTTAAGCACCAAAAATGTATACGTCAATGGACCTTTTACCGTCGATCTGTCAGTTTTTTTTTAGATACTCCTACTTACTAGCTGGCGCCTTTCAGATGGCTAACAGCACCTAACAGCTATCTGGTGTTGGTATTTTAAAGGATAGGGTAAAGACTGCTAGGCGCCCTGGTACCGATTCACATTCAAAATGGTAGTAAAAACCAAGTCACGTGTTTATAAGCGGTCTCAATAGTCGGTATCGGGGAGGACCCATTCATACATAAGCTGCCTGCTCTGATCGTTTAAAAACACCACCAGGCTGTCACCGACGCTATGCTACTATTCTTGAAATGTAACAAATGTATTGAGAGTTTGCTTTGTTCCTTAAGCAAGTACAGACTCTTTCCGGAAGTAAACTGGAATCGTATTTGCATTCGAACCTCTTTATTCCTGTATTAAACCCATCATACACGTGAAATAGTGCTGCAGCCAGTAAGCTGTGGGTCCGCTGTACGTTTCACGCAGAAGATAATGATGGTGGATTGGTTTCCCCTGTCGTGATATCTGTGACGTGTATCCTTAGCTGGGCCCCCGTCAGAATGATTTTGGCTTATACAAAAACAAAAGATCCCTTTCTAACGGGTACATGTTTTATTTAGTTTTATATAATATGAATACTTTGATTAATAATTCTTCTTCTCTTTTTTAAATGTTCTGCCTTACAGGAACTAATACGTTACCTGTTCCCCACGAAATCCAGCCTAAAACAAGCATACGATCGCGTACACTGTCTCTGAGGATAGATGGGCGGGGGAAATAGTCCGTGGGATTCTAACAAAGGGAATTTTACCTTTGCTTGGATGTTAGTTAAAATTAGTAGATAAACGGTAGCAATACAAGGTTCTAGCAATCTTTCTCGGTCTCCATTCAACAGGATCTCATCTGTGCATTCATTTGCAGTAAGGCCAGAGTCAATTGGCTGCGGAAATTATCCGGAGCTTACAAAGTGCTGAGAAACATTCAAATGAATAGCCCATTCGCCATCTATGATCGTCATTTTGTGATTATTTTCCATTCTTTTGTTTATTCCCCCCCTCCCACTTGTGCGGGAGGGGAACATCAGATCTGATACACGTGCGCGCTTCTCGCCAAGACCACAGGCTCCGCCCATCACGTGATGGTCATCTCGCTACGGCGTGGAAACAGTGGATAACTTTCCCGACGAAAACAAAGAATAAAACATGCTAGAATTATTCCTTCAAGACAAAAATAGAAAAGATCATTAAAGACACCGTCAGCGGTGGAGTGCAGAATCCATTTAAAGGAACTCGCCGCCTTTGGAGCGTTCGAGAATCGACGTCGTTTGCTGTCGGGATTTTCTACCAATCAGAATAGGCGTCTTAAAAGAGCTCGCACTGCAGAGATCCGTCTACACTGCTATGAGATTATTATTATCTTATAATTTTCATTCGGATTATCAAAGGACGTAGAAAAATCTTAAAAAAAAAAAACAATTGTAAAAGCATCATACAGATTTCTTTGTTTGCATCCCATGATATAAAAAAGGATTTTTACACACGACACCTTTCATACCCTTTAAAATTGTTTTCTCCTACACGGGTTCATATCCATCTCCGGACAGTAGGTAATACAGTCATCTAAACTATCGGCTCTGGGCAGCCCAGGTATCCCGTCCAGATCTTTATGCAACTTCTGCAGTGATAAACAGAAGCTTCTGCTTCCTTCTGTCATGTAAACAATTCTAGTGCTTACTTCATCTCCTGTTCGCCTTGCCTTTATCTTTCTAAGCATTTTTAATGTATCTATCTTTCTCTTTCCCCTCCATCAATTTCACTCTTTCCATCACCACATGAATATTTCCCTCGTCATCTCTCTCTCTGTGTCTGTGAGTATAATATCCAACAAGAGCAATCCGGGATGCTGGTAAGAGCACCCACCGCCGTGTGTACCTCTCTAGCGCCAGGACAAACCGTCCCAGGTAGCTGCAATCATAAACTATTCGCAGGTCGTTGAGCCGGCCGGTTTGTTGGCCCGATCCCACAGACAGAACTACCTCGATGTCTGTGCCCTTTTATATCTTGACTACGCCAACACCCCGACACACGGATACCCAACCCCCGGGGAAAGAAAGAACGGAAACCGTTTTCTTCTCACGATTCAAAATTGGATCTAAAATAATAAATTTTTTTTAAAAAAGAGAAAAGAAGTTGTTGTTGTTGTTTGTTTAGTTTCTAAAGTGA
The DNA here is from genome assembly GCA_018389105.1 of Nautilus pompilius. Lineage (NCBI taxonomy): Eukaryota > Metazoa > Mollusca > Cephalopoda > Nautilida > Nautilidae > Nautilus > Nautilus pompilius. The sequence continues at coordinate 410,596 of JACATO010000941.1, read as the reverse complement.
GACGATGGGTTGTCTCCCTTCCTCGGCAGGGTCCGCCACTTGAGCATTGTACGTGACCGAGCAGTCGCCCGGCCATTATTCGCACGACCCGGGAGACGCTCTACCTACGGACCAGCAGCGGTGGTCCGCGGCCATGAATGACTTGTCAAATAAACCCGTCGGTCCGCCAGGCGAAGATCGGATGGAATCACACGGCGACGAGCTTTCCCACGACCCGCGCGTGTGGGCCGCGCGACGGACGCAGCGAGCTATCACCTGTAGAGAGGGAACATGGATGAACGCCGGCCGCCTCGGCTCCGCTCGGCTCGTTCCGTGCCCCCCCCGACCCCGAATAGAACCCGGGAAGTAAATAAAAATAAAACAAACAAACAAATAAAACCCTTTCTCAAACTTTCCTTTAAACTAAAAAGAATTCTACAAATAAACAAACCCTCCTTATTTATTGGAGTCCCCCCGCGCGCGCGCCCGCCGGGGGGCGCTAGAAAGTTTGGCGGTAGTAGTAGTAGTAGTAATAGTAGTAGTGGAAAAGTTCAGCCGCGGTATCCATGTTCCGGCGCGGACATCTGGAGGGTAATTAGGCGTGCGGCAGCCAATGGCGTCGGAGAAGAAGGCCGGCGATGGGATAAGTGGGCCTGATGCGCGGGCGAGCGCCCGTCAATCAAGGTACGCCTGCCGGAGCTGTAGGTGTGATGTTCACACACTGAGACATTTTTTATTGAGTCGACCGTGGGAATATTTCGTGTAGTCGGACTCGGACGCGGCGCAGGAAGGACGGATATCCGCCAAGCTCCGAACCTTTAACATCGCCTTCCGCAGCGGCGCGGAAAAAAAAAAAAAAAAAAAAAAAAAAGGGGGGAAAAAAAAAGAAAAAAAAAAAAAAAAAGGGGTCATGAAGCGGAGTCTGAGCGAAAGTGAGCACGACGACGTGTTCCAGGAGCGGCTGAAGGCGGGGTAAGCGGCCGAGTTATTATTATTCAAAGGGTTTCCTTCCTTGTGTCGTGGGCGCCCACATTCTGACACGTGGACGGCGGCGGTCGCCAGCCAGCCAGCGCGAGCGGCCGGTCGGCTGGTCAGCGGCGGCTGCTAGATCGCATAACTCTCTCTCTCTCTCTCTCTTTCCTTCCCTTTTTTATTATCCGTCTTTTTTTGTTGTTGTTGTTGTTGTTGTAGGTCACCCTCCCAGAGTTGCCAAATTACCGACCGAAAGAAAAGGCGAGGGGTGAGTGATTCGACCCTTTTGTTGTTGTTGTTGTTCTTCTTCTTCTTCTTGTTTTTTGCATTAAAAGTTTTGTTTTCTTTTGTGATGGACCGAGGATCGTCACGCGCCCCTTCCTCCCTCCCTCTCTCTTTTTCACGCGTTAGACATCGGCTTTGCCTCACCACAGTTACAGTCCCCCCAACCCCTCTTTTCTTCAATTCATCCCAAGCTTCCTCCACTCTCCTCCTCATTTGTTGTTTACATCCAGAACACGTGACATCGACCGTGTTACCAAAATCCAGAAAGTGGTTAGCTTTTATCGTCTCTGCTATACACGCGGTGTTTTATTATTATTATTATTATTATATTATTATTATTATTATTATTATTATTATTATTATTATTATTATTATTATTATATTATTATTATTATCGTTATTATTATTATTATTATTATTATTATTATTATTATTATTATTATTATTATTATATTATTATTATTATCGTTATTATTATTATTATTATTATTATTATTATTATTATTATTATTATTATTATTATTATTATTATTATTATTATTATCATCATCATCCAATAACTTACTTTCACCCTATTAACTCCCCCCCCATCCGCGTCAACAGTGAATAATATTTTTCAAATATATTTACTTAATTACCTTTCTCTCTTTGTTTACATTTTAAGAAAGCAAATTAGTTATCCTTTTAAAACTTATTTCCACCATTGTCCCCTAGACCGGAATTTTCCATCAGACAAAAGCGATTTTCTCAAATCTTACTCAGATTTTAATAAAACCTATATAGCTTTATTTTGATAACAATAATAATAATTTTAAAAAGACTTTTTTCCCTTAAAACCGGTCTTCTGTTGTGAAATAATTTGTTTAAGCTTACTGGATGAGTATTTCGTAAATAACCCGATATAAAACCAATTAATTGATATGGAATGATATCGGTCTGGGTGATCAGGGATGGTGCGAGTGAGTCCTAGATTTGCAGAGTAAACCGCCACTGGTCTTCATCATCGAAACTTTGTGGTATTTTAAGAGACTTGAAGAAGGTTTTTTTTGTTTTTTTTTCATTTTAAATTAAATAACTGAATTTTACACAGGAAAAGGAAGAAATAAATAAATACATTTTAAATGGATAAATGGCGAGACTTACAGAAGCGCTTCGTTTATTACTGAAACGAAATTATTTTGACTAAGAAATCCAGTTTTCCAGATAGGAAGGAATACTTCTTCCCACCCGCTGTCAATTAAATATAGGGGTCTGTTTTCACAAACGACCACATCTGGGCTCGATGTCGTAATACCACCGCCAGTACAAGCAGATTTTTAAAGAATAGTTTATTATTATTATTATTATTATTATTATTATTATTATTATTATTATTATTATTATTATTATTATTACTGAGAGTTATAGACTGTTCCAGTAGGGTGTTACTTGCACTGTTATTGTGACAAGGCCCCACCACTACCATCGCTTCTTGATTGCAAGCGCATGAAGGAAAAAAGAAGTTCTTTTTTATTTCTTCAAAATAGACTGATTGTTTTTTTCCCGGGGTAACGTAAAGGCCGTGTCAGGGTAGTTCCTGGATGTCATTGTTTGCTTAGTATAGTATTGGAAAACATATAAATTCTGTAATAAAGCAACATGTGGGAAAATAACATCAGCGTTGACAGTTTGCACGTTTAAAGTCGCAATTGCAAAGCTTTGCTGAGCTAAGACCCTTTGTTTACCTACAGCCAAGGCCAGAAAGTGTTGTATTACCATGGAATTTGATAATTTTGCTTGATAAAGTCTGATTAAAGCAGGTCGATTTGCATAATAATGTCACATTAACGCACGGAAGTGTGTGCCACCTTGTAGTTTTTCCGCAGACTTAATGAAAAAAACTGGCCAAAATTGAAAAGTGTGAGAATTTTAAATCTAAAGTGAAAATACATGATTTCCGAAAAGACATCGTACATCATGACGACAAAAGCGACTCAGTTTGAAATACTCTATGCAAAAGCTGATATTCAGAAGTAGTCATGTTTAGTAAGAAGCTAAATGACCATGAATTGAAGATAGACTTTGTTATTGTAGATATTGGGCGATTCAATACATTTGGCCGTATATATTAAACTCAAGCTTTCTACTTCGATTCTTGGGAAGAAATGTGCGATTTTTTAAAAATAGAATTTTGTTTAAATTGCGATAATAATAATAATAATAATAATAATAATAATAATAATAATAATAATAATAATAATAATAATAATAATAATTTTACAGACAGAATTATGGACTCAATATTGAAAAATCCGAAAGTTTTGCAATTAACTTCATAGTGAAAAGTATAGTTAGGTGTACATTAGCATACCACTGTTAGGGGGAGTATGTAGAGGACATGATTTATCACAGACAAAGAGTTTATGCTATAATACTAATTATGCGAGATTCTCCTTTTCATTGGTAGGTCCACACTTATGATCGTTAGTGTATTACACAGATCTGCTGTTATCCAACCACCAACGTATTACTCCTCTGAGGATTGTTTTAATAACAAAATCAACTTCATTCTCCGAGTCGCCATCAGAGTTAACTTAAAACGTCGACACTTTTTGACAGACGGCGGCTGAAGAGACTCGTTTTCTTCTAATTGGTTCTGTCTCCCAGACACCACTATATCAGGGGAAAACCCTCGACCAGGGAGGGTTACCAACGCACAGAGTGGACAGACGCCATTCTTCGCGAACCGCATCCTTCATGTGCCCCTTAAACCCTCGACCAGGGAGGGTTACCAACGCACAGAGTGGACAGACCCCATTCTTCGCGAACCGCATCCTTCATGTGCCCCTTTACTCCACCCGCCGCCATTTTCCTTCAATTCACCCTCAGCGGATGTTTCATAAACGTACGGGGCATCTGAACGTCCACTGAAATAAGCTCTGCGGGAAGAGCAAGGGGGTTTAGTGGCAGCACCACGACCGAGGAAAGAGTTAGCACAAAAGGCGGCCGTGTCTCGGTGTCTCTCTCTCTCTGGTGATCACGTAGCCCGCAGGCACAGGTTCGTGGAAAAGATGGGGTGACGGCTGGGAAGCCCCGACCGCAAACATACCCGGCTTGGGTTCTGGGGATCGACGCCGTCCTTCGCGTGTTTCTGAGTCTGCGAAAGTCTAACGTAGAGGGGTCGGCTCCACGGGTTAGTGCAGTGTCGAAGCCGCCGCGTGTCCGAGCACCACCCCCCGCCAACCACCGTCAGCTTGCTGCAAGTTGTCACGGGAAGGGTCGAATAAACGAAATCAACAAACACCTGTGACTTTGTTCGTATCTCTTATTCCATCAAATAGATAAATTCAGAAGTATTCAAAGACATATCTGAGAAACAAGAACGAAGCAGAGCCGGCGCTGCTTCTGCGAATTGAAAGTAGACTGTATTTAGAATGCTGCCATTGCCAAACAGAAAAAAAAACAATTGAAAAGTGAATAAAATAAATAATTAAGCATAAAGCTGTGGAGGTGAGTGGACAAACACTGTATGGGATTCATATATGATGTCTCCATAAAGGACATTCTTAGGAACTTTTTAAAAGTATATTTTATTCCATTTGTATTTGTTTATGTGTACCATACAGATGCCAAAAACTAAATCCGTAAAAGAAAAGTGAGTATTACACACGGGATAGTCTAAGAGAATGGTTGAGTGTTCGTGTGCGGCACTGTAATACACGATGACCGCCTGTCACGTCTCTCTTTTCCTTACTTCTCAGATCATCGAGAAAAGACGTCGAGACAGGATCAACAACAGTCTGTCCGAGTTACGTCGTCTTGTGCCCACAGCTTTTGAAAAACAGGTAAGTAAAACTAACCCTTCCCACGCCGGGACCGCGCAGATCTGCCTCTATAACCCGAAACATAGTGAGAATCCGCATTAAGTGAATCTTGCATAAATAACACAGAGAAACTGGAGTTGATTTAAGCACGAAAGAGAAATATGAGTGGACTGGTGTCTCCATAATCCTTCACACTGTTTTAAAATCACGTGGTCTGTCGCGACAAATATATATATATATATATTATAGAACATTTGTTTGTTTATGGGATTTTACATTTAAATTCATTATGCAAAAATAAAGGTTTTGCATCTTTTTTTGTTGTTTCCTTTGGTGACAAGGTAAACTCTGTGAAATGCGTCGATTTAAACTGACTACTGTCTCACCACGAGATAGAAGAGTCCCGGAAGTCATAGGGTAGCGTCCCTTTAAATGCTCTCGTTCGTTCGCACAGCCTCTTTCCTTCGAAGATCTTGAGAATCCCCCCGGAAACGAAAACAAAGGAATTGCTGCAGTCGGGATGCGAAACTGACCATTAAGAGGTCGAACCGCTGACGACGGACGCGCGGTACAGGACAACAAGAAAAGAGAAAAGAGAGCAGAACTTTTGTTTAAAAACCGACTTCCCCTCTTCTCTTTCCAGGGCTCCGCCAAATTAGAGAAGGCCGAGATCTTACAGATGACGGTCGACCATCTGAAGATGCTCCATCAAAAAGGTATGGGAAAAACAAATCGGCTGTGTGCTCAGCTCGCCGCCTGTTTGCTCGCTCCTGACATCAAACAGAATTCCCCGCTTCCCGCCACTCACTACTGCTTTGCTTGAGCAATTATTAACCGAGCATAAAAGTGTCGTCTGCCTCAGTGGACTCGTCATCGAACAGACGATGAGGGGGCTCATGACGCAAATAAAACTTGGTGTACACATCCAACTAACGTTTCCCACCCACCCCACTTGTTTGTGTCTGTGCGGGGAAAATTCGTACACCGGGAATAATTCTTTGCATCTCTCTCTTTTTTTTTTGGAATTGTTTAAAAAAAAAAGAGAAAAAATAGATAAATAGAGAGACCGGTTACATTTCACGCCATTTGTAAACATTGACTCTGTTAATAAATAAATAAGAGCCGCGAGAAATTAATGAGGCAGCGGAATGTTACAGTCTTTCCCGATGAATTGTGGATCATCTCTACCTTTCTGTAATTGTTTTTGTCTTTATCTTTCATAATAATGATGATAATAATAATAATAATAATAATAATAATAATAATAATAATAATAATAATAATAATAATATTCTGGCTACTTAATATAAAAACAATTCCTCATCCCCCCCGTTTACTCCTCATCTTAAAACGCATTTGGACGATAACTTCTGAGGAAAAGAAAAGAGTCATTAAAACAATCATTTGAGAGTCGAGATGATGTACACGCGGACATTATTATTGCGGAAGTGACGCTGTCTGTACCTTCAAGGAAAACTGGCGACATCGTATTTTTGCCAGATTAGAGAATGCGGAAATAAAGGGTGATAACTCTATTTTTTTTTTTTTTTTTAATATTTTGCGTACAGAATCAAAACAGTCGTAATCTGAATTCTGACTTTAAATACATTGTAACAAAAATAAATGAACGAATAAATAAAGCATATTTATGGATGAATTAATTAAATGATGTAAATTATTATATGTATATAAGCTAATAGTCCTATTAGAAGTGCCATTAACAAACAATTAGTCCACATCGTTATATCTTCTTCTCCAAAACCATTTATTGCCGTTAAATTAAGCAAAATGTGTCGTTATTATATTTACTCGCTCATTAAATGTTGTTTAAAATGATGTTCTGTTTTTTTTTCTTGATAAGGATTTATTAAGTTAAATAACTTTGTTGTAATAATTCAGCAAATGAATATAATGTGATAGAAAATAAATTACTAAACACGAAAGAAAAGAAAATATAGTTTCTAACAACTGTGCAAATACAAATTTTACAGCGGAAAACATTTAAGAATCTTGAGCATTTTAAAGTCATCTGTATCAGTAAGAACTAGACTCGATCGATGCCTAGTATTTCCTGCCACCACTAATATTAAAGCCGCTGTGTTTGGCGCAATGACAACAAATCTAGTGGAACATTGACTGTTTGCGAGGCGGATATCACATCGTTAATTCACATTGCATTCTGGGAACGCTCGCATAACTCTTGACGGCGAGAAATGTCCAAAGTGACCTACAGCGGTCAGCACCGTGATGCTACTTGAAACGCGGAATAACTTTTTCGCAGATTTCCACTTAAATCGTACGCGTGTGAATATATATGTACACACACGCAATTGATCGAAATAAGGGTGGTCTGTATAAATATCCTAATAGTTGTTTATATATTTGACTGGTGAGTCGTCCTACATTATGAGCGCCATTCTGCTAGAAAATGATAAGTAGTAATCAGAGTGGAGTCATGTGATCAAACGAACACCAGTAATTATTTATAACAATTTAAAAAGATATTTTTGTACTTTCGCTCGCGCCCGCCCACCCTTAGAACTTAAGTGTACAACAGTAATATTGTTTTGTTTTTAACGTTTCTTCCCAGAAATCATAGACAATGCAGCTTTAATACTTGAATTTAAAACCTCGACATTTAGCAGAGCGTAATGTTGTGCAATATATTTCCAGAAATCTATCATTTTAATTAACCAATTTGTTTATTCCTAGGTATCAATGGCTACAACTATCCCGATCCGCATGCGCTAGCCATGGATTACAGAAGCGTGGGATTCCGAGAGTGCGCTGCCGAAGTGGCGCGCTACCTCGTCACGGTCGAGGGCCTGGACATCCAGGATCCGCTCCGATTGCGCCTGTTGAGCCACCTCCAGTGCTTCTCGGCCCAGCGGGAGGCGGCGGCCAAAGCATCGCTGCAGAACACCTCGTGGAGCACCATGCAGTCGCACACCGGAATCAACGGCCAGTATGGCGGGTCAACCGTGTCATCCATGCCAAATATGGTCGCGTCACAGCACCAGTCGGACCACCACCTACCCATCAGCAGCCACTCCGGCCATCCGGCCGCGCCATCGGTGTCCTACAGCGAGGCTCGCGTCAGCCAGACCGACTCCTCGTCGTCCGTCCACGGTCACATGCGCCTGCCAACGACGGGCAGCGTCGCGCCTCAGATGGCATCCATGAACACCACCGGTGCACAAATGTCGCAGATATCGCCGTCTCTGTTACCCACACTGCCTCAGCTCCACACCCAATTTCCGGTCTCGCTCAACGTGAACTCCGTGTCGATGATGTCCCCATCCAATTCACATTCTTACAGTACAGGCTCGAACGGGGGGCCGATCAATCAGCACGCCCCATCAGTAAAACCGTATCGCCCTTGGGGTACAGAACTTGCGTACTAACCACCAATAAACATATATATTACTTTACCTTCCAAAAAAATCCAAAACAACTGAATCTATGCAATATCACAATTATGCAAAAACTAACTTATGTCCATTGCTCTACGATGACGAAACAGATCATTTTCTAGAAATTTATAAAAAAATTTTTATGCAATTTTATTTTTCTTGATTACAACGAATTCTTACCGATATTTTGCAATGGAAAGCAAAACTTTGTATTCGTGCCAATGTCTATTTGCTATTTATTACGTAAAAAACAAAAAAAAACATATCAAAGTGAGACTTTTTTTAAAAGGAAGAAACGAACTCTTTTATTTTGTTGTTGTTTATCTTTAATCCGTATACAACCGATATTTTAAAATTTATTCCCTGGTCATTAGTGGAACACGATATTTTTGTTCTCATATTATTTTCTACTAAGCCGCTAGTTTCCGAGTGTAATGAATGAAAGAGAAGTTGATTCTGTAAGACTCGAGTGTTCCTGTCTGTCTGTCTGTCTGTCTGTCTTTTTTATGTTCTACTGAATATTTTCAATCAGTTTTGTTTTTAGTTCACAGAATTGTGAACTACGAGAGAAGTCGTCGATCGAACTGAAGAAAAAGAAGGTTACAGATCATTAATAAAATTTTTGTACATCCGATCATTTTGTCTGTTAAAATATATTCACAAATATCATGGGTAATTTACTTCAGATCTGCGTCCTCCATCATCGTTTGGACGCTGGACCGTCACATGCCAGGGTGATGAACAGTTGAAGTGGTTTTCGCTGCCTCTACGAAAGACCTACTAATAATCTTCATTTTTAGGTGTAGAAGGCAAGGCAGAGACTCTTCCCCACAGTCACAGCCAGCTGGTGAAGAAAAGCGAGAATGAAATAGCTCTAGGAGTTACAAACGCCAGACCCGACCTAGATTCGAACTCAGTCCCCTCAACCTAAGATCATGCTTAATGGTATTCACTCGTTTTAAAAAAAGAAGAAGAAAAGTTTATTTCAATGTAACATTATCTGCGCACAGATAAATCGATCAAGATAAACCATTTCTATTTTATTCACGATGCCATCACTACAGTTACACAAGATAAGTCTTGCGATGCTCTATTTAAAGGATGTATTACAAATTCTAATTTAAAGTTGTTTTTTTTTACAAAAAAATTATAAAAAGTGTACCGTGTGCAAAACAATTAGCAGAAAAACAAAGTAATGATAATTTAATTGTTTCTCACATAATATGTACTTCATAGTTCACGAGAAACATCTTAAATTGTCAAATAGTGTATGATAGTCGACACAACATATGGTATTTGGATATTTTGAGAATAAAATAATTTTCATAAATCACAACTCTATCAAATTTCCCAAAAGTAATTGAAACAATGGCATCATGGGATAGGTTTCCTCATAAACCAATCAGACAAGGTCATGTGATCTCATTGATAAAGCTCTGACCACAACTGTTCATTGCAATAGCAAAACAAGTTTGCTTAAGCTTTTCAGCGGCATTTCACATTAAAAGTAAACTTTTGTATTGCAGTGTAATGAAAACTTAACCCTTCTACAGGATTCATGTTCAAGAATTCAACTGTTTCAAGTTTCTAACAAACCATCTTTTAAATTTAGTTATATACTTAGATAAGTATATTATCGCGTTTGCAGAACTTACATAAAATCCTATTATGTAGGAATCTAGTCTTTAAAAAAATATATATTGCCGGTTTGGTAAATATTATTCGACTATCACCCTTTAAGAAAAACTTTATAGGTAAGCGCAAACGTATCTTATTTATAAGCTGCAGTGATGTGGTATGGGAAAAAATTTGTTTAAATTACCTTACATTACAAAGCTTTGCACTATCCATGATGATCCGTACCTAAGCCACATGTACAGCTTGGAGGATTAGTTCGAGCTTTCGTCTAATGGCCTTCTTAGCATTAATAAGGCTAATTAAATGAACCTACTTTTCGGTGTGCCTTCCCTGTTGCAATCATCAGGGCTTCAATTTGGCTGGTAGATCTATGGATTTCGATTTCATGAATGGGCGAGAGGTTTGAGCTGGTGTCGAACGATAAAAGTCAGATTGCTTAGCGTATTTCGCCGCATCCTCCAATTTCTCTGTTCTGTAACTCCTCTCAATCCATTCCTTCTTCTCACTCCAGCGCAGTCTAGTTCATTATACCAACGGGTCTTTTCGAGGCTGCAGAGACATGAGCCAATGAGCAATCTGCAGAGGTCAAACGGACATGCGCACAAATGGATTTTTCCTGACAGCGCCACTCCTGGAAAATTCGTGCAACAGTTTGGGTAAACATCTCCCTGGTTCAAATCCTTCATCAGTGGCATTTAATTAATTTTAAAAAAATTAACTTTAAAAAAACAAACTTTTTTAAACGAAAATTTTATTCGAACTGTACACTAATTACCTACTAAAAGCAAGCAGACAGTTCGACGAGAACTGAGCCCATCGAGAACAAATATTTCGTAATGCATCACAAACGTAAAAACATTTAAATCAAAATTTTTTAAAAAATGGCTACAAGTTTGACTAATTAAAAAAAAAAACCCTGGCACTAAGCAAAATCTGTTTTCTTCGATTCGTTGCCAGTGGCGCGATAACTTCTAAACCAACCAGGAAGATTCGCACCTCTGAAGGAAGAACACCTGCGCGGACTTATTAGCCAAATCAAAACACCGAACAGACATTCAAACAAACGGGTGGAGGGAGTTGATCAAAGCCGATATACAAACTATGACTGATTTCACACACACACACACACACAATAACTAGAACGCCGGGCATCGGTCTTACTTTTAAAATCCACTTCTCCAAGCCATGGCGCATGCGCGTCGACTACGCCGCCACCAGTACATATGCGTGGTTACCCAAAGAGCTAAACGCGTAAATAACATACAAGTTTAGTATCCGAGCTAAAAGAAGCACAACTGGTACGATAGTGAACTAACCACCAAGGTCAGTAGTCGCTCTTATAAAAATGAAGACGTCACCATTTTGTTAGCCTTTCACGCAAGATGGCGCTATCTACTTCCTATCTCGTACTTCCCTCAGCAACATCCCATATGGAAAGCAGTCTCTCCACACAGGACAGCCACCTTACCTTCTTCGAAACGTTTGTCCTACACAGTACTTCTCAATAATTGCAGACCGACTGACCAAGCTTCCAGTTACAGTAAAACCTCGATTGAACAGAATAATAGGGGAGAAGGGGTGTCCATTAAACCCGGAGGTTTACATACGCATGCGCAAAAGGCACCCAAGTAAAAATTTCTTCGCACAGCCGGGAGACCAGACATCGTCCGTTAAATCGAGGTTTTACTGTAGAATTAGTTGTGATATATATATTTTTTTTTAAGTTTCAAGCTTCCAGTATTGTTGGTCGACTCATAGCAGAGGTGAATGTTGTGTTTTATTATCAAAATACACAAAGATACTGTTGTTAAACTGAGTAGTTGTTTGAAAAATTGTATGTTTATAGTTAGACTTATGGGGTAATAAACCATGCAGTCAAAATAACAAAGGATAAATTCCCATGGTAGTGAGGGTTTTAGCTTTCATTGCAGGAACTATTGCTTAATTTTCCTGTATTGTTATATTTATTTAGGAGATTCAGAAACTAAACAACAAGGATATAATATTTCATAATAATGCAAATTTCGGATGGAATGCAACAAATCATCCAGAAAAAAATTCCAAAGTCTAGACCTGAACACAACTTTGGTCAGGTTTTACTTAGATGCAGTCTAAGGATAGTGTAGTCAGCCATTTTAAAAATAAAAACAAGAATGATAACTCTTGCTGGAAAAAAATGAAATACACAGGTGCATTGAAACAGAAACATGCATCTTCAGCAGCCAAACCATTTCTGAAAGAAATTTTAAATGAAAGAATTTTTTTTGTAATTTTTATAAAATTTACCCTGTTAATGTAATGTCTCTCATAAAAGTTTAGCCATTAAAAACTTGCAATAACAAACAAAGCATTGCTAATTTGGAAACTTTGTACTCTATGTTGCATGACAATGGATTCAATTTTCAACAGGAATAAAAACCCTAAAAATTTGTAAAAAAAAAAAATTATTATTTTCCTGGAAATATATGCTGAGCTTCAAAATTTCAGTTCTTTTATTTACATTTGATAAAATGGAATATTTCAGAGAAAGCTTGGTGTCTTATTCCTGTTGAAAATTTCTTACTGAGGTTTAGAATACTGGTATTATTTTATATCATTAATAAATTATATCTTTAAATCCATAATGTAGTCTAAAAAGTTATATTGATATTGAGAATAAAATCAGTGCCTGGAATTTTACTGGATTCACTTTATAGCAAATAAATAAACAGTAATAATCAATTTCTAAAATCTGTCATAAAATCTTTTCAACCAACCCACATATTACACTTTTGAAATAAAGTAAGGTAATGCAAATATATTTAAAATTTCTTTAAAACAATTTTGCTTCACATATTATCACATTTACACTTTTAAAAAAATATACACAAATTAGAGTTTCTAGTGGTTATAAGGTTCCTCCATGGACTGTGCAAGATGGAAAGAAAAATAGCACCACATGTGTCAGTAATTTATTAAATTCATTAGCAATTCTACTACTAAAGGTCCTGATTACAGGTCTGGTAAGATTTCATCATAGCTCAATTTGAGAAAACCTTTTAGTTATTGTAAATAACTGAAAATCTGTTCCTGTCCACAAAATGAAAATCCCCATCAGGTCTTCTTTTCAACACTGGGTCAAGTCAAAACTAGATCGCTCTAGAATTTTGGCCATTCAGTGTATTCTATAAATTTAAAACCTGGAAACATTTTAATGAATCCATGCTAAACAACTCATACGTCCATTCTTTCTTTTCTTAAATATGAACAAGTCTACACCAGCACATTCATAAAGGACTTACACAACAGAACTAAATTTTAATATCAACTCCTCTATGGAAATCTGAAAGGCTGGCTCTTGATTGAGGTAAGGCTGATGGAGAAACAAATAGTTTAAGTTCTTAAGTTTTAACAAAAATTAATCATAAAATTTTCCAACAGTTTTAATTTAAATGATACACGCAATAATACTCTCCTGCTATGGGGGGGGGGTTAGAAAAGTTATGAATGGTCAGGTTTCATTTATGTGTCACCTCAATTTCCGTTTGGTATAATACAGTCAGTCACATTTATTTATATATATAAATACTTCAGATGCAATAAATAGAGGCCCACAAATATTGCTACATCAACTTCTTTCCTATTTTTTTTTTCCTTTATAGTCATTCACTATCTTTCTATACATCTAAACTTATGTATGATACATGTTCAGTATCTACAACTATACTTTTTTTTTTCTTTGGAGAACAGGAATTTGTCTTATAAATGTTTCTCTCTCCGGCTTCCTGCACATCAAACTTAGCTCTGTACAGCTAAACCTTTCTTTAGAAACGTCATGGATAAATAAGAGAAAATGACAACACAATCTCTTAAGATTGGTACAAAAAGGACAACCAAATTTCCTATATAACCAGGGGATTACAAGAAACAAAACAAACAAAAAAAAAAATTCAGGCTACAATGGATCTGGTCTCGTCTTTTGTCCCAATCCGAAGCATTTAAATTGCTGGTTTTTTATACATTTATTCAACATCAGCAAAGTTTTGACATTTAAAAATGTTAGTTTGCTAGTTCTGACACTGATGCGAGTAGCCTTATTTTCATTGGTCAGCAGCAGCAGTCACCACTTGCAAATCAGAGAGATATAAAAGCACTTAATTTATCAAAACTACTCTGGTTTTAAAAATCTGCTATTATTTCGGTCAAAAGATTAATGTGTGACAGACTTGCTCAGAAATGCAGACAGCTCTTTGTGGTTGGCAATACAATATGCACCAATCAGTGTTTGGCTAATATTCCCTTCTCATAAGTCGAATCATAGTAATGTTCTGAAAGTAGGGAGCAGAGACAAGGGTTATCTTTAGACCAAAAGGTATTAAGATAACCTGAGTCTGCAAAATTTCTTTTGGAGAAAATAGAGAGAGGGGGGTTGCAAATGGGCTCAAAATTATTAAAATAGGGGAAAGGGACAAGTTAAGCATTTGTAATTGAGTGGCACACTTGATCTAAAACGACCCCCACAAAGAAAAACCTTTCTCCACATCTAATAATCTTTGTAAAATCCATAAAAAAATGCCCGCTTCGCATTTTGTGAGCTCTTCACTATTGCAGCATATTGTCATATCAGATTTTCAGACAACTGGTCCGAAATACAGGGCAAATTTTCAAATATTGAGGATACTCAGAATCCTGCAGTCTGGCTAGACAGACAGCATGACAGACTTAAATAGTTCAGACCTCTAGTTTATATGAACTATCAAACAATTTTTTAAAAGTTTTCCTTGTCAGTTATTGTAGTTATCTGGTAGCATACCGAGGAAAAATAAGTTTCTGCAAAAAATAAAGGCAAACAATATGGCAAAATTCTTTGGCAGTACTTGGTTGAGCCACCTTTTGCAGCACAAGGTTTGTGCTCTGTTTGGAAGTTAATCAAGTGTAGTCCAGATCCTCCCCAATAAAATTTCTGTGCAAGCTTCTTTTAATCCCATCATATTGGTGGGATGTGAAGATGTTCTAACAGGTGCTTAACCAGGCTTATGTCAGAGCTTCAGGGGATTCTTTTTCCCAGACTGTTATCACACAAGATATGTGGCATTTAGCACCATCTTCCCAAAGAATAGAGGTACTGAATCTCAGTATACTTCGCTGTTGCATTGATAAGAGAAAGATATCTTAAAAACGGCAATGCTTCTAGCAGAATTGAGACACCCTCAACAAATTCTGGCTTTCTACCATACCAAATTGCAGCCAATGTCATGACACTCTTGCTTGACATTGGGTTGAAGGTCTTAATTAGGTCCTCTGACATCCAGATTTGAAATGCTGGAATTTGGACACAAAAAGGAAGAGTACAGGGCACCAATATATAAAGTTCTTCTTTCCAGACCTTTGAAGCAGTTTATCTTTTTTTTACAGTTTACACATCTTCTGTATCTCAGAAAGAAAATCTTAATTGTGAGTATTGCTACATTAATGTCAAGGTGTCAATGTTAAAGGCCTTCCAAGCTGCTTCTCCATAGCAATAAGTACAGCCTTCACAAAAATGCAGGATGGTTCCATATAATCTCAGATGAAAATGAAGCTGCTTACAATGGAGATATTTCCCCAAACCCTCAGGCATGGCACCTTACAGTGTCTTCAGTAGAAATCAGCATTATTTCTTCAAGAAAATATTTTAAAATCACAAACACCAAACATCAATCATAGTTCTTATAAAGATTTTAATGACAAATTCAGGTCTACAGTTCCAGAAGAACCAAAAAATAAAAAATAAACTGGGGAAAAAAATTTAGATGAAGCCATCACATTCAAATAATTAACAAAACATTGTTGCAAGATTACAAACCAACTGTCACCCATCTCCATCCTTTGATCTTCGTAACCCAATTAACGTTGCATCTGCTTCGAGCAAAGTCACGTGTTTGGTGGACCCTAAAAATGCTGATGTCATCTCCATGTCATGGAGCTTGATTTTGACTTTAACTCCTCTGTAGTAGTTTCTGCAAAAAAAAATTTTTTTAAAAAGCAGAAAAAACAAACAAACAACAGACAATAGTCGTTAACTTTTCAGCCTTTCAAAAACCGCTAAACAAAAGCCCATCTTAGGCAAGTAGTATGAGATACTGTGAACGAGTAATCCTTGCATTATTTATGTAAATGTCAAATCATGAGATTGTCATCATACTGAATCTTTACATTACTATGTAGAAATGAAAATACAAATAAAAGCAGATACAAGAGAACAATTAATCTTTAAAACAAAGAAATAAACAAGTCTATTCAGCAAAATGAAGCTAAAAGAAAATAAATAGTCTTATCTGTTATTCAATATCCAAAAAGGCACTGTTTTGGTCAGATATAAAATCTTAAAATTGAATAAAATAAAAGATGAAAACTAAAGTGGTTTTGCTAAACAAAGAATTTTAAATAGAAAACCTAAAAAAGCAGACAAAGAGTTGTATTATTTCACTAATTAAAAAAACAAAGATTGCATGACTATTAAGAAGTCAATAGTGGTTTATAGATTTTTTTCATTTTTAAAAAATAGTCAGATCTTGCTGCTGTTGTCGGAATTTTGTTGCTACAGATATTGAAAATGTGATGCTGGAATACAAAAAAATTTTTCTCAAAATATCTTCCTCTTCTAAAACTCTTAAACAGAGGTAATACAAGCACTTTAAAATGTTATTTTATATCAGAAATTACTAAAACATAAACAAGATGCCAGAAACCAAATTAGAGAAAACAAAAATATTAATCCTGTTTTAAAAAAAAATTTCTTACTAGAATTTTTTTCAAACAATACAAGTGTTGATGGATGGTAGCTAAATGATTAAAAATAAATCATTGTACAATCTCAACCATGTAACAATGAAAAAAATCTCTGCAAAGTATATCTCTCTTTATCACACACACACACTCATTCAAATTAAAAACAGCACATCTAATTTAAGCACTCATACACACGTTTGGAAAATTTCAGAAAGTCTAAATGTTAAACGAACATCTTTGACAACAGTTCTTTACTTGAGGTCTGCACCTCTGAATGATGTAACAACAGAACTCTAGGAACTGGTATGGCCACCTTTCACTATGGGACATTATGTACATAAAGTCAGTGACTAATAGAATAGAATAGAATGTGCATTAAATCTTTACTAGAGAGATGTTGCTCTACTCTCATTGTATTTTTGCATCAGCTGTTGATATGTCTGTGGAATGATGTTATTTATGTTAGTCCTAAGCATCTCAATAGCAAGTTAGTGTAGTAATCATCACCATGAGGGTACACATGAAACACTGCTGGATGCAGTCAATCAAAAATGCTGGAGATAAGCTTTGGCATTCATTTTGCTTTCTAAAAGAACCAAAGGGACCACAGCATACCAGTGAAACATGGACCAAACTCCATTGCCAGAGTCCTAGACAGTTGAAACCACACAGGGTGTCAAATGATTCATGTCTGTCTTCTTCCATCTGTACAAAGAAAAGGCTAAAGCTTGACTCATTAAACCATATCACTTTTAAAGTCTTCCTTAGTTCATTGTCTGTGCGTATATTGCAAAAACCTTTTCATGTTGGTAACTGTAATCAGCAGTTTATGAAATGGCCTCTTACTACCAGCTCATTTGTTGCAACGAAATGCTGGAGATGCAAGGTACAGATGGAGATGGATGTGGATCACCCTGCACTGAATGTCTCTGTCAGATTGCTCTATTGTTTCATAAGATTTTGATTTCACTATCCTATCTAACCAACTTCTTTATTTGTCACTATGAGTTTGAGCCCACAATCTCTCCTAAACAGCCAACATTTTCTTCACTTTTTTCCATTGCTGATAAACTTAAATGATCAAGATCTTGGAGCAGCCTACCAACAAAGCTATCTCGGAATGCACCAACAATCAAATCAGGTCCAATGTGTGAAAAGTTAGCAGGTCTTGATGAAGTAGCGAACTAGTGTTGTGTGTGTGTGTGTGTGTAAATAATCAAATTATAAAAAAAAAATAAGTAAGCTAAATTAACAATTTTAGGCACTATGTATAGTTTGTGATTCTCCTTGCTTGTTCTGTTTTACAGACTGCCTAAGCTGAACTACGAACAGTAGTAAAAATTCATAATTGTAGTTAAGAACTGTATTAGCAATCTAGGTAAATACTTTGTAGAAGTAATTTCCAACATTGCTAAGCTGGTAATGTACACAGAGAGTCTTAATTATGGACTCATTAATGAAATACCTTACATATTAGTGCATTTAGTTAACTCATATGACTGCTAGAAATTATGTGAAAACCTGTTGCAATGTTAGATCTTTGGTCACACACACGAAACCTTCATCTCCATTGATTTACCCACCGGGGAAAATGTTTGTTAAATCAGATTAAGGACGGAAACAGCTCCAATGATGATACAAACCATACATAGAGGGAGTACTCACTGGGGATTCTTAGCAGGCCTCTTACAAACGCAGTGAAATTTTCCACCAAAGTCTATGTAAAGGTCATCGGAAACAACATCGACGACAGTGCCCAAAACCACGCGGAATTCCGGGTTCCCTATCTGCATCAGTTTCGAGGGCCGGAGCAGGGAAGCAAAGCCCCGGGGGCCGGTTCCCCGCTCGGACTCCGTGTCGCGGTAAGTTTGAACGGCCCTGGCGAACCTGCTCAGGGTCGACTCCTCCTCCTCCTCGCCGCCCGCAGATCCGTCCTTCCCGATCTCCTTCACACCTTCCCCGTCGCGAGCACGCGGGACATCAGAAGAAAGGGATCTCCACGGCTGCAGCGGACTGGAGACGCGGTTCCTAAGCGGGAGACGCCTAACCCACACGGAGGCGGCCATCTTGAATGGAGCTGGTCCAAGCGGAGGCCGAGAGTCCTCCTTCCCATGCAAAGATAATTAAATAATTTGGACTTAACTCACGTATTAATTAAGTTAAACTACACGCAGTCGAGGTATTTACATCGATACGTTAAAAATAAATAAATAAATAAATAAACTGCATGTCCGAGATAGAAGATTTGTGATCACGTGGTACCAATGACTGGGGGGGTCGCTCAGGTTCGCGCTGGAAGCCGGAGGAGGCAGCACAGACGGTGGTGTTTATGAATGAATGATATATATATATCTAGGGGTGCGAGAGGAAAACGAGCAGACGAGAAATAATGAGTGCGCAGGCTGATTTCTCCAAACTCATGGAGTTTATGTCCCTCGTTGGACAGCTGAAGGTAAATTTGTTTCTTAATTGTGGCCCAGAAGGTCGGTCGGTCGGAAACTGATGAGCAGGTGCTTTAAATTTAGGGATTACTGCTCGGCTCTGCGCTCCCTAATTTACCGAGTCCCGTCCCCATCCGACGGTTAGCGGTACTAAATGGTGGCAGCAGTAGACCATGCTGCTGATGAACCTACCCCCGGGGGGGGGGTCATGCCATTTTAACCAGACCCAGAAATACCCGGAGAAGGGGGTAGTAGGTAGAAGTGGACATTACTTTTGAAAGAAGAAACGGGGAAAAACAAAAATTATAACAGCTTACGAGACACATTTTATGGAGACTGAACCCTCAAAGAGCAATATAGTTTAAAAAAGAAGAAAAGTTGGGTGCGGAGGGTGGTGACCGTCACCCCTGCGAACCCCTGGTTTAGAATGGACTTGCTCCATAACATTCTGTCACGAACGGCTTTTGTTGTTGTTGTTGTTGTTGTTGTTTTGAAAACTCAAGGGAAATAACTCTGATTTAGTTTGTTTATTTTATCTTTCTAATGCCATGTATTCTAGGACGCATAAATGTTATATCTCTTACTATGTCTGTTTTATTTGCAGTTTTTCTTTAAGACCAAATGATAATTACAGAAATGAAAAAAACAAACAGGAAACCTCAGTGTTGTACATTCCGGGCAGTGACTAGAAAGTAAAATCATGCTTTTTTGTATATTGGGTGGTTTACTTTTCTTCAGTAAACTGAAAATAGGTTTTCAATAACTTGAATAGGTTTTCCCCACAATGCACAACTGTTTTTTTATTTAAGTTAATGCGGCATCTGCATCCCTATGTTTCCACCTGCAGAGGGTACGGAGGACAGGTTGGGTGAGACAAAAGGTCAATGACCCAGAGAGTGTAGCTGATCATATGTACAGAATGGCTATTCTTGCTTTTCTTGTTGGCAGCAATAGTGGTCTGGATAAAGAGAAGTGAGTATCTGTCTATTAACTGATGCTAGGTTAAACTAATAACTCTTCTTCCTCAGTGATGTACCCTTCCAAAAAGAACAGATGTGATTATTCTCTACAAAAATTTTGTAACTTGAAAAGTTGGTTTTGGATTTTAAATGTTTCTTTTTAAATAGCCAGGTTACCAATAGTTTAATTTGTAAATTAAACATCCTTGCTGTAAATGTTTGGTGGCTTTATCTGGCTTTGAATCGGTACCCATTGAAAGGTTGAGTAAAAATAAAAAAAAAAACAAACTTCTTAACCAACAGGAACCACAAAGAATATAAATTTAAAAACTTGGAAATGTCATCAATATTTGCAGTCATCTATTCCTAATGACTGACCATCTCTTCTGGTGATGGGGGAATGGTTGCTAATGTGTAGGTTTAGGGGTTAGATCTGATAGTAACTTTTAGGATAAGCTTAAATTCTTTAGCTAAGTGGGGTTTGCAATCTCTTTCCATTTGCAAACCTCCTCACTCAAAGAATTTAAGCTTATCCTGTCACAGAACTATGGGTAGTTGGCTTCTTTGGTGTTTCAGTTGCATGATTATGCTAATTCAAAGATGTGAGCATGTTTGGAGGATGAAAACAGATTTCTGCCAAATTGTCATGAAGAAGAATACTAGACAATTTGTTGTTCAATTTTTACTATTCTGCTGGTCTTGTACAAAGTTAATCTTTGATTGTTTTCCTACTTGGCCAGCAAGAGATGATGAAACAAGTTAACCCTTTTCCCTCTGAATAATGTCACAAGCATGGGGGTATGCAAGGGGTGAGGAGGCAAGAGGGGCATCTGCGTCCCCCCGGAAAGTTGATGATGTTGATGTAATGATGGCATTATTTTTTTTTTGTCAATTTCACCTTGCTCAAATGATACATGGTGAATCAGGCAAGAAATAATGAGTCTGACTCCACACCTGGCTGAAGGTCAAAAGCCAGAAAAATAGCAGCAATATAGGAAAATACAATATAAAGAACTGGCAGAGCATGTGTATGTCAAAGCAGAAACAAGCTGATAGGTTAAGAAATGAAGAGGTTGTCAGTTGGTTAGAATAACTGCATCTTGATTAGTTGATGACCCTAGCAGTGCTTTTAATTGGTTAGTTGAAATCAGCACTAGGAGCCACCTTGACATTCCAATAGGCTATAAAAATTTGCAAACTAATCCCCATCTAATAGCCAAGTGACCTAGTCAAGTCAAGTACAGTTTACATTTGTATTTGTTTTAGATATTTTGTTAATCCTCCATTTTTTTTGAAAATGGATACCAGAAAATTTTAGCAAAGCATAAATTATAAACACCAGAGAATAAGGTGAGAACTTGCATACAAAGCTGTACTATCTCTGGTCCAGATTCAACAACAGCAGCTATGTGATCAAGCACAATCCACTTGTAAAAAGAAAAAAAAAAGTGACTTGTCTCTTGAGAGTCATGATTTCAAAAAGGAACATGGATTTTCCGTTGTGTGTGTGGCTAAATCAATATTCACAATGGCTTAGTTATTCCTCACACTTAAAAGTAGAAACTTGACAGCCAGTTCATCATGGAACACGGGGAACCTTTACCATGGCACCTTTTACAAACTATAAAGACTTTTACGAAAGCGCAATAAGTCATATTCTTAATGCTTGCCACAGAAATGCAAAAGTGGATGCAACTAATGTTTTGGCCATCAGAAAAAAAAACAGAAATGAACATTGTGTGTCAACTGGACAGAGCTTTGGCGCAGGACATTGAACAGAACTGCAAAGTATTATATCTAATATTGTCAACCATTCTATTTTGTTGTACACATGAGAATGCTTTACATGGTAAGAAAGCAAAACTGGAAATGTTCAAAGCCTGTTTAATTTTCATATTGAAACCATTTGGAAAATTCTTCAGCTAATGCTCACTATAAATCTGTTTGGGTAGGCAATGAACTAATCAAGGAAGAAATAGTTTCTGGATTTTCAATAATTGCTGATGAAAGTGCTGACATATCTGGAAAGGAGCAATTGTCACCTAGTGTACATTTTGTTGGTATAACGACCACCGAAAATATTATCCAAAAGGAATTTCTTGAATTTGCAAGATGAACTGGATGCTACTTTCACTGCCAATACTATCATTGATTAGTGTACAAAGTTTGGCTTGAACTTAGAAAAACTACATGGCTGTGGATGCGACAGGTGCTCTGATGGCAGGAAAGAAAAGGGGCATGCAAGCTACAATAAAATGTAAGCATCCAAAAGCTGCGTTTGTCTATTGTGCTGCTCATAAATTCAATCTGGTTGTAAACAACTTGAATTTTGTAACTAGATATGCAATGAGATTGGTACAATCAAAGCTATCATTTTCCCATAAAAGTCCAAAAAGATGTCTTTTCCCAAATATGCCACTACTATCTGAAACACATTCGACTGCAAAACGAGAAATTGTTAGAATTTTTTCCAACAATTTTGAAAACATTTTATCAGTTAAGCATACTGTCCACTACAGCTTCAGGTAAAATGCAATAAGATACGAACCAATTAGAATCTGCTTCAAGAACAATGACATTTATTTTTTGTTTATCATTCCTGGCTATTTGGCAATGCTAGAATCTGTAGCACAACCTCTCCAAGATGTTGAACTTGATTTTATGTTCATGAGGTTATAACTGTGTTTTGTGAACAATTGAAAAAAAAGCAGAACAATTCAGCTAACTTTTTGCTGAAGTTCAACAGTTGTTGAAGAAGTTAAACATTAAATTATCTGTTCCCAGACAATGCAGGTGGCAGACATTTTGAACTAATGTTGATGGCTCAATCATGGAGGAATATTTTTGTCAAAATTGCTGAGTCCAAATATGGTATAAATCATTTCATCACTAAAGAGCTGGTTTGCTGCATAAAATAAACAAAAATGTCTTTCTTTTTTATGCCTTCATCCTGTACAAATGATGCACATTGGAAGCTGAAGTTATTATCTGGTTTGAAATATGGTCCAAAAAGGGAGAACAATGTGTTAACAAATTAAAAAATACACCCATTGAGTTATTAGAGTTCACTGATCTATTCCCTTCAATTCGTCAAGTGATTCACATTGCTCTAAACTTTGTCAGTAACAACCTGCACAGCAGAATGTGCTAAATAACCTATGAGAGGGTGAAAACTTGGCTGAGGATCATTTGTATGGACTTTGTAAGATAGGTGCTCATTGAGAGAAAGTTACAGCTAACAAGCATGAACTTATTCAGAAAGTAACGGATAAATTTGGACAAGACCAGAGATGTTTACAGTTTGTATTTAATAAGTTTTTTGTTTTGCTATTGAGACCTCTGAGGGCAGCACAAAAGCAAAGGAAGCATATTAACAGTGAGAAAATAAATTACATTTTAAATAAATCACAAGAAATATTCCTAAGTAGGAAAAATTATTGATCAAAATCGAATAGCTTTGATAGGGAAATAAAAACAACAAATTAGTATCGTTTTATCTTTCTGACATTAGTTTGCTTTCATTGCTAGGCACATTCCCTACAATTGATATTATTTTGTCATTTTGGACCCCGGGGTGTGGAGGGGGGGGGGTGAGTCCTGCGGATGCCGAATGTGACAGGTAATGTCAGCTGACGTGTAATTTTTTGCCATTTGGTGCTCAAGTTAGTTTTCCTTTAATATTTTTAACCACCACTATCATTTCAACACTGCAGTGAGCTGGTGGATAATGAAATATTTTTTATAATTTAAAATGTCATTCAGGACACCAGCAGTGAGCCTAGCTTCATTACATGTGGTGGTACTTCCTGGTGGCTTAGGATGGGCTGGAACTGGTCATTTTACGCTGGCTAAAAGCAGCTTAGGTCATGGCTTTGAGACTAGCTTTTGGCAAAAGAACTACAGTACTCATGCTTATCATTGGGGAAAACCATTTTATTTCAAAACCTCTGATAAATGATCTTTATGGAAACGCATGTGAAAATACAAAAAGAAATGAGAAGACTGTAAATTGGCTCGGCAAGTAAGTTTTGTTTTTTGTTGTAGGTGTATAAAATTAGCTCTTGTCCACGACATGGCTGAAAGTATCGTCGGTGATCTGGCTCCGTCAGATGGAATTGATAAGAAAGACAAACACAGACGAGAGGAGGTATGATTTTCTTTCTTTTTCCAAATCATCTTTACTGCTTGGATTAATTCTCTTAGGACATGCATTTTTAAAAACATTTTTGTTTAGCCAGATCCAAGTCAGATGGTTTACACGGTTTTAGTCCTGAAAAATATCTGCAATACAAAGTAAGGGTCTATTATCTGATGTTCTGGTGTGTTTATATGTGAAATAAGACATGAATTATTATGTAAGGGTTGGTGGTGGTGCATTTTATTGTTAACAGGGAAATGATCAAGCTAGGGGCTTAAAGAAATTCTTGAATCCCCCCTGATTCTAGGGTAAAGTCAATTCTTTGCTGGTAATGTTTGAATGTAAAGTCAGTCTAAATGTTGGGATGAACATGAAATTACTTAGCATCCTGCTTCATTCTTCTTTTCCACACCAGTTGTCTCACTTGATTTTGTTGGAGCATGCAAGATACTACTTTACTGATGCGCTTTGTTTCTGATAGTCAAAGCTTGTGTGGCTTCAGGGATTGGCCAGGAGGTTACCAACAGTGCTTTTTCAATCATTAGAAGGTGGGTGCTATAATACACGAGTTCAAACCATTGGAGAATCAATCCAGGCAATTCAGAGTTCAACATAAGAAAATTCTAGATAATGATGAACTTTTACCTCTGTCATTGCAGTTTGTATTGCTGTGCTTCAGAAAATTTCTCTCGTACTCCTTCAGGTGTATTTTTGGTATTCATTGATGATACTATTCTAATATGTTACTGGTGGGATTTAAAACAAGTACCTCTTGGTTGTGAATCTAATGTTCAACTATTGAAAATTATTGGCAGGATTTCAACTGTTTAAATTCGCTGATTTGGTTTCTTTTGGGACCTTAGCTTGTTAGCATGTAGGTTGGTAGCCATTGGGTGATTGTGGTCATAGGCATCTCTTCTGGGTGGTCTTGAGATGTGTGGATGAGCTCAGTCTATGAAGCTTTGTTGGGTATCTATTTCAAATCCCACCAATAACGTGAATAGTATCATCAGTGGATGCTAAAAATGTGCTTGAAGATGACAAGAGAAACTTCGGAACGTAACATTAACTATGTTACGATCCCCTGTCATGTCAAACCATTTATGTAATAATGAGAAAATTTACTTAAGTACAACTACTTTGGGAAAAGTTAAAATGTTAATTCATTATTGAAGCTTGTTAATCTTGAAAAACAAATGGTATGATTTGTTTCTGAGTGTCAGACTTGAGCCATTTCTTAATTTATTTCACTTCCATTTGAAACTCTGTATATAGAAAATTTGATTTTACTCAAATGGATTAGCAAGTGTTCACACTTGGCTGCTGTTACATAGCATGATACCATTTCCTGGAGACAGTAAACCTTTGGAAGAAGGCTTGATGTAGCAGTATCACTTATTGGTGGTGAAAAGCGGTATGGAGGTTGGTACCGAGGGCAAACATTGGCCAAGCTTGTCCTGCAAGTGCTCAGTGGGAGCTATATCATGTATTGGCTAGGTTTATCTAGATAATCTGCTGTTGCTGCAGAAAATACATGAATGTTTTTCCAGTGTGTGCATGCAGCAGCAGGCAGTTGCAGGATTTGCTTTTGATTAAATAATACATTGCTATGTTATCATATTCATTGCCTCTACAAACGTATGGAGTAGAATGTTATTCCTGGCTTATATCATCAGATTGTTGCCTTTGTAGTATTCAACAACTTATTTACAGTAATTGGCGAGTTCACATCTTTGTTTCCATGCTATTGTTAGCATGTGACAAAAATAAGCATCCTTTATCAGTGTAGAATATGATGGTCCAAAGTCATTGTACCCGTTTTTGCTGCTGCTGTGCCCACTGATGCATCAGTAATGCTGCCTTACAATTACATCAGGCCTGGCAGTTCTGTGTAGTATCTGAAGCAGTCACAACTTTCTTTGGTTGCTTTAGCTTTGAGAGCAGAATCTTGTTCCTGGGGTGAGCAAGACATCATCCTATGCTTGCTGCTTTCTCTGAATAGTCTTGACATTGCAGAAAGAAAAGATTTTGATGCCTTTTTAAGGAGAATATTCTTAGGTAAAAATGAGTGAAATTTCTTGTTACAAGTAGTAACTATTTAAGCTCTTTATGAAAAATGCCCAAAATCAAAATTTTTTGGCCTATGAATTTAGTTGACAACTCTTGGACTTTCACTTTATGAATGCTTATATCATGTTTTGTTTGTTTTGTTTTTAAAGAAAAGGTTGACATTCAACAAGTGGTACATTAGTTTGGACAGTGAGTACCTGTGAAAGACTTAGCAAAAAAGCTGTATTTGTGCACAAGTTATTAGTTAAAAGGCTTCTTTGAGCCAAAACCTTGGGAAATAATCCCACCATGTATCATCTTCTGAAGTAACACAAGATATACTGAAACATTATCATAAGAGATGGTTTTAAATTTTTTTTTTTTCTTTTTTGTGAGGAAAAGAAATATGGTCTCAAAATGAATTATACATGACACATGATTGCTTCCTTAATTTTTGAGGATTATTTACCTGTGTAAATTCAAAGTCTTTGAGATCTTCTCAGATGAAAACATAGAATTAAGGATTGGTATTTCGTTAGTTGTGTTTCAACAGTGTCCAGTTTCTGTGTAGAATTTGTGCTTGCAAGCCAGCTTATTATTGGCCAGAATGGTTGAGATCCTGCTGCCACCTGCAGTCTTGTTTTGATGTCAAAGAGAAATGAATTTCTTGGATTATTGTGTTTGGCTCGTATAAGAATGCGGCTCTATTACCAGTTAGTCTTTAAGAGCAGGTTTTTAAAAAAGAAAGTGTAATTGAGAATCCTTCTAATTGGAAACTAAACTACTAGATGTCAGTACGTGACCTTTTTACAGGCTGCAGCATTGCTAATATCTATTGTTTCAAAGCTGAATTAAAAATGTTATGTTATTGTAAGTGGAATTACCTTCTTTTTAGCAGGTTACCTTTATGTGCAGCAGGTAAATGGATTTTTTTTCTGACCTGCTGATTTTCTCTAAATTGTAGACAGCCATGAAACACATCAGTGGCCTCGTTGAAGATAGAGTTGGAAATGAACTGTTTCTGTTGTGGGAGGTTTGTACTATTTTTTCTACTGTCCAAATCTCCATATTGGGTTTGGCATGCTCCATAACCTGCAATAACTGGTTTTGTAGAATATGAAAGAAATAAATTTGTCTGGGAACCTCTCAGCATAGGAATGGTCATGTATTTAATGTCATTGTGAGTGTAAGCAGTTTGATATTATTTGAGTTATTTCTGGAAGATTTTTTCCTTTTTAAGGCTTGTAAATCTGATTGATATGTGGTGGTGATCTGGCCAGTATTTTAAATAAAAATAGAAATTGCTTTGCATATATATCTTATACTTAATTGTATGCTGCTCTTGAACTTGTCACATTATTTTTGACATTTTTCTACATTGATGCTATAGCTTGAACTTGTGGCTTCAAATAATCTCTCAAAATTTCTGCATCATTGGCAGAATTTTGTGTGCACATCCTGCCTGGAAATATTCTAAAGCTTTTTACAGCACTGATATTTATCATAAATTTTGTTTCATTTTGTTATAAGATATTTGCACAAGTGCTTTCTTTTATCATATCCAAAAACAGAGAGAGAATTTTTTGGAATGTTTCTAAGAGATGTACTCTTATATTTATAAAGCTAGCTGGTACTTCTATATTCACACAGAGAAGAGCATGTTTGATAGTACCACTATCCTTACCTACTAAATCTCATATGATTGTCTAATCTTGCAAGAAAGAGAACTGAAAGTTAGAAGGTGTAGGGGATAATTCCAGAAGGGCTGGTCATCTATTTATTCCATTACTTCCTGAATTCATTTTCAGAAAGTTTATTTGGTAGAGTTAATTAAATTCACTGCTTGGAAATCTAAACTTTAAAATAATTAACAAATATTTATAATGATGGTCTGAAAATGAAATTTTTTTGGGTACATTTGTCTGAGTTATTGCTTTATCCTCAGGCTGAAGCTATCCAGATTTATCTTGGTTTGTTGAAACAATATCTATCTTGCATTTAGTGAGGTGCCTGTTTTGAAGCAGGAAGTATTTCACTCACTATTGTCAATCGGGGATAAGAATAAATTTCTTTCAAGAGTTTTAATTACCATTAGAATTTTAGGGTGCAATAGCACCCATTTTCATTTTAAAAGAAAAACCATAAGGTTAAATGCATTTAGGGTTAACTACTATTTGGATATTCATACTGTTTTTAAGAGATGCAAGGATGGATAGAATTTGCAGACATCTGTGTTAATACTTTGCTCTGCTGGCTTGATAGGGTGTTGTAAACAGTTTCAGCCATGTTATCCATTCCTGCTGTTCAGAGCAGAACATGCATACAATTAAGCATGTATCCATCCGCAGACAACTCACCAGCAAAAATTAGTCTGCTTGCATGGTTGATCTGGTATTTGTGCCATTCATAAATTGCCCAGTTGTGCTTGTATTGGTGAGAAAATAACGAGTCTTGGTTTTCTCTGTACTGTTTTGGCTAAAATATTTGATGCACCATTATAAAAAATTTTAAAGTAAAAGATGGTGTTTGCTTTTATTTCTTCTCCAGCTGCATTAACGTTGAATATCCTCTAAGTGGGGTGTTATCTTTCTTTCCAGAATTTTGGAATTAAAGAAGAAGAAAAAAAAAACAGAATGCAAGATAATCGACTATTCATCAATCAGATGCAATTATTTCAATAAAGATTGGCTAGGACTAAAAAATACTGACAATTTTTAAATGCTAAAGTTAACAAAGAGCCGTCTGTATTTTAATGGCATGCACAGTATCATGGAAGTTTTGAAAAAAATTATGAAGCATCATGGGTAATAATGGTTATTAACAGATAATAATTAGAATAAAGTATTAGTTCTAAAAATTCTGAATTTTGGTAGCAATCTAGCATTTCTCTATCAGTTGAATAATTTTGTCTTTTGATAGGAATATGAAAACAGATCCTCACAAGAGGCAATTTTTGTTAAGGACTTGGATAAATTTGAAATGATTCTACAAGCTTATGAATATGAACAGCTGGATAAACGCCCTGGGGAACTGCAGGAATTCTTCACTAACACTGAAGGTAGGCATAATTAAACTTAAAAATTTCTCTTCAAAAAGATATATAAAGTTAAATTTC
Source organism: Nautilus pompilius (assembly GCA_018389105.1). NCBI lineage: Eukaryota > Metazoa > Mollusca > Cephalopoda > Nautilida > Nautilidae > Nautilus > Nautilus pompilius. Next base: position 381,054 of record JACATO010000941.1, on the reverse strand, counting down.
TTGATTTGCTTCCTTTCTCATTCTTGTATATTAAAAATATTAGCACATTTACTTTATGAAATATTTAATGGGCTATTTGTCCCCGGATTAGAATGTGTTATTGGAATCTGAGGTAAAGGAGAAAAGATGCTGCTTCTGTTCAGTTTTATTCCTCTTCATTCTGGTTCTGTTCACTTTTTTCGGTTTCATCCGTGGCTTTTAAACATCTACCAGCTCCAGCAGATTGTTTAGTGCTTCATTTTTATAGGGTGAATCCTGTTTTGAATAAAACAGACTGCTCCATTACAAATTAATGATGAAAAGCCCGTGCTTTAACACCTGGTTTATAGGTAAACTATGGATTGGAGCCTGATGATGGTTTTTCTTCATAAGCAGGACAAATTTTTGAATAACGAAGAAAAAAAAAATTAAATTTTGTCTTCATTTCAAGGGCATCTGTTCCAGACTAACAACTTTGCACTGTTGATCAGAAATACCTTTTTGAATGGAAGTATATTTATTTTAACGAAACTCTAAAATGATACTTTTTTATTTTCTTCAGAATGGTTATTCATTTCACTGTTTTTAGTAGCAAAGGTGAAAAACCCAAACACTCTTGCTGGCTGCCAAATGTAAATAGCTACACAAGTATATCATTAGAACACCTGTCTACTCAGCCCTCTTTGTAATGGCCATAGCTTTTAATGATGATGGGCGTACGAGATTATGCCACTTTTCCTATAATTGAAAAGTATGAATGAAAATGTACATCTGTAAAGTAACATGGGATTAAGTGAATATGGTACAAACACTACTTAAAATTCTAACTAATGTATGCATGTGTAGCTTTCAACATAAATTTCTCAAACTCTTGTTTTGCTGCTGCTAAGCTGTGTGTGTGTGTCAGTCAGTCAGTCACACACTAAGATGTAACTGCCATATATTTTTCCATATAAGTTGAATTGGAGTATAAAATGGGGCCAGATCGACAGTAGTTGGCCAAAATTTCAGCCAGTCAGAACAATGTGTCAGTTCCTTCATAACACTGTCAAATCGTATTGCTGTCTATGGTACTTTCAGGCTCATGAATATTAATGAACTGTTTGTGCTTATCATTGAACTACTTTGTGCAACAAGCTTCTGGATAAATGAACTGTTAAATAGTTTTTCAACATGTTTTTAATCATGAAGAGATATTTAGAACAAACTGCAAACATTACTATCAGTTCTGGTATTGAAAGCCCAGTGTCTATTTTCAGTTACTCCATGACATCACTGATTATCAGGTGATCCCATTTCATTTGCATTGTTTTGAATTGCCTACTTTAAAAAGCCCATGACACTTATTTGATTTTGAGATACTACAGCACACTCAAATTTAGAAATTAAACTCAGTTTTGAGTTGACCAGCATTGGAGTTGTCAGTCAGACAAGCACGGTGGTCAAAATGCTCAGTTGTTTTCTGATTGGGCAATAAAGTACACAACTCAGAACAACCACCATGTTGAATACTATATGAGGTCTGTCAAAAAAGTATCCAACTTTATTTTTACCCATGAGAAATAATGACGTTAGGGAGGCAAAAGTGTGCATAGTGGAGCTGGATGCGTCAGTCGCTGTCAGGCAGCCAGCGTGTGAGGTGCTGTACTACTTACTCGTCGCATTTTCATTTCAACCGTGATGACAGAATGTGTGGAGCAACGATCTTGCATCAAGTTTCACCAAAATCTTGGAGATACCCAAGCGGAAACAATTCGCAAAATTCAGCAGGCTTTTGGTGACAGTGCCATGGGTGTTACCCAAATAAAAGAATGGTACAACAGGTTCAAAGATGGCCACACATTGCTGGAGAGTGACCAGCATTCCGGGAGGCCGTCAACAAGGTGCAATGCGGTTGTTATCGAGAAAGTGTGGACCTTGATAATGGAGGATCGTCATTTGATGGTGCAGGAAATTGGTGATGAGGTTGGGATCAGTAAAGATTCACACATTCAATTTTAAAGGAGGATTTGGGCTTGAACCTGCTTTCTCAGGAACAACAACAACAACTTCGTCTTGAAGTTACGCAGGACCTGCTCGATACTGCCAACAGGGATCCTGAGTTCCAGAATACCGTGATAACTGTAGATGAGACGTGGGTGTACAGGTACAATTTGGAAACCAAAGCTCAGTTATTACAGTGGAAGCACCCAATGTCGCCATGGTCCGGAGAAAAATCAAGGTGATGGTGACTGTTTTCTTTGACTACCGAGGCTTTGTGCATCATGAATACACACCAGAAGGGCAAACAGTTACAAAGGAGTACTATCAGAAATTCCTCTGACATCTTTGTGATGCAGTTTGGCGCAAGAGACTGGATCTGTGAGCCTCGCAAAACTGGCAGTTGCATCATGACAACCCCCCCCCGGATGATTCATCGCATCTGATCCAAGGTTTCTTGGCAAAGAAATGCATTTCACTCATCGCCAAGCTCCCTACTCTCCAGACATGGTTCCTTCTGACTTTTGGTTGTTCCCAAAAATGAAGATGTCACTGAAAGGTTCCCGCTTTGAGAGCCAAGAGGACATCATGCGGAATGCGACGGCGGATCTGAGAGCCATTATGGAAGAATCATTCCAGACGTGCTTCGAACAGTGGAAGGATCGCTGGGCTAAGTGTGTGGAGGCACAAGAGGTCCACTTCGAAGGGGATTAGCAATTGAACCCCACCAAGTACGTAATTTTTTCCCCATCCTAAGGTCGGATACTTTTTTGATAGACCTCGTACACCAGTGAAAGAAAGATGAGAAATATAAAGAAATGTAAAGACAGCAATCATTAGTTGCAGTTTGCTTGGCCTTTAGTTTCAGCTGTACAGTATTAAGTCATGACACGAGGTGCGTGGAGTTAGCGCACATTCATCTGATTTATTCTCAATGATAACCTACCTAGCTTTGCAGCTGCAATATTCCTTGGATTTCTTTGTAGTTTTGTTACATATCCTTAACGTTACACCAGTCACTAGCACATTTCTTACTGACACTGTATTTCCTCAGTGTAATCATATCACCGAAGCAAACCTAACCTCCAGTGTAGAAGCTGCTGTGTATGGCTTGTGTTGTCTTTGAGAGGAATTTTGAGATGGTGTAGAGGATTTGTTTGGTGTATTTATGCATATAATTAGGATTGAAAGGGATAGAATGTAGTTCATGAGCGTGCTCTAGTTGTTAGTTTGATAATTTGGCATGCTTCAGCAATGACATTAATGATTAAATGTTTACATTTACCCAATTGGTGAATGTTCTCGGCAATAATGTCTCTAGTCAAATGAAGTTTTACAAAATAAGTCATTAAAAATTTTTTTTCATTAAAGCAATGTCAGTGATACTATTCATAGATAAGTTGGTTTGGAGTATTAGTTGAGGCTCAGCCTCCCAGGGAGGCAGAGGATGTCGGCTTATACAGCAATCTGATTTGTTGTATTCTTTTATGATTAGATTCCCTTAATAGATGAAAATTATTTAAATCTCATTTCATTGGATATTCCCTTATTTATGAAAGTGCCAAACAAAGATATTTTACAAAATTTAGATTTCCTTCTGTCTTTCTCTAAAGAAATTTAATTAAATTTTAATATTTATTTTACAGGTTTATTCAAAACTAGTCAAGTACAAGAATGGGTGAAAGAACTGGAAAATATTCGAAATTCATCTCAAAAAGACAATTAGATCCTTCTATTAAAAGCTGTTATCCTGTAATTTTTGTTTGCGTTTTTTTTTACTATTTAAGTATAGAAATATTGTTCTTACCTGCTAACAGATGGCATAATATGAAAATATGGCAACAAAAGGTTGATATAACTCAATGCCTTGCTCTCTTGTAACAGGGTTAACTATGCAACCTGAATTAAAAAATGAGTGAACTTTTCACTGTTGTAATTTCATCTTTAAAATAGAACACAGGGAACTGGGTTCCAGTAGTGGTGTGAACATCTTTATCAGGTATTGGAGTTAGCTTGTGCAATAACTGCTTTGGGTGTTTAGTTTCTCCAGTCAGCCCTACAATGGAAATGAGACTTACTGTTAATAAGTCTCATTATCATCTTAAGTATCTGACCTTAACTGTGAGAGCCTTCTCTCCCTATCTCTCTCTCTCTCAAAAAATAATTTCACATCTCTCTGACATTTTCTCACCTGTATTTATTTTTGTCTTCACAGTATTAAAATAAACGTTATTTGGTCTAGGTGCTGTGGATTCAGTGAACTAAATATATCTTGTCTATTTTCACTTTAAGGGACTGCAGCCCTGCTCATAGCTGTAAGAAAAAGATTTTCAAATGTTCCTAACTTTTCATTGTTGCTTCCATCATCACTCTAAGAAGAACACACGAATGAAAGGTAGAATTGCTAATATTTAGGCTAGTTTTGTGAAGAAATGTCTATTGTTGATAACATACAATAGGAAACTTTACTTTTATTCAGTATATATTTTAATAGATAAGGAAAATGAATGCAGAAAGATAAAAATAGACAATTATTGGTGTAACTGCAGCTGTTGTCCACTTGGTAACAGCTAGTTTCTGTTTGCAGTCAGGCGTTGTCCCTTTGTCAACAGCCCATCTGTCTTTGGGCTGAGGAATTGTCGAAACCGAGAAATGAGTGTAGAGTTGATCTTTTGTTTACCTCGAATCTTAGTCTGATTTAGAAATGTATCTCTGATTTTGTGGAATTAAACTAACGTTTCCCAAACCATTGCAGTGCGCAAGTGTTCCTGTACTTACTCGGATTTCTATTTTTACCTAAATCCATTAAATTTAATCTACTGTATATAAAAGCAGCTAATGAGGGCTACGGTTTGTTGTTGGACATGCATAAACTACACCTGCTGCGATGCTGCTTTTGCGGACAGAGTGGGGTGCCTTTAGTTTATTGCCAAGAAAATATTTTCGGACTGGGGAGAGCCGTCAGGGATAGTGCAGTCTCCCTATAACCGTCCAACGAATGAAAGAAGGGGTAAACTTGCACGTGCATGTTCGAGGACTGCTGGCAGGGGAGGGGGCGGGTCCCCTAATCTTGTATTGAGAGAGAAAAAAAGGGGGCAGACTGCCGTTGTTGTGTACCTTTTCAGAGTACTAACGATATACCTACCTGGCCAGTTTATGCAGAGGCCGGTCAGACCCCAAGGACTCATCTGTTCTCGAAGAAGCCGTTTTTCAGTAGAAACATCTCTAAACTAACCACCAAAGAGTTCCAGCCGTAGACTTCACAACAGAAGGGCAGGCGGTCCAGAATGCTTACTGTTGTTTTCTATGGTGCTATGCCGTCGTGTTTCTTCACCGAGTCTGAATCCTGTCTAGGCATCAACGATGGACAGGCTGGGAAGCGACTCGCCGGCTGCTGTTACCTCGCAATCAGTTGGGTGATTGAAATCTCGTGTGGTATGGCCTGGCATAAGAACTGATCTTATCATCGCTTAGGAGGGGTCAGAAACAGAGATTAGATCATTACGTCTCAAGGTCCCAACTTCATCTTTAAGAATGACAGCTTGCGGATGCTGTCAGTGTTGCACTTTAAGCTCTCAGCATCCCTAGCGGAGTGTGAACTGCACGGTCTCCGGACTTGGATCCGGTAGAAAGATTCCTGGTAATATTTTACTTTAAATTTATCATTAGCTCCATTTTAAGAATAGACAATTATCGGGCAGGTAAGTCGACAGAAATGGTTTCTTCATATGGCATGGCAGAGGTGATCGAACCACCGAAAATTTGCTTGTTTTACGTAATTCTTTCAAATAAAGGAATGTTCTAGTCTAGAGGTAGGCAGCAGAGCACGCGTGTAAGGGTCACCTTTTGATGTGTACTGTTACGTAATGACTTAAGCGAAGTGAGATGTGATGACTCGTAAACCGACAAACTGAAAAGCCGGACGCTACAAGGTTACGATCTATAATGATGCATTTCAAGTAACGAGCGGATCTCACACCCAAGACCCCTGTTACCAATAAATCGTAACACTGGGTGAACTCCACCCGTGTCCTGTTCGTGTTCTTTATTACGGTGCTCCATCAGTAGTATATTAACCGCCCAGTTGTCAAATTCACTGCATCGTTCACCGAGACCACCTGTGAGAAAATTCCAGATTCCCAATTTAATTCTGTGACTGGTACCACGCCGGAAGAAATAAACCGGGTGGTTTCTTCTCACGGTGACTCCCGCCTCCCTAACCACGGCGATGGGCCGGCTCGCTTTGTAAAATTCCTTGATGTCGTCCAGAAGGTTTCTTTTTTTTACCCATAAAGGGGGTGAAAAAGTAGCCCTGAGATGGATGACGGGGAGAAGCTGTGCATGACTTCCTCCCGTCTCAGAAGGCGGTTTTCGCCGCAGATGTTACCGAGGTCGGTTTGTTCGTGCAAAAAGGTAACATCTTCGGGACTTCCAAGGTTCCGAGCCAATGCTTTCGTTCACCATTAACCCTGACAATGCCAGAGAAAATCACCTAGACACTTCTGTTTATGCCGGAGGGACAATAAACGATTTCAAAAGGAGTTCATAGATTTAAAAGTAAAAAAAAGTTAAAAGTTTAAAAATCTGCGAAATAAAGAAAAAGATCTCGCGGCTTTTGTTTTGATTCTCTGCGCCTCCACTTACTAGAATATTAATTGCCCTGTTTGAGAAAAACGTTACCTTTGCTATTTTCCCCACCTCAGGGTCCACATACTACCTTTGTGAGTAGTTTTATCGCAGGAAATGTTTTGTCTGCCCTTGAAGCAGCAGACTGACAGCCGACCAATCGGAAACCTTGGTGCAGCTGAAAGGACTCGCCCAACACCGGACTGGGAGGGGCTACAACCCCTCCCCCCTCCACTTACTGCGTACCAGAGGCTTTCCAGACCTTTGAAGTGGTCTGCACAGTAGCACTGGCGTAATAGGTCACATCCCTACTAGTGAAGCAAGAGTGTCATGCTCTTAACCTTTTATGATTGTAGAATGTAGTCTGAAGGCCACCGGCAGACGTAACCTTTAGATTCAAGGAACGAAGTAAAGTCAGACTTTCTCCCCCTGTTCCTCCCTCTGCAACTTGAGCTCTCATTTAAGCAAACAAACAAACACGGACATCTGTTAGTCAGCAGACTAATTCTCTCCATCCATACCAGAAACAAAGAATGTAAGATACTTTACCGGAATCGATAATTTCAGTAAACTTAGATATTCCATGCTTACAAAGATATTTTCTTCGGTAGCTCATATCATTACTCTCACCACATCTAAACTTCTCCTGTTACCATGTATGAGCGATGCCGTAGCTACATTCTCTCTCTCCCCTCACACAAGAGCGACTACGCTCGTCACAGTTGTGCACAGCGCCGTAACAGGGTCTGAGTTTCGCCTAAAAAACAGAAGGTGGTGGAATTCGAGTTATCGACATTAAAAAAAAGTATTTAATGCGCATCAATAAGGGGCATAATTTGTAGTTTCAGAATTTGGAGCGAATTATGATTAGGCGGGTATAATTGAAAGCTGCCTCAGGGTTCTTTCAAATTTGTCACAAAGATTTTTTTTTTAAATTCCATTATCGTCTATTATTTAAATCTTGTCTCGAATTTTCGGCTCGGCCCCCCCCCCAACCTCTCAAAACGCAGTTTACAAATCCACGAGGTGTTCCTTAACCACCTGTGGTCACCAGGCAGCAGGTACTCGCTCGACGGAGGCAGCTACTGGAGTTTCCGCGAGTAAAACACTTCAGCGCTGTCGGCTATAAAAGAAAAGGCGATCGATGGCGATACACGGACAGGTGAGACAGAAAGGACGGAGACGGGGGTTTGAAAAGGAGCCACTTCTCGCGGATCACCTCGGTGTGGACGGCAATCGCCCCAACCGGTTGTTATGGTAACGGCACCCGTACATACATACACACATGTGTATATATATATCACCACATCACACTTTTTAATACAAAAAGCGCAAGTCCGCTCATCCCATCCTCCCGGCTCCAGTGACCGAGATAACCCAGCCTTTTGTATTCCATTTTTTGCGGGGTGAGATGTCATCAGCCGAACCGTCTGGATCCGATAATTTATCGCTTCACTGGGTTTCGGCTCTCGTTTATAGGCAGCCGGTCGTAAATAGTGGTCCCATTGTTTTTGTTTTGTTTTGACCAGTAACATGAACTCCGGGTAATAACTACACAATTAAACAGGTGCGCGTTCGGCATTGTTGCAGTGGGTACTTTGCTAAGCGAAGGGAAAAGACTGATCGGCGGGCATCATTATCGTTCTCATCATCATCTGTCGAGTACAGCGAACCTGTGGATCTCAGCTACTTCTAATCCGCTTACAAAACGTTCACCTTTGGCAGATTTGACAGTCATTGTTTGAAATATTATTTTATACAGGTAAAAATTTTCTCGACCGACTGCCGACTCTTACAGCTGAATGGGTAGCGACGACAAAAACGGTTAATAAGTCTTAAAATAACTGCTATTGTTGTTAACTGTGAAGTCGACCACTTGTCGGACAAACAATGGCTTATTTTTCATCATCTATATTTTCCCCCAGATTTCCTGCTCTTAGAAAGCAAGTGATCGGTTTGAGTTGTTTCCCCAAACACTTTATTAGTCGGCAGCAACACGAAGAACGAGCGCGGAAAAAATGTTTTCGTGTCTTGGTGGTGCAGGGGTTAAAAACTTTGAGTTAAAGAAGAAATCCGTTTCAACTCTCGCGGGCTCGATACCAGGTTCTTGCCACCTGTACGGTACGTAAAACAGAAGCATTTGCTTAAAAGCTGTTCTTCTCACGTCTAAACCCAGATGATGGTGAGACGGAAACATCGTCGAAACGTAGTTTCGTGGTAGGAGATGACTGAAATAACCCCCTCTACTTTCTGTGAGTAACGCATCGCCATTAACTCGCTTTTCATACTTTCAGAATGCATGTAAATAACAGCCTTCGCTTCCCAATTTTAGGAAAATCTTCACAGGTCGAGTCTTGCAATGGAAAAAAAATTCAAAGTAAGCAAAAAAAAAAGAAATTTTTTTTTTTAATACCTGGCAATGGCTTTGCTTATTTTTTCTTCGATTATCTATCCTGTTATTGCATTTTTTGATCTGCGTCATGATGGTAACAGAGATCCAGAGTGCGATCTTCTCACCTGTAGCTACAAGGTCTCCAGAACACAACAGATGCCGATTTTTAAAGTAATATTATTTTCTGCAAACACATATATACCTTTAAATAAAAATGTTTTTAAAAAGTCGTTTTTTTTTTAAAAAAAATTGTTTCATATACACGGAATAATTTGCTAATTCCGTGGACTCTCTCATAAAGCATATACTTTCATTGCCGAAGGTTTACCGGAAGTACACTAGAAAGGGCAGATCAGTAACTTGCGTTCGTTCAAAAAAGATATATGAGCCCTTAATTTCCTCCAGATCCCTTATTCTGTTTGATAATTTACTTTCTTACGGCTAGATGTTGTACTCGCCATTTCCGAACGGTTGCAACTCTTCTCTCATCGGATAGAGGGCGCTGCGGTAAGTGAAGGAGGCGAACAAAGAAGATTCCGAACGTCCGCGCGGTCTGACCGCAACAACAGGTGCGTGGAATAATCAGGTGTCCGTCCTGGCAGGTCGGGTTACCCGCTTAACAGAAACACTTTTATTACACCGACTTGCAGCTACAGCTTAATCTTTGCAGAGATACAGCAGGCGAAAATAAAATGAACACTGCTGATTCCTTTGTAAGAATGAAAAAGAAAAAAAAAACAACAACAAAAAAAAACACAAACACCCCCCACCTCTTCCTATGTGTTTTATTATTATTATTATTATTATTTTATGTTCGGATTATTTAATTGCTAACTTCCAGTTTGCCTTCTGTTCCGGCACGTTGTTTTTGTTGATGGCGCCCGGAAAGAATGGCTGCCGGTTTTTTTGTTCTGCCTCCTCGCCCAAGGTTACCCGGTGTCGCCGCGCTGTCAGTCCCGCGAGCTATTGTACCCGCGAACAAAAAGACGAGAGCGGAAACCTACCTTAACTTAACGGAGAACCTGTTGTTATTCGTTTAATAATTCATAGCGGCTACACCGCCTTAAATGGGAGGGGGAGGGGAAATTCTGGCCTATCTCTTCGTTCTTCCCACCTGCGCGTTCGTAAAACCCGTCATGGCGAGAATATACCCCCGTCGACGGCGACACAATGCAAAATCAGCCATTATTATTATTATTATTATTATTATTATTATTATTATTATTATTATTATATTATTATTATTATTATTATTATTATTTATTATTATTATTATTATTGTTGTTGTTGTTGTTGTTATTATTATTTTCAATGTACTTTGTCGCCGGCGTTTATTTGCTTTCTTCATGCTCATTTAAAGTTGTTTTTCTTAGAACAAATATTTTTTGTTTTGTTTCTGTTGCCATGACAGCATCATGGAGGAACAAGCGGCTGCCTGTAGTGACACCTACTGTCTAAATGATTACCAGCTGGCGTCCAGACTAGCGCAGCTAATGTCTTCTCTATACGGCTGTCATAGCGGCGATCTGTGCTATTAATTTCATATATATACACACACACACATACGGGCATGCGCTCATCGAAGCTCGAAAATAGATGCACTTCCGGTTTTTATTATCGCCGGTGCGTCTCCCTATGAGATAATAATTAGACACTCTGTAATTTTTTTTAAAAAATGCAGTAAACCAGAAATATCCAAATCCATTGTAGCAAGTTCTTTTCTTTCTTTTCTACTTCGAAATGCAGTCGCCTCCATCAGAATCCCATTTGCGTGTCTACAATAAGGTGAGCAGTCATTAGTAACAGCCGGCTTCTGTTCACCCTGGTTGGTTTCTTTTATCGCTGGTGATCGATATCGAGCAAACGGCAGCCTTTTTGACCCTACTGTCGTCATTCGGAGACCGTTTTGCACAGCTGTGGAGGAAGAATTAAACAAAACGAAATGTGTCAACATTCGTTGGCTCTCTTTCTTTCCCCGCCATGTCTGAGTATAGCAGCAAAATGGCGAGTGCTGATGTTCTGGCGGCGTGACTGTTGGCGTTCTTAAAGCTGCTTGGAACTTAAATAAAAACAAAGAAACGAGTGGTTTTACTTCAGCAGTGTGTGTGTGTGTGTATATATATATATGTGTGTGTACACAATGGCTGTACTCTAAATAGGAAAATGCATTGTTTGTTTGGGACCGCAGTCTTAAGGTTGTCGTTTCTTGTTTTGCCTTTTTAGATTCATTCTTTGAGTTAATTCCGCTTCAAATATGGCAGCGGTTCCTTGTACGGCCGGCTGTCACCCAAGAACCACCTTCCATCAGCGCCTAGCTAGTATGAGAGACGCAGAATTCTCCGCCATCAGCAAACTTTCGCAGAAAGATTAAAAGGATTGCAAGCAAGGTATGTATCATATATTCGTGTGAACGTGTAGACTTTTCATCGCTTTTCTCATTATAAACAATAATTTATACAGACAATGGCACACAAATCTTAAGATATCGGAGTTTAGTTAATGTTAATCAGATTTAATACGACGTCTATTAAAAATTGCATTTATATCAGTCGATCGATTCCAATCCAAATGAACAGTCTGGATCACAGCACTCGGACAAATATCTTAAGGCCCCACTGACCGAAAAACGTCACACGGTGAAAAGCAGAAATCAGTGGATAGAAGAAAATACATAAGATATTAAAATCTAATATCTCCTGCGCTTTGTGGCCAAAGTTTCAAAATTGACGGCTTTTATGTTTTTTCGCGAATCTGCGATATTTCATCGCCATCTGAAGAATCACATCGATTAATGTTTCTTAATCCCGGGTCGCTGGTTTCTACTAATAGACTGCAGTTAGGTATTTCTCTAACCATGCAATTCCAGTCTGTTGGAGGCCACTGGTGTAGGGGCTTTCGAAAATCTAATAACTAGGAAGTGCAGAAAAAGGTAGGAAATATCGCCACTTCCGGCCATTCTGGCTAGCGCGTGGCGTGCTCCCTTGTCATGGCTGCGGCGTGGCCTTTCCAGTTTCTCCGCACCATCTGCGTGAGTTTACTCTGGGTTTCTGATCAGAAGAGCTTTAGCAGGAACTTCTCAAATGGCTGAGTTTCTTCTTCCATTTCACTTCGCTTACCTCCCCCTATCACCACCCTTCCTTCATACGATTACATGACAAGTCGGCTCTGTTTGAATTTGTATCATGACTTTATTTAAGAGTGACTGAAGTCCACGAGCCTTTGACATATCCATACGGATATTTCAACGTTACAATTAGTAATCCTAGGTTATCATCTTCATCATCAAGACCGTCCGCATTCAGGGCTAACGTGGATATGTGGAGTAAAGCCACCCGCCTCGCTCGCCTTTTTTCCCCCCAGCTCTTTTGAAGTGAGAGCAGAAAAGTAGCGGGAAATACGACGCTCAACCGAATACGTCACCAACGCGCAAGAAGTTTTGTATTTTTTGCTTGGAAAAGAGAGCTATGGCATTGCCCTTTTAACAATGATCAGAAATGGAAAGTTACTGAAACTATTACGGTGAAGAATGCCCTTCTCTTTCTGAAGTAAGCCAAGCCAGTTCCGCCTGACAAACTCACAGAAACAACAGGGAAATGCTGCCATTTTTTGTTTTGTTCCATTCCTAATGTCGATCAATAAAATTAAACATATAATTAAGATTTCTAAGCTTAATTAAGCCAACGTTCAATAACATCGTGTTTCACGTTTCCCTATTTTACGCACCAAACAATGTTCATAGAGCAGGTCAGCGAGCCCCAAAATAAAGGCCGGGAACCCCTAGTCTAAGATCATTTCAAGTGGAGCAGAGTGGTAAACGAAGACCAACTGATTAATAAACCACTGGGAATATAAACCCATCACCAGATTTTAAATTAAAATAATATCGTATTTCACCTGAATTTTAACCCTCCTCCATCCTAATTGTCATCACGCACTGTTACCCCACTTCACATTCACAGACCTGTGCGAGACTAATCTTGCATGTGGATCGAGACAGTGTATCAAACTGTACGTAATCATGTTCGGGCTAGTGGTATTCAGTGAACCGTGAGCCACCGTGACGGGACCGGGATGCAGACCATGTAGGCTCGCACGGAGTTGCCAGTTGGTTCTCTGGACCTTAATCCAACAGATCACGTTTGAAACATGGAGGAACTCGGCGACTTTTCCCTCGTCGAGGAATGAGATGATCTCCCACTGGTGATGATGATAACATGTTTATAATAAACATGGCACTTAGAAAATCATTTCTTTGAAGTCTTTTATAGTCTATTTTCCGAAAACAAAAACATCCACCTTTATGCTTTCCATCATTGTTTATCTATAATCACGGTGCAAGAATTCATTTCTTTCTTTTAAAAATATTTAATCTCATTTATAACTGGCAAAGTAGCGAGATTAACTTGTCACGTTCACTTATTTCTGTTTGTTCAATGATGATCATTAAATAACGATTGAACATTATCGATTTATTCATTTAAGAATCACAACCACAGTGGTTTGTCTTCCGTCTAATTGGCATTTGTTCGGGATCATCTGATTGTAAAAGCAAAGATTTCCTTTTTAAGAATTAATTCCCAGGAGTAAAACCTCCTCATGGTTCGCTCCTTTATAACCCACCAGGTGCCCGTTTCCTCGGTTCGCTATTTAATACAGATCATAAAATTATCTACTTCTATTTACCGCATTTGTCTGGGTTTAACCCCCCCACCCCTGGTTATTCGTAGTCAGTTATTAGCCGCTGTTACTCTATTCGGCTGATGCGGTCTTCAGAAAAATTAAAAGAAACAGCAACAAAAACAATCAACTCGGCTGTTCGCACACCTACCTACTTCAGTCCGCCATAACCGGGTCTCTATTTACCCGGCTGGCCCCGCCACCCGTTCCCACGTGCCCCGCAAACTCCCTAGCACGCTCCTCGCACCTGTTTTCGCGTGTCGATTATTTATAACAGCTCCTACCAAACCGCAGGCAGGCGTGATGCGCTCGGATGTGTCTCGCTCACCTACCTGGGCCGCGTCGCGATTAACCTGGGTATTGTCCGGCCCCGACCTCTCCGCCCGTGGAAAAGTCTGCCGATCCACTTTCTCAGGCTCGCCGACGTTAATCGACTCCCGTCTATCTCCGCCATGTTGGCTAATCAATTTTGAATAAGCTGTTTAGGGGGGCACGGTTCATTGAAACTCAGTGTCGGGCCGCACCTGAACGACAGCGCCCCTTCCTCAGCGGAGCAGAAAAGAAAAACAACAACACCGCAATATACTACCCCCGCTAAAAATTGATTTCCGTGAAATAGGGGCGTGATGAAGCCGGTCCATCCATTATCCCGTTACCAGCGGTAAACAACGTTTCCAGAGGGGGGCGCTTAGGGTATTGTTCGACTTGGCTTCCACCTGCCGTTTGTCCGATAACCAAAGGGCAGACAATGGCGGCTTTGTCGGCCGTGAACAAACAAGGTCGCCGCGACAATTGTGGGAACTTAGAGTGGTACTGGTTTCACACGGGTCCGGCACGTGGAACTGGCCGGGCGTCAGCGCGGCTCCATCTCCGCCGCTCGCGCATAGCAGGATGACACCGGGTAAGGGGAGAGAATAAGTGGCGGGGAACACAGAATTTGGATAAGAGGTCCCCGGCTATTGTCGGACGTGGTTGTGAACGCGCACCCCCCTCCGAGGCATCAGCGAGAGAAGAGTTTAACAAGGGAAAGCACCCACCCACCCTCTCTTCCACCTTTGTTATCTCGAGGGGTTACTCGAAATATGTGTTACTTTTAATCAATTTCCTGACAATCGTTACTAACAATATTAACACAGAGATCACTGATAGAATTACAATACCGATAGCAGCGAGAACAAAGACACTTTACAATACAATTACGCAATAATAACTTTAAAAAAGGCGAATAATAATAAAAATAACGATAATATTCAGGAACAAAAATAATGTAGTAATTCTAACAACAACAGTAATAATATTATTAATATATATTTAAAATGTTTAAAGGTAGTAATATTGTAATAACAAGAAGTATTCGAAACAACAGTATTGACATTGAAAATAATAGTAATATCGTAGCAAACGTTGCTAAATAACATTAGAATATTAACAACGGTGTAGAGTAACACATCACTGATGATAACAGGTGCCCGCACTTCCTCTGAAAACGTCACGAGATCTGTAGATAATACGAAACTGTTCTGCAGATTAATGGTTAGCATACTGAGTTAAGTGACGTTACAGATTGGTTTAATAAATGGTAAACAAAAGAAATGTCTCCAAGTACCAATATCTGAACCTTGGGCATACAATCTTGACCAACTGAAGTTGTATTAGACGTCCTCCGGTCGAGCTGTCCTTCTGCTTTTAGTAGAGGAACGACTTCAACCACCCAAAACCATCGCACTATGGCAGTGTCGGCACGATCCGAACATTTCTTGGGATGACTGGTTAATGGTACTCCTAGCCTTAATTAAGAAAAAAAGATCAAAGCGGATTCGGCTGCTTTCTTAAAGGGGTTAAAGGTGTTTCTTCGCGATGACGTAACTTTTTCCCCATGGAGAGAAAACGTAGATTTAGACCGAGCTTTCGACAATATCAGGTACCTCCGGAAGTCAGATATTGAATAAAGGGTATTCTCGTGTAGAAATCGTCCCCTTTTCTAAAGTTGCGGTGTCGCATCTTTCTTCCTGATTGTCTTGAGAGGTAGATTTGGCTTGCGATTTGTATGAACAGGGTTTTTATATGTTGAAAACGATTTTCTGTTCTACCGAATGTAGAAATATAACATAAATCCCTCTCTTTATTATTATTATTATTATTATTATTATTATTATTATTATTATTATTATTATTATTATTATTATTATTATATTATTATGTTGTTGTTGTTGTTGTTGTTGTTGTTGTTGTTGTTGTTGTGTTGTTGTTGTTGTTATTATTATTATTATTATTATTATTATTATTATTATTATTATTAATTATTATTATTATTATTATTATTATTATTATTATTATAGAATACACACAATAAAAAGTAATAAAGACTATGAAGTTATTACGGTTTATATTATCAACATCTAATTAATACCATGAAAAGACAAATTGAAAAAAAACTGCATAATTCACGGAGGCTGATCGCATCTTTAGAAATTAAACAGAACCTATGAAAAAAAAATATAAATTGACAAAAATTAAAATGTGTGCGTAATTCCAAAAGTTAAGTTGTCTTTTTGCTATTTTAAAAAGAAAGTCTAACATTGTTTACACAATTTGATTATCTATAGTAAGGAAATATGAATTACTTCCCTTAGAGTAACCACTATCCATTACTTACAGCTATCGTAGAGTAGTCGGTCGTATTTGTGTCTGACATAAGTAGTTTTTGTGCCTTGGTGACATTTTTTCGCAATAATTCTAAAAAATATGTGTGCAAAGCTCTTATGTTTATCTACGCATTGTGTTTTTTCGCCAGTGAAATGATCGCCCATCGGCAAAGTGTCGGCGGGCAGCCTGGCGGTGCTGGGGTTAACGAGAGGCGGCGAGAGTTTGTTTCTACACGGTACACTCGTGACATTCGACGTGACAGATAATAAATGAAACGTCACGTGGAGATGACGTTTCGACTGGTGACAGCGTGTGACTGGGGGAGTCGTAAAATTGCAGAGGACTCATTATAGTAGGGGAAAAAAAAATATATATATATATGTGTCACCAGCCAGGGACGCACTGACAGGTGAGATCGCTTGGCCAGAAGACAAAACGTTCCTGTTTTATGGGGAACACACACACAAACCTTAAAATGGGATTTCTGTTTTACGACAGTTGAGATAACACGCACTGAACAAAGTCTCAGTTTTAATGGATAAGTAAAGCTAAGTAAAGTCTGCTGAAGTGGAAGTCAGCTGGTGTCGGCCAGTCCACTGACAGAAATGTGATCTGGAAGAGAATAAATAACCTAAGAGGGCGCCTGTCATCTACTCCAATCGAGTCACCAGACGCCGTTTTCACCATCCCTGCGAGCCACTTCTGTTTAGTTGCTTCTTACCGTTATCCCGGCGCCATCTCCAACTGCTGCAGGCCACACGCAGACCCACTGCGTATACACAGGTGTCCCAAAAAGATGTATACACTTCTCTATAGCATAGTAAACAAAAGATATTGCTAGATAGAATGTTTCTTTATGCATCAGACACCTCAAACATGATACAGTACGGTAGAACATGATATCAAGTAGCGAACTAAGAAGTGACTCAGTGTAGTGTGGGCAGGAAAACTCCATGAGCCAATTCACCCAGAGCTATGCCGACATTGCTGGCGACGTTACGGCAACACGTGTCGCCACAGTAACCAGCCAGCAATACTGTTTTGTTTATTGAATGTTAAGTATATTGTCATCAGCTGAACTGCATACAGTCGTCATAATAGTCAGACAAGAAAACAAGCAGCATCAGGTTTCCTGATCTTTTCTTTTTACCATTTTCCAAGAAACCGACGAGGAAGTATCACGTGGTTATGAGATTAATGTGCACCTCAAACGACAACAGACAAAGATGAAGACGTAATCAAGTTTAATTTTTAAAAAATCCTCCATATCTCTCTTTCTCTCTCACTCCCTCCCTTCCCTTCTCTGTCTCTCTCTCTCTCTCTATCACTCAATCTCTTCCCATATCTCTCTCTCATATCTCACTCTCACTCACTCCCCCTCTCTCTCTCACTCCCTCCCTTCGCATTTCTCTCTTTTCCTCCCTTCTATATCTCTCTTTCTCAGTCCCTCCATTCGCATCTCTCTCTCTCTCTCTCCCCCTCCCTTCTATCTCTCTCTCTCTCTCTCTCTCTTCTCTCTCTCTCTCTCTCAGTCCCTCCTTCCCAATGCCGGATTTACCATTGTGCTTAGATGTGCTTAAGCACAGGGCCCCGTTGGCCAGGGGGTCCATCTTCCTGCCAAAAAAATTTTCAAATGTTTTTCCTAAAAGTTATAAAAGTGAAATTGGTCTGTAAAAATTGTCAAAAGCAGTTGAGGCATTACTTTGTAGTTTGTACCTCCTTCAGGGCCCAAGTAAGGGGCCTCATAACTTAACTAGCACAGGGCCTCATTTGTCCTAAATCCGGCACTGCTCCCTTCCCATATCCCTCTCCCTTCGCATCTCTCTCTCTCTCTCTCTTGAGCTTCATAAGCCACTCAGCTTGAGCTAATCTTACAGCCCACCCCCTGCAACCAGCGCGGTATGCTCGTCCCCGGCGGTCCGACCGTCATTGACCCTGATTCGCCGGCTTGTCAATCATTAACGGCGCACGTGCCCCTCTCTAACGCTGCCGCCATATTTAACTGACTGTCAGCAGCGCCACACACAGCCAACTCCGAAACTAGCGCTTGCTGACACTGACACCTGGCGTCACGTTTGCCTGCACAACGAAAACTCGCTCAAAATTTAACCCTGTATCATAGGTGAACACTGGGCCACTCCCTTTCTCACTCCAGAAAGTAAGACTGGTGGCGCACCCTAGCGCTGGACTTCTAACGTTATTTCATTGCGTTGTTTTGTATTACAGTATCCAGTATTATGGTCTGGCGGCGCTGTTCATCTCAGTCCGCTAAACGCTTCTAAAATACATCGATTGATTGATTGACAGGTGGCTTGCTTCACGATGTCTGCGCAGCGGAATCTGTCTATTTTACCTACAAACTATGTGCTTCCGGCGCCTCTGTTTCGTAGCATATATTCAAAAAATAGGGTTTTTAAAATAAACTTTGTTAATACAATAAAGGTCCAGTTGTTTTAAAAAAATAACCCGGAGAAGACGATTCAATAATAATAACAACAACAACAACAACAAACAACAAAACAATAATAATATAATAATAATAATAATAATAATAATAATAATAAGAATAATAATAATAATAATAATAAGAATAATAATAATAATAATAATAATAATAATAATAATAACAACAACAATAACAACAACAACAACACACAACAACAATAATAATAATAATAATAATAATAATAATAATAATAATAATAATAATAATAATAATAATAATAATAATAATAATAATAAGACTATTTACCTATTTACTCTCTCGAGTACTCGAGTCATTATTCCGGAATAAAAATGCATCTCACTTATTATAACCTGACTCACCAGCCAGCATCAATGTCCGGAAAGTCATCTTTAAAATCGCCGCAGAGTTTATTTGTCCGGGAAATATTCTAAACTAAAACTCTAATTAAAAAAAATCATAATTGGGTCTCTAATTAAATAACAAAGGCGAGAAGACACTCGGCGCCGTTTTAAATCCGTACGGAAAGTTTACTTTAGCTTCACTTCAGCTCTGTCCACAGGAAAAGAAAAGAAAAATAAATAGGAAACAAAAAGTACATCAGATTTTTCTGAAAAGAAACAAAAGGAATTTAATTTAATTTAAAAAAAAAAAATTAAAAAAAATTCTGGGAAAGATTTTACAGATTACAAACAGAGATTTCTCGCAAACTGGCTTTGCTGTTTCGGTTGACCAGGAAGAAGGAGAAGAAGAATCTTTCAGCCATAATTTGGAATCGTGGATAACAGAAAGTGCCATAAGTTGGGTAGAATATTTTTTTTTAAAAAAAAACAAACAAAGATGATGTGGATGAGTGGGAAGGGGTCGACGGCGGCAGTATGTATGAATGAGCTGTGCGCTTAACGGTAAGTCGTCGATGTTGCGCAGTTACGTGACGCAAACAAAGCAAGAAAGGTATATTTATCTTCAGCTGGGCCCAGCCCACCTTTGTTTGTAGACCCAGAGAGAGAGAGAGAGTATTGTGTGTTGGGTAATATTCGACCACGCCCCATTAGGCACGTTCATTCAATGTATTCTCGCTGTACGGTTGACACCACCACGTGTATAGTAAACGCCTTTAAGATGAAGTTGTGTCGGTGGGGCGAATACGAAATAAGCACATCAATTGCATTGTTGTCTCAGAACAGGTTCCCTTGAGGGACCAGTACCCAAACACTCGGGCATTTCGCGACCCGGCTATTACCATAATAGTCGCATATGTTATTGAGGGAATTATACGTTGGCTGTGAGAAGCAGGGATCGGGTCCGACTGGCAGGGGTTCCCGTGTGACGCATTTGCTGGGGTCAAAAGAGAATACTGGTGTATTATTCGAGATACCTGTGAAGGGGAATGGTTTCGGGTGTAAAAAGGGGCCCAGAAAGGGGTGTGGGCTTTCCCGAAGGCTAAAAGGGTCTTCTCAAAGGTTGTAAAACGTTTTTTTTCTAAGACGAAGCCCCCCTCATAAGAAAGGATGGGGCCACGAATCAGCCGCCATGTCAGCTGGTTCTTCCATACAACACGGAGACAATTGTGGGAAATCGCGGAATTCTGACAACTTCGCGCTGTCAGCTCCGGTCGTCTAAGGCAGAGATAATGACGACAGGCAGCGAAATAATCTCCTATTTGAGAAAACCTATCGTATACCTTCAGTAAAAGGTCCCCTAAAAACAGGACAAACATGCTAACCTTGTCATGTATTTAAATTAATAATGGAAATTTTTACAATAACTTATTATTATTATTATATTATTATTATTATTATTATTATTATTATTATTATTATTATTATTATTATTATTATTATTATTATTATTATCAGCGTCATTATTATTATTATTATTATTATCATTATTATTATTATTATTATTATTATTATTATTATTATATTATTTTATTATTATTATTTAAACTTTTAATAAATTAAACGTTGATTTTTATGGAATAAAAGGTAGAAAGGGGCAAACTACCTGTCTGTTACCTGCTTTCACCATCTGATCGTGTGGCTTCAGAGACAGAACGAACGACAAATCCGCCCATTTAATAGCGCTGCTGTGCAGGTTATTGTTGCAAAATATCTATATTTGGGATGGGTCAGTAACTTGCCCGCCAATCCGCGCTCCCCTAATAGGTTCTCAAATCCTGGGCAATAAAACGGGATGTAATTCGTTATAGCGACGCCTCTTAATTATCTTCTTTATTTTAGAATCTTCCGCATCCACGGCGCGCGCGGGGGCGAAACTGGCGGAGCTGTTGAAATGATGGCTTTGTACTCCTCGATTTCTTTAAGAGAGAGAGAGAGAGAGAGAGAGAGAGAGATGGAGAGATGGAGAGAGAGAGAGAGAGAGAAAGATGAGAGAGAGAGAGAGAGAGGAGAGAGAGATGGAGAGAGAGAGAGAGAGATAGAGAGAGATGAGAGAGAGAAAGAGAGAGAGATCGAGAGATGGAGAGAGAGAGGAGAAGAGAGAGAGAGAGAGAGAGAGAGAGAGAGAGAGATAGAGAGAGAGCGAACTCCGACACTGACGATTATACACAACACCTGTAACAGCGGAGACTGTTTCGTTCGGCCGCCATTCGACTGCGGCGTCTCGGTGGCGTCATGACGACCTCGCGGTATCACTTCCTCTTCGGTTAGCTGATGGTTCTCAAACACTTCGGACTCTCTCTCTCTCTCTGCTGTGTTGTCGGATGGATGACAATGGGAGTTTTCGAGAAACGTTAAACGTCGCTCCCAAGCAGTTTCACTTGGTCAAACCGAATAGATAACAGATGGCGCCTGAACAAACCGGCTTTGATCATCTGAAAGCTACAGATTCACAGTAATAAAAGAAAGTTCTTCAGTCTAGCAAAAGTTTAGGGCGAGCTGAGGCCAGACGTAGAACAGCAGCATAAGTACCCTTAACACTTTTGCTAAACGGTCTATATTTAAAAATAGGAACCACGCCTGCCTAACCTGGGATGTCTCTTCCATCATGGCATCTACCCTCTAATATATTCCATTGTCCGCTTATCGAAATGGCTTTGGCTACTCGCGAACTTTATCACTGCTATTTGGGGGTAGGGACCGAAGAGGAGTGGATCGGCTCGACCCGAGCTAGCATGGAAATGAACTCTCTTCCTGCAGCTGACAGTAGCGAGACCCATAATTAGCCGAGAAAGTGACAGTTAGCCAGCCACGGGCCGGGGAGTGAGACGGGACAAAGACAGAGAAAACGAGAGAGGGGGGAACGGAAGGAGCGCGATGGCAGCCGTGGTGACTTTGTCACGCAGCTGTAGACCAACTGAGGCAGCTCCCAGTCTACCGCCACTACAAATACGGTGGCGATGCTGCTGCAACCGACGGAACTCTGCGAATAGACGAGCTCCATCATCGGCACGAACCCATCAGCCAGGCCACGGAGGAAGACTGGAGACAGGAAAGCTCTTGACGAGCCGAGCCGCTCGAAAGGTTTTCCGAGTATAAAGGGGTTTCAGAATAGTTTTTAATTGCCTTTCTCCTCTTTTCTGCCGGTGAAGGGTTAAAGTTCGTTCACTTCAGTAACGGAATGGAAACCGGTACATCAACGTCACAGCTGTCGAGAACTGGCCACGCCTTCTTGCCATAACCCGGACTCCCTGGGAGGCGATGGTCTGGACCAGTGCACGGAATTTCCAAAGGACAGATTCGTTCTAGGATCTGCCGCCTGACCCCGGGGCTCGAGTTCGAATCCCGGTCGGGAATGTCTCCAGTCGGCTACGAGAGTTTCCTCCCTTGTCTTAAAAAAGAAGAAGAGGAGAAAGAGTGCTAGTCGGGATTTATTTCCCCGCCAGACAAACCCGCACCGGGTCACATAAGACCCGACTGACAGCCCTTTGTGATATCTCACACTGGGGGGGAACCTTGCAGAGGAGGAATGCGCGCGCGCGCGACGGCTGGAATCGGTTTCTGGAAGGACAGTTTTGTGGGCGATGCTCGAAGCGACCAGTAAGACGATGGCCGCGGGGGGGGCGCGCGCGTCGTCTCTTCCGTCACAATGGGTCATCTAAGTACACCACCCGACAACAGCCCGGCAGGCTGGCGTGTTATCGCTGAGTATTAGCAAAATCTTCGCGCTCTTTGTCTTCTGGATTTCTTGTTAACCCTTGCAGCTGCCTAACGGTCGAACCTCCCTGCAAGTTGTCAGGGCAATAAATTAATCAGTAAATAACTAACCCTGTCCCCCCACACCACCACACGCCAGGTGAGGCTCCGACCTTACTCGCTGCCCTGTTCCACTGTGAGGTAAGCTCGGAGTAAATAACAGAGCGGGGTAGTTTCAGTTAACCCTTTCGGGGCCACTTACGCGCGTATACTTACCGGGGAGTGGGTTACTGGAATCCCGACAGAGTAATTACGTACATACACGAGCCTGTTCTTTAAAGGGTTAATTACTACACGACCATCTACTCACTCCACCTGTATTTAAACGAATAGTCGTTATGAAACCGCTGTTTTCTGCTCTCGATTTTACTTCGCCATTTGCCCTCGCCTCCTTTTATTCCAGCGGTGTCTCCGTCGATCTACTCACTTCCCATCAGTTCTGGTACCTCCTCCTCCTCCTCCCGTGTTTGCTGGAAAGCTCGATGAAGGGCCCATTTTCTGTTGATTTTTTTTCCTTTTTTCCTTTTACTTCACGGTAGCCACCAGCTGAGGGCGGAGAAGGCAGGTACACATGCACACCTGTAATCAGGGCCGGGTAAAGGTGGCGGTCCGCCGTTGCCCACTTCCCTCGTCGAGCTGCCCCAGGGGGTGGGGTTTGTTGGGTGGCCGATTAGATTGAACAGAAATGCAGCCCGAGCCCCGGGGCCAGTATCCGGTGCGTATTTCTGCTGCTGATACCCTCACTGTAATAAGTGCACCCCTGGACTCTGCCCCGTCATTTCTTCTCTCCCCCCCTTTTTTTTTTACATTGTTGTTGTGTGCACGTGCCGCTCGGCGGAGGTAAAAAAACGTCGCATGCACGTGCGCTTCACACCTGCCCCTCTCCCCCTTTTTTGATTGGTTGCGTGGACATTCCGGAGGCGTCCCTCTCCGTCTAGCTCCCTATTGTAGGTGATTGATGTTTTGGGGTGGCGGCAGAACGCTATATATAATAAGGTGCTCGTTTTAATGACGAGTCTGCGAGAGCCCCTTTTCCTGCCCCCGTAGCCGACGATGAACCTACTTGTTAGCGCTTCAATGGCCGAGTTAATGGCGGTATTCCCTAACAACCCAGGGGATACGGCGACAACGGCAGCATTTCACCTCTTCTTCCATCCCATCGCCCGCAT
This sequence comes from Nautilus pompilius, assembly GCA_018389105.1. Classification (NCBI taxonomy): domain Eukaryota; kingdom Metazoa; phylum Mollusca; class Cephalopoda; order Nautilida; family Nautilidae; genus Nautilus; species Nautilus pompilius. Next base: position 356,964 of record JACATO010000941.1, on the reverse strand, counting down.
CACCCACGGCGAGTCTCAAATAAAGCCCTAAATATTATTATTATTATTACTATTACTATCTTCTGCTCCAATTGGAGAGGAGAAACAACCCCGTCGCAGCCCTTTTCTAATAATCTCTACACTAATAAAGAAGCCCAGCAGTCTCTTTCCTGCCGTTCCTGTCCTCGAGGAAAACAAATAGGAACAAACAAATGAAGTGGCTCTTATGCTAAACACCCTGACCCCTCCATACTAAAGAGAGGCGGACTGAGGGCGAACCGCCGACGACAGAACTCTTCTTATGGCCAATATGCAGGGATTTACAGTCGTTGCCATGCGCTACCAACTTGATGATGGTCGCTAAGACGTATTAACGACCTTTTATTCTATATCTGTCAAATGTCTTATACTGATAACATTGGTCAACACAATTTTTCCTGACTTATACCCGAGACTTGATCCTGACTAATTTGGGGGCGCTGAACTCAAATATCACATTGGTCTTTGCCTATCACGTCAAGTTTTTGCTCTACAGCATACCCCCATTTTCGATCAATCACCATAAAGAAGTACCCGATTACAATGGTTTCCATTGTCATCCCAATCCTATTATTATCATTTTATTTAGAATACCATTCCAACAAACAATACCATGAATAAATTTTGAGATTAACAAATATATTGGTTAACTGTGACATATCAGGTCAAAATATTGAAATAGAGAAATATAAATCGATGCTAGAATTGAATGAATTTTAGTAAAAAATGGGCACAAACTGATCCAGAATATTCTTATCATTTCATTTAGAATACCGTACAAACAAAACAATAACAGACATGGGTCTATTTACATTAACTGATATCAGTAAATGACACATTCTTCCTTCATGGATTAAATTTTCGTTTGTAGGCTTTTCTGGAGTGCTTCATTTCCGGACAGTCTCTTTTAATACTCCAACAGTAGTCGGCCATCATGTGAGTATCCCACCTTCCGTGGTATCGCTCCTTCATAGCTTGTATATCTTGATGGAACCTCACACCTTGCTCATCACTTACATCACCTAGATTTTCAGGAAATTTATCAAGACTGTTGAGGAAATGAACCCTTATCCTCATGTTGCAACCCAGACGATGAAAATTCTTAAGCAATGTTTGAATAAGATCTTTGTAATTTTCAGCTTTTTTGTTTCCCAGGAAATATTTTCACAGCAGCCACGAAAAGAATTCCACGCTCTTTTCTCCATATCATTCATGGAGCTCGTGAAACGTTGATCTCTCATCAGTTTTCTGATCTGTGGCCCGTCAAACACACCAGCTTTTATTGTTTCATAACTGAGGCTAGGAAATGTTGTACGCATGTACTTAGAACAGTCACCTTCTATGCTTAGAGCTTTAACATACTGCTTCATTAGAGCCAGTTTGATGTGGAGAGGAGGAAAGATGATTTTTACCCGATCTACTAGTGGTTGGTTTTTGATATTTGGATCTCCGACATTTAAGCATGTTCTCACCTGCCAGTTCTTCTGAGTCCAATGCTTGTCCTTAGCTCTACTATCCCACAGGCACAAGAAACACGGATATTTCGTGTATCCTCCTTGTTGACCAAGTAAAAAGTTAACCATTTTAAGATCCCGTAGAACAAAAACTTAACGTGATAGGCAAAAACCGGTACAGCGCGCCATCTTTACAGGATACACGTGACGTTGTTTGTAATCTTCTTGACAGAAGAACGAGCTGGGTGGCGCCACAGAAGCGACGTCAGAATACCACTGTTACCAAGGGAACAAATAAACAAAGAAATTAGATTTCTTGGGAAAAAAAAGAAAACAAGTTTATTTCGTTTTAGTTAATAAATAACATTCCAGAATTATCCACACTTTTCGACAGAAAATACACATCACTTATTCACATCAACTGGTTTGACAGAGGGTTAACCGCGGGAAAATCGAAGGAGACTGTTCATTACTCTGCCACCCGGAAGTTGCCTCTGAGTAACTGAAATTATTGCACATGCCACTAAAACAGAACGCTGGATGGATGAAATTCGATAAATAAATCATTCCACTTCTTAAAAGGAGTAAGAGATGTTCCACTGCATATTTATTCTTATTTACTTCGTTGATCGATGATGATAAATTATGATCTTTTGGCCATTCATTCACATGGGGCGGGTTTTGTACCGATCAAACAAACTGCTGTGCGCGAATAAACCGAGAGTGACCGCTATTCCCTCGAGAAAAATAAAAAAAAAAAACAAGTGGATTTCTTTAGAAATCATCCCACATTCATCAAATTCAACCTTAATTCTTTGTACGTTGATTGTGGATATTTTCCGTTAATATTTATCTTAAAATTCAAACGAACGAGGCAAATTTGCTGAGCCAGTTTTCACTCTTGTATGTTAGTTTTCCGATCCTTTGTTACCCATTTTCAAATAGTGAAGATCTTTATGTTGATATAATTTCTTGGAAAACAGTACTTTGAATTAGTTCCGAAGCTATACAAGAAATTACCCCAAAACGCTGTAGAGTTCGATGTCTAACACCGGAGACTATTTACTATTTATGCATTATTTGAAAAATATCGTTTAATATTATTAAATTACTAAAACAAAAAGTACTTTCATTTACATGAGTGGTAGAATTACAATTTTCTTTTTAAAAATGAGATAACCGTATTATGAAAAGTAGGCTAGGGTTCGAACTAGTATCGATTTGTTGGCACATAGTTCATTCCCGTTCCGGTAGAGGGCAGCTTTGTGCGCGGTTCTCTCGGTTCCGTAAACTAACGTAAGGGAAAAAAAAGAAAAAAAAGATGCAAAATACAACAAACAAACAACGCAACTGACTTTTGAACTCTTTACTGTAGTTACTCACTTATTAAAGCTGTATTGCTATTTTTACTTGCAATTTTTATTTACGAGTTTAGACTTCATTCAAAAGAAACGGTAACTTAAAAAAGAAGCACCTTCTTACGCTTGTTTTCCTAAAAAAATGTATTTGGCCAGACAGACCCCTGAACAGCATCAGCCCGAAGGCTCAGGGGTCGCGTTCCCACAACTCACCACGGAGCTCTACTTTCATCATAGACAAATGCTTTCTTCGCTTGTCGACAATGCATTAAAGCTGTTCTGTTAAATTAAATTATTTGTATCTCAGGTAAAAAAAAAAAAAAAGGCAGTTTTTCCTGACGCCAAGAACAAATGAAAAAAAACACATAAATTTGTGTAAAATGGAGCACAAAATGGAAAGAGATTTACGGTTTTTATGCTATCGACAGGGACTACTCCGATTTTAAGAATTCACGCTGGTTTACGGTAGTGGACAATCGAACAAAAACCACCTTCAACGATACTTTCGAAATATAAATAAGTAAAAGTCATATCAGGGGGTCATCACTTTTAAGGGATAAAAATTCGGAATTTGAATCTCACACTTCAATATTTTAAAAATACTCTCTCATTTTAATCTCTCCGCTAATTCCTTCATTTTCTCTACTTTCAATCTCTCTCCATCATTCCACACACACACACACACGTTTCCAAAACCTCGTAATTCCAATAACTGACATAAGAATTCATTCAGTAAATTCCACTTTAAATATCAAAATAGCCATTTATTTTTTTTACGAAAAAAAAACAAACAACTCAGAACTGAGTCCACTTGAAGTTACTATGGCAAAGCTCGGATCTGTGCCGCAGATTACAGCTTTTAAATGTGTATAAGACGCTTTTACTAAAGATTTTTAAAAAGTTCGGGGGAAAACGATCCAGATTAAACTAAATCGTCATCATTATCAGCGCTATTATGCATAATTTAACGTCTTTTAACCTTAGATTAATAACGCATACAAACAAAGTTTGTCATCTGAAGACTTTAAGATGGGACATTATTAAACTTTCACGAAATCTAATTGAATTTTTAACACATCACTGCATTTAAGATACAGATCTGGAAGTGAAAATACAGATCGTTGTAACGGTGCGTGAATGAGGAAAATTACAAACAGCAGTTGATTGGTCGAAAAATACTGTTCCACTCACACACTGTAGACAAGCAAAAGATGGGATTAACATCCCTCAGTATAAAAGCATCCCGAATGCCTGTAAACAGGAACCCAGTTAATTATGTTACCTAAGCCAGCAATTAGAAAAGACGTGAGCTAACCCTTTTCCCCCCGATTTCTTCTGACTTTTTTTTTTAAAAATTCACATCGAGCACTGAAAGACGGTTGGTGCCGAGTAGCTCTGGTGAGTCCGTCAACATGGAAGCTATTCTTTTTGTCTTTAGTAGAACGTGTCTTTGGATTGATTTGTCCGGGTCTCATACGCCATCAGACGGCCGTCTCGCTGAACTGCCACACCCGAATAGGCGTAATGATGTCGGCGTGGACCACGAGTGGCGCCGCGACGTCTGGTCGTTCTGCTGATTTCGACCGCCATTTTTTAAAGTTGTCACGTGATGAAGAAAGTAGTCTCCCCTGTCGGTCAGAGGCGGAGGAGATTTTCGGAATTTCTTCTCTGGGTAATATCTGTGGGGAAAAGAAATTATTATTAGATGCAGTAGTAGTAGTCGTGAAGGGGGAAGCAAGAAAACGAGCATAATAACTACCTTGAATTTTGACTATTGAAGGTAGATAATAACGATAAACTGATCGGCCTTAACTGATAGTCAGACTTAATGCACATATTTGATTAATGAAACCCTACCAAGAAGCGTTCTCTGTAGATGCCTCCCCGACCGATGATCATGTGGCGTGGGAGGGGTTAAAACGGTCTCCACTCGCGCAATAGTGACAACTTTTCTGATTATGGAAACTCTCCGTGTATACTTTCAGATCTGCGTCGTTAATAAATATATTATATCTGCTGAGGTGGAAGAGACTCATTCCCGCTGATGGTTCCGTATTTCTTTGCTATGACCAGAGAGTAAGGAGTTCATTAAAAAAATAATAATGCGCGATCTACTTCCCGCCTTTCATTACCCAGTTTGGCAAAGTCTTGAAGGCAGACGACACACGATCGCTATAAGAAAAAGAAAACAACAATAAAAGTTCTATCTTTGTCTTCTTCGCGTTAACCTGTTTATGTTGAGGCACATTTCTCGTTGGAAAAGAGTTGAAAACTTTCATTCACGTTACCACCAACAGACAGAGAAACACCATTCGAGAAGGTCATTGACGACTGGACGAGATTAGATCTGAAATATTCTGCTACTTATAGTTAATGTTTTACGGTAAAAGCATTTCACGTGCCCATACCCTGCCATCCATCGTCTAGAGACGCGGTTAAGAGTTATAACTAAGGGAGAGAACTCTCGCTGCAAGAAAAACAACAAAAAAAAATTTTCGGTAAAGTTATTCGTAAACACCGGTCCGAAGCTACCCATTTCCTTCCGCGATTACCATGACTGACACATGTTTTACTAACAGGGATTCTGCTCGGGGACAAGAGTATGGCATGGAGAAGCCAAATGGAAGTCTGCCGTAAGTAAGAATACTAGTATCAAATATCATAAAATAGGAGGTTAGAAAAACGAATAACTGACTAATGACTAAATGATTATTTAAATAAATGGGATTTTCTTCTTTAATAACTCAATCACAAAATTAATCGGGGTTTACAGAAAGAAACTGGATAGAATTAACCAAACCCGTATTAAATTAACTAAGTAAATGCTTACGTCTCGTCTAACTGTGACGTCAGCAGTTTGCGGTACCCTGACTTTGGAGACCTCTGTTGTGCTGTCGAGCCCATCTTCTGGCTGCTGTTCCGCAGTTCTTTTCGCGGCGTCCGTTTGGAATGGGGGCTTTCGCGGACCGGAAGCGATAGAAACACCTTCCGACATCAGTGGTTGTGATGGCAGTTGGCTGCTGCCGACGGTTTCCTGTTCCACATAGTCCGTGTCGTCTACAGTAAAGCTTCTTTTGAACACCGGTCTCAGTCTTCGCTTGACGGCGTTGAAGATATCGGACGCCTTGGACCCGGACGACACACCCGGCTGAAGCACCTGGACTCCGACCTTGGCGAGCGAGCTCGACACAGAGTTGTCGACGCTCTTCGATTTCTTGAACAGCCGTCTCTTGTCCTTTGCCGCGCTCTTCGTTTCCGGTTCCTTGGTGGCCCCCGACTCCACCTGCGCGAGGTCCTGAGCGGAATCGAAGAGCGTGAGGTTGTCGCTGCCCGGGAACGACGCGTCTCGCTTCTTGAGTCCCATCTCCTGCTCGACGATCTTTCGGACTTCGCCGGGATCCGGCATGCTCGACTGGCGAACGTGCTGGGGCCTCGAGCGTCGGTCAGGCCATGAGAAGAAGCCCAGCAAGGAAGGGGACTCGCCGAAAAAATTCCTCCGCAAGCTCTTCTGGGACAGTTTGTCGGCGCTGTCAGTTTCGGAGAGAGCGAGTTGGGTTTTCGGTGCGGCCCCGGTGAGGGTCGATGTCAGATCGAAAGCTGATGAGAGTCTTGTGGGTGTGCCGCCCGCAGATGCGCACCTGTCAGGCTGCAGGGCGCTGCTGGGATACACAGCGATGGGACTCGAATCCATCGATATGCTCTTTATGAGAGAGCACGGACGGGGTGTTTTATGACTACTGATTATGATATTCGACTGAGTCCTCGGGATGTCGGATAAATCGGACGGCTGTGTCATGGTCCGGGTGAAGGGCGATAGCAAGACTGGGTAAGGGAGCTTATCGGAAGACGGGGACTGGCGCGGTAAATGACTGTCGAGGTGAACGGGGCTACTGCTGGCCGAACGGGTCGATCCAGGAGCGAGCAGGCGCGGTTCGGAAATAAGTCCGAGAATGGCGTCCTCGTCTGTAATGGCACCCTGGTGGTCGAGGTGTGAGCTTGACAAACTTCTGTAAATATAGAGCGGTAACAAACTAATTAGGAACGCACTGAGTCCAAGGGAGACAAATTATAACGAAATTCTGTGGAAGAAAATAATAACTGACACGAAGCAGAGCAGACCAAAGCCACATTCTTCTTCAACTAATATACACTACTGCTCAAAGGTTTGGGTGACCCACAGTAATTTTTATGTTTTGGTGGAGTTAATTTATCAAGTAGCATAAATATAATTGAAACATTTAAAATGTACTTTTAATAATGCGTTTAACAACTTTAAGTATCAGATATATGTAATATTATTACGATCCAGACTCAATCCATTTGATTAATCAAAATGTCCTCCTTTTTGCTGAAATTACTGCCTAACAGATTCCTGGAAGTTTCCTCTCCAATTAATTTTAGGATATAGTTTTTCAATACTGCATTCCAAACCTCCTATAAAGTGGCAGCTGGGCTGAATATGTTTGGTTATCTTTCGCTATTCTGTCTACTTCATCCCATACGACTTCATTTCGGTTTAATTGAGTCCGGTGATTGTGGTAGCTATCCCATGATAATGAGAACCTGGCCCTCTGATGTGATTTACATAGACAATTCTGATAGAACTATCTTTTTCAGGTCATTGTCTCGCTATAAAATGAATCGTGGACAAACTACATGTAAACCCAGTAAAATGGCTTGCTTCTGGAGTATATTGGGATATCCTTGTTTATCTAGGGTATTGGGAATTTTGATAAAGTTCACCATTTCGTCGGAAAAACAATCCTATACTATTTTCCGCGCCACTCTGCGACTGACAAACTGTACGATGGTTCCATCTGAAGAGCACCTGTCTCCATTTATCAATTGTCCAATTTCTGTGACGTTTACCTCAAACTGGTTTCTTTGGCCTTATTATGAAACATTAATAGAGATTTTCGTGCTGCGGTCAGGGCAGCAGTTATCTGAGCTGAGACTCGTGACCTTAATGGAAAAGTGGTTTTTAGTCTTACCATTCTTCTGTGGTCGAGATCGGTGGCGAAGTATTGTACAAGCAACCTTTCATTGTTCAATTGATATTTGTCTTGCATTACTACTTGGACGTGTTTAAATAAGATATTTAGAATTTCTTGGTTACACGAAATCACACGAGTTCTAAGCATAGATATGGTAATATCTAGATAGAACACTTTATTTATATTAGTGGCAAACCGTCCCATTTTCCCAGATGATTTTATTATCCATAAATTTACATATGATTAAATATTAACACGAATTTTGTATTGGCAAAATTATTTTGATTCTAGTTTCACGTACCATATTATATAAAAAGTAGAAATTACCGCGATGTACCAATACTTTTGAGCGGTAGAGTAGATTGCCGCATAAGTAGAAATTACCGCGATGTACCAATACATTTGAGCGGTAGAGTAGATTGCCGCATAAGTAGAAATTACCGCGATGTACCAATACATTTGAGCGGTAGAGTAGATTGCCGCATAAGTAGAAATTACCGCGATGTACCAATACATTTGAGCGGTAGAGTAGATTGCTGCATAAGTAGAAATTACCGCGATGTACCAATACTTTTGAGCGGTAGAGTAGATTGCCGCATAAGTAGAAATTACCGCGATGTACCGATACTTTTGAGCGGTAGAGTAGATTGCCGCATATATAACACAGAGCAATACCGAATACGAGTAAGTATGGACTATGATAACACTATAATTAAATCGACTGTGATGTGGTAGAACAGCGAGAACTATCAGACATTATCTTTTCAGCATTGGGTGGGCTTCGACGTCACAAATCTGCCTTGACCTGGCTAATCACCTGACGAGTCCAATGCCTAGAAGTGCCTCTTCGAATACCCATTTCCCTTAACTTCCTAATACAAATTCTGTGCTGCGAATAGACGAAATCCCACAGATTAGAAGTTGGCTTCTCGCTCACTACGTGTCATCGTATTGTTGCCTTGGATACACCACCGAGTATCGACCCACCGCTGTATGCCCCCAGAGAAAACAGGTGTCCTGTCAAACTTTATATTCACCTATTTCAACTCTTTGTATACACAGTGAAATACCACGTCCTCATGAATATTCTTTATCATAGAAGAAGCATTAGTCATACATCGTAATTTAAATGTCTAAACGACTATCGATTACCACAACATTATTGTTTTAATAATGACATACAGCTGTATATCAAATATAAACTAAAAAACTAACAATAAAATCAAGACTTTCATATTGACAAATATAGTGTGATCGAAGTTTGAACTGCAGTAACAACAGTCACGTGCTAATAGACATGTAAGAAACAATGCGCTGATGAGGTGATTGTGTGTAAAATATGTATTAACAACTATTGAATACACTAACGATGTAATTTTATATCGATATAGATACTGTATATTAAAAAATCGGCTGTTTTAACATCTGCTGATTGCCACAAGCTTTTAGTTATTTAAAAAACTGCAAGTGGCTGTAACAGAAGTATTAGCCGACAACATCCTCCTTACGTTCCATGTCTGACTAATTCTGTTAATTAAAAAATAAAGTACCACTTGTAAAATTTATTGTTGTTGTTGTTGTTTTTTATTGCATTACTATTGAACACTTCTGTTATTTGGTTGGATCATCTGGACCCTAACTGTGGCAGGCAGGTGTACGCCAAACCAGAACCGGATCTTCACCTGCGGGACGCGTCACGGAAAAAGGGTAGGGTCAAAAATAGAAGGGCCAACAGAGCGAAACTTACCGCTGCATTTCGGCTTCTTTCCTCTCTTCTCTGTTTTCTATGTACCTGCACAGATCGTCTGTCGCAATCACTACCTGTTTGGCTACCTGAAAATAATGAACGATTGTTTTGGCTTCATTTTTTTTTTTTTTTAAATTTCAGGATGAAGGTCTGAAAAGTGTCTCTTTTTGATCCGATCGCTGGCCAAAAAAGAAAAAACGCTCTCGGGCCCCTCGTTCCGCGATAGTCAGACTGAATAGGGTTAAATAAGCTGAAAATGAAATCTCCACGGTCCATTGCTGATTCACGAGCAGACCAACGCCGCGTGTAGCGTCAGTGTTTTGTTCTCTCTAGTATATCTCGAGCCAGCCATTAATTAACCAGGTGAGTTTTTGTCCTCCCGTGGGTGTCGTGTAGTAATGACATTTCTGTCTTTCGAACGACCCTGATGAATCTCATAACGACGATTTTCCTGTTTGTTTTTTTTTAATTTTCAAATATGTGTTCAGTTGGGAAAAAAAAATAATCTACGTCTCTTTCCTTACATGTAAAATATGTGGGAGTTACTATTCAAACTCTCAGCAAGGTTAGCTTAGCCATGTTCTCGCTGGCTTCCAAAGACGGCTCGCTCAACCGACTACTTCTGCGGTAGAGGCAGCCTCCTAACTTCCTAATTTCTCACACAATCGAACCCTAATCTTTGCCAGCCAGGGTTAGGCTTAGTTCAACTGATCAGTGGATTAGCGACTCAGAAAGTTAACGAGTTCTGAAACATTTCGATTTTACCTCTATGGTTTTCGTCCGTACACGGAAATTGCTCTGTTTTGCTTCTACGTGTCAATAGTGACTGTTTACTATAACAAGCAAACGGTTCCTTGTGTTTCATACTATTTAGAAAAAAAATCAGACGGGAGATGCTGAGGACTACCGTGGCTAAAACAAAATATTTACCAAATTTTCTTCGGTGGACAACGTGTAATCTCACGGAACACTGCGTGGTTTGAACTCGTGACTACGGCACTCACCACCTAGCGTGAATAAATTAATTCTTTGATAAAGTACGGCCACCGTAAACAAAAGTAACCAATACTGGTCCGTTTGGGTTAGACACCCGACTACCAAGTTTCGCTAATCGTTATATGAGAGAGAGAGAGAGAGAGAGAGAGAGAGAGATGAGGTCAGTACAGGGCAGGGAGGGAGGGAATGACGTCAGTACAGGTACAGAGAGAGATATGACGTCAGTACAGAGAGGGAATGACGTCAATACAGAGAGAGATATGACGTCAGTACAGGGCAGGGATGGAGGGAATGACGTCAGTACAGGTACAGAGAGAGAGATATGACGTCAGTACAGAGAGGGAATGACGTCAGTACAGGTACAGAGAGAGGGAGATATGACGTCAGTACAGGGCAGGGAGGGAGGGAATGACGTCAGTGTACAGGGAGAGAGAGAGAGAGAGAGAGAGAGAGAGAGAGAGAGAGAGAGATGGTCAAAATTTACCTTTTAGTATTAAAGAGGCACAGATAACAATTTGTTGTTTTTCCGTTTACTTTACCTTATCGTAAAGCAGATGAACGAAACAATCTAAAACATTAGCGAGGGACTGAGTAACTAGTTGTATGATTCGCCAAACCTTTAACACTGTAAACGAATGCGAGCTTTATGTGAGATAATATGTCACGTGCAGTAGGTCACAGGTCTCCAACCCAATAGTAAATACGTACACAGTTCATTCGCAGATAACAAAAATCTCTCGAAACGTATGAAGAAGGCAAGAATCAGATCTTCAGTCGGTAGCTAAAGAGGTTCATACCAAATATAAAACCTCCTTATACATTATTTCCATCATAATAAACCGAAGTTGTAATTTCTATGTCTATTTAGAGAATATTTGTTAAATAAATAATGTTGGCCTGTTCATGGTAAAATTCTGTCACGTTGTCCATACCCGTTTCCACTATTGCATGTCTATATATCTGGATTTAAAGAGGTTAAACTCAACCTACCTGGTTCTGCAGTCCTTTCAGCTTCTGTTGGTCGTTGTCTTGTTGGTCAATAGAAGTCCCTAAATACGTCGAAGATAAAATGTTGGCGTTGACCACGCCCACACTTCCGGTCTGAACCGAGTTACCATTCTTTTCTATCATGCTCACCAATTCCTTTATCCTTAGAAGCTTGAATGAAAAAATATATACGAAAGTTAATAGATAAATGATTATTAACAAACGTCAAAAATAAACTCTCTCTCTCTCCTAAGTTTTACCTGTCGTAAAACATCCTCCATCTTTTTGGCATCCATAATCTGCATTTGCCTGTGCTCCACTATTCGTCTCAGCAGGTCGTTTTTCTCGCTCAGACACGACACGTGCTCTTTCTCGGCGTTGTCTTGCGTCTCTTTGATCAGCATCTGGAGGTTTTCCAGTTTTGCCTCACACGGCTCGAGCTGTAAGATAATGCATACGTAAGTGTAGACACTAACAACGCTATGAGAAACATCCCAAACTGAATAAAATCAGAAGCGAGTCGATTCTTCTAAGTGATTAATATTTTTCTTTCCTCGGTTTCCATTATAAGTTTAATCGTGTCGCCAGTTCGGCGATAATGGCGTTAATCGCCGCCGGATGGTGGCGCAGCTATTAGCCGATTAGCGCCAGCAGAAGCGAGGCCATGATCCGGAATCTATAGGAATCTCAAACAATAATAAAGAAAGCGTCCTCGCCTCACCTCTTTGATTTTGTTCTCTATCGCCTTTTTCTGCCGTTCCCAAGCGCCTCGCTCCGTCTCCATCCGGTTCAGAAGATCCTTCCGCTCTTTGCAGTAGGCCTCGTCACGTGACTTTAGCTGCTGCTGCAAATCGAGCGCCAGATTGTGCGCCTGCGCCAGGAGCCGCTTCTGCTCGTTCCTCTCCTTTTCCCAGGCCATTTCCACCGTCGACCTTCCCACCTCGAACTTGGTCCGGGCTTTGTGGAACATCGAGAGCTGCTCCTCAAACTGCGAAGCAAATAGACGGCCGCCTGAGTGAGTGAGCAAGTAAGCAAAAATCGAAATGACGACACGGACCTCGAGCGCGTCGTTCAGGAGAAATACCCTTACGGCTGACAGCTACAGCGAGAAAGGGGAGCATCGATGATGGAGAGATATACGGAAGGATTGCATCCCAGTGCACGTCTTTGTTTAGCGTTGTAAGAACGTCGGCAGCTAAAAGCGCCGCCACGGTTAATCATGTCGCTTATTCTGTAGACGTCCATTAACCGTTTCTTTTGAAGTACAGAAGTTACAACTACGTGGTCAGTAAGTCGCGTCCCTGAGCTCCCTTTGCCCCCTGCCTGTCTTCGCGCGGTGGGAGTCGGGGGGGGGGAGGAAGGGGTGTTCTGAAAATACCATTCGGTCGATTCTCTAAAAACGGACGAGTGTAAACAGAAACGTGACTGAGATTTTGCTTGTTAGACGGTCTCTTCCAATTTTGAGAAAGAAAGGGACGAGCGTCAGCAGGGGGCGCTGCTCTGTCGGCCTCACCTTGTTCAGCTTGCTCTGCGTGTTGGAGCGTTCGATCTCCCAGGACGACTTCTCAGTGGCGAACTGGTTCGCCATTTCTGCGCGTTCGCGCTCCTGACCCGCCATCTTGAGTTCCAGTTCTTCCAGCCGGTGCCTCAGGTTGCTCGCCAGCTTTTGATTTTCTTCAGCCTTAGGGGGAGGAAAAAAACACAGAAGGAAGAGTGAGCGTGAACAGAGTTGGCCCTCCCAGCTCTGGTGGTCAGGTGATTGACCCCGTGACGGGTAGGATAGCTCTGAGAGAAACGCTAGGAGCTGCTCAACTCCAGTCCGCTTATTTACTCGCTTTGACGTAACACTTTTAGCTTCCAGCCATCCCACAAAAGTCCCCTTCTGCCAACGGGACTTCGGTGAATGGCAAGCATACGAGTATTTGATAGACAACAGATGGACCCGTCGCAGCCCTAGTGTAGCTCTGCAGCTGCTTTCCATGGAATTTGGATCAGATGCACACAAATTGCTACGCCGACAACACGACGACGACTATCTCCTTTTAAAGCAATAATAATTTTTAAAAATAATAATGGATTTATTGGCAAGCAATAAAACAAAATTCATGCTTTGAGATTTTCCAATCTTGTACCGTCAGTGGAACAATCTGTGATGTCATCCCAACTTTGGTGCTGATAATGCTGCGTTTGCTGTACTGATGGTATTTTCTGTTAGTTTACACTATATTTCGCTTTCGTAAGCTTACTTGTATGGTGGTACAAACGGACCAACATGGCGCCATCTATCCATCCACCCAATGGCAACCATTTTTGACATTTTTGGTGGCGAAACCAATATAGTTCATAAACGAGATAAAAAAGCTCTGTGGACAGTGAAAGCGACTTCCTGATATTATATCTCAATCATGTGCAGTCAATAAGTCCCCACTCAAAAGAATTCCTTTTGTCCTCCAAATGCTTGCTGCCCTTCCGTGTTGTTAATACTACACTACAGGATCAGTAAATGTGGCCAGTGTGTGTTGGATTAATTCGAAATGACAGCAGCAGCAGCAACAACAAAAGTTAAAGCTGCTAGGTCGGTTTACAGACACTCACACCGACATCATGGCCATAGATTTACAGTAATACGAGGGTGTATAGAAACAACTCGAGACTGGTTCTTAGAGTTTACAGTTAATTCCATGTATCATATAAATCATGCATAGTTAATTAATTATAATGGTTATAAAAAGTTTCGAAAACAAAGTTGCTCAAGTATATGTATAATAAAACCCTAATACTGCGTTCGCGTGATTGCAATGTCACAAATTATTCCTCCGGCTAATACATGCTCCTATCCCAGTTGATCTCGGCAAGGATACACTTCCAGGCCTAACACCATTCGCCATGTGCTTTATCAGACCTGGCAGCTTCTTCTTCATTTGTTCATCGCCATAGCGTGTCGCAGAACTGGGCGAATCGGCGCTGACACGAGGGATCGACAGACCGAGCGGTTCTGCCAAGTCCGACAGGGCACCTGTCAGCTAATTGCTGCTGGCTCGCACTTAGGGTTTTTCCAGAAGACTCCGGGCGCATAGTTTTAAGGTTCGACAAGCCTCGGAATCAAAGGAAAAACGCAAGACGCGAATGATAACTCGAAGCGCCGATCTGGATTATAAATCTAATCAAACGAAAGCGAAGTGCGAACTAGTTCGTTGATCTGTCTGTACTTTCTGAAAGCTGACAATAATCTTTAAAATGAAGCGCATGGATTCTGGCGGCGACCTGTAACCGCGATGGGCCACGTGCGCTTGCTGTTTTGCTGCAAGAGGTAGTTCAAACAAATAGAAGTGGGACTCCGCTGGACGCTGAATTCTAGTCAATTCTACACGCGCGCGTTGCTACAAATCCCTACCTCATGCGTCTTTTTAAAAACCCGAGTCTTAAACATCGCCGTGTTTCTCGCTGATTCTCGGAAAACTTCCCAGGGTTCCATGTTCAGCTGAGTAGATTTCTGAGGGGTAAGGGGCAGCAAGCGGTAACTGCAACTGACAGATTTAAGGGTCACTTTTAATTGGTTCTGGTTATATCCTAAAAGACACTCCTATGAAAATACCACGAGTAATATATATTTTTTTAAATTTTAGAATTTTAATGACATATAAATCGTAAAGTGATGATTACATAGCACCGAAATGGATATTAGTTTTATTTATATGTGAAAGAAAACGAGTTATCTCCCCTTATATTATAATTCCTACATTTTTATCAATCCTACGACGTTAGCATTATTCGCAAAGAACAACAACAACAACAACAAAAGGCCTTGCATCCAGCTTTGCAGATTAAGAACTCCACAGTCATTTGTATATATGTTTTACATCTTTTCAGATTTACCTCCGTAATTATTGACAAGAATGTTTGCTAGCATTATCAGGTGTGTTTCTTGCTTGTTACTGAAAGCTAAACTCAAAGCATCTTTCAACAGATTAGTTATTTATACGGGAAATACAAGACCAGGAAAGAGAAGCAGCAGCTACGCCCATAAATCAAAGCGCCGTCTATCGAGAAGACTAGCAAACGCGACGCTTTGATGTGTATCAGCAGGGTAACGTCAACCCGAGATAACGCTCACCGCTGATTCCCGTCTTTGCCAGGGCGAAGCTAAAAATAAGAATTCAGGGAGCTCTGACACCGTTTTGAGGCAGCCCACATAACCTGAAAACTACCAATGAGGGCGGTATGCATCACACGCGAACATTTTCGTTTTTAATGAATGTAATTATAGATACATTTTCTCTGGATTCTCTAATCCCAGCGCATTAGCTCAATATCGAAGACTCACTCCAAACCACACCCGGGTAATTAAGTTTCCACTTATTCCCGTTCTCACTGCTCCATAATCTAAGCAGACCGTAATAGAGACGTCTAGAACTCTTGGATTTCAAAGCGATTATATGTGCCAATAGAGGACGCCTGGCGAATAACATTGAAAAATCCCATAATGTCATATATTCCATTCCGTTCGGCCGCCGAAATATTTTCATCCCCCTTCCGTATCACCTCTCGACGATGCACATAGTTATTAGAACTCGGATGTGCTTTATCACATTTTAATCCAGGAGTTCCCAAACATCGTCGTCCCCACCTGCTCCTATTGACGGGGCCATGACACGATAGAGAAACGAATTTCCTTTCTAAATTTTCAAAAAATTCAGTTTGTTACGTTCTAAACTTCTTTTGCACCATTCCCCCGCCATCTCTCCCTGGTTCTTCTTACTAATGATGGCGTTAGATACAACGTTTGACTGCAAAGGAAAGGTAATTTGTTAAAATTAACTTTATTTTAAATAATACATAAATCGAGAGTTAACACTATTCTCCATTGATGATTCCCATGTTTTCTGATTGAATGCCAGCCATTCAGTGGGTGTATTTAAAGAATTTATAGTGTTTTTTTTATTATTATTATTAGTCTGCTAGGCGCGGTAAAATAGTCTAACAAAAGTGGTGGCGCCCTCTGTGCAGGTAGATATTGTTGTATCCGGCTGCGCGCGCAGGTAAGAATAAAAAGAAGATACTTACCTTTAATATTTGTCCCTCCAGTACGGCTTTCTCCTCCCGCCAACGGTTTGTGTCTTGCGTGTATTTTGCTTTCAGCTGGCTCATTCCACGCTGAATCCCGCGAATGATATCCTGCTGGAGTTCTCTGTCCTTCTTGAGGCGCTCGGCGCCACTGAGCAGGGCGTTATAGTCTCTCTGAAGCTTCTCGATCTTTGTTTCGTAGCGAATCTTCATGGTCAGCTGTTCCGCTATGCGAACTCGCTCTTCCTGCTGGAGACGGTAAGCCATAGTAGCCTATGCAGTGAAGAAAACACGCATTGTAAACATCAGTAAATAGACAGCCAATTAAATATTTACCTGCCGTCTTGTCTTAAGCCCGCACCTACAAAGAGCGGGCGATACGCGCTCTGTTTGCGAGTAAAGGTGAAATATCGAGTAGATCTCTAACAACAAACAAAACTCTGAGGTTTACTGGGATTTTTCAGAAGGGATAATCCGAAAAAAAACTTGAAACATTCTCGCTGTCATATCGAGTATCAGCTGATTTTCGATTCTCTAGCCAATCACCCCGCCATCCGGAATCGCTAAGAACCACGGCTGTCTCTTTGACGGTATCATCGCGTGGATTTTAACTGAACTACACACTTCCTCTTTTCTAGATACAGGAAACAAAGGCGAGCTCTAGTGCACGTTCTATAGATTAGGGAGGGCCCCCCCACAAAAAACAAATAATACAACGTGGATAAATGTATACTGACAAAGAGAAGGGGTTATTATAAAAGCTAGCAACGGTTAGACAGTAAATTCCTTGTCATGTCGTTATTATTGGAATGAAAGGAGCATTTCCAATATAATTTACTTTTCGGGAACAAATCTTGCGTTACTTTTTCCCAGATGAGAAGATGGATTGATTCGTCCAAATTTGCTAGAAAATCGATTTTCTGAACGATTATAATAAAACGTGATCCGGTCTGTACTAAGAGGTCTGGTCTGCACACGAAACGAATGTATTTAATCTGTAGGGAAAGGATAAGGTGAGACGAGCAGTGTGGTATTATGTTTGTTCATGGAATCTACACACCCAAACCAACACAGTTAGCCGTTCCGAGCAGCCGCCGCTGGGGCAGGTTACACAAAGTTGTTTCTAATGGTCTCTCCGCGGAATAAGTCGGAGGATGAGGCGTCTTTCCTATTGCGTTCTTAAACAAAAAATGATCAGGACTCTTTGCTGCTTCTAGATCTACGGCCGAGAAAGAACCCACCGAGCCACCTCGTTCTTGAGAGAGAAATTAGTCCACTGATGCGGAACGTTTTGCTAGCCTCGCTGAACCGGTCTAGTTCTGAATTCCAGGTAGGAAAGATGGTTATCACTGTCCAGTGGGAACTGGTTGTGGTTCATTTCTCCATATCATCGCTGAAGGAAACATTATTCTAACCAAAATTAGCTCTTTTGTTATAACAGTTTGAGCTTAGCGTTATTTTCCTGTTCCAGCCAACCGACAACTTTTGGCCCAGATTCCTCCAGATTCCCTTCCCTACCCTTACTTTATTCCATTTTTTATTATTATTTTCTTTCCCCCGGTCATTAGTTACGTTTCATGGCGACTGGTTTACTTAAAAAATAATAAAACCGGCGATAAGAGAAGATCTTGGCAAACAAGAAAACGCGATCTCGTGGCGGTATTCTGAAGAGAAGATAAACGTTTGCTTACCCTAAATCATTGCCATTTCCACCGGATTACTATCGCAGTTAGTGATGGTGCCACACCGTAGACTCGTTACGTCTGACTAATCAAAGAATGGCGGAGAAACGCCGAAGACTATTTCGGGATCTGTCGCCAATATCCCGGAACATTTTTGGTGTAGACACCGGTGGCCGTTGAACACCGATAAAAGACGCCAGGAAAGAGGCTAAATTACTTTGGTCGATCTAAAAAACTTTTAAAATTAAGTTAATTAATTTTAACTTATTTCAACGAGTAACCGTGGTAGCTATTACGATTGTAAACAAGATTTTAGAATTATTAAACCATTCGTGTCGTAGAACGGGAATTAGACGAGTCGCCATTTCGGTAATGACGTGCGAAAAAAAATATCGGAGTTCACTACTCTCGTTAATTAGTTAACATTCATATGAAGTGCCCATATCGGCAGCAGAGACAGTAAGGAAGCTTGATAATCAGCTGAAGGCGTTGAAACAACAAACAACTGGCTTCTAAACGGTGCCAAATTCGCCAGGATCTGAAGCCGAAACGTCGTCATGGTGAGCGAGGAAAAAATTCCGCTTTCTCGCCATCTCGCGACTCTCTCTAACACCCTCCAATACACATTCACTTTCTCCATCTTCCTCACCTTGTTTCCTTCCCCCGTCCCCATCCCCGCTTCTTCCACCATTTCCCTCATTCACCGCTGCTCTTGTCTCTCTCGCGATCTATTCCCCCCCCGCATATTTTCTCCTCTATTTATCTCTCCCAGCCGTCTCCACCTCACCCCATCCTACAGAATGCTCGAGGAGGATCTTTGGAGACGCCAGAAGATTATTTGGGAATTTTTCCAGCGATTTGTTTTCACGAGAACTTAATGAGACGGCCAATCCAAAGATTTCATTCTTTGATGTAAGGAAGTAAACTCCTGCTAACCATAATAACCGGCCAGATCAAGATGTCTGCAGGTCCCGACAGATGCCGTGGTTCTACCAGGTCCTCTGAATTCTATCTCCGGGGGCTAGTCCACCTGGCTATTGTGCCAAAGGTAAGCCTTCAGTTAATTATAAAGTAATTAAAGTTTGGAAGCTCCTGAGACTCTACTGAGGCAAATTAGGCAAAGCACATATATAATATATATAGTTTTCTTTGATAAAATCTCTAGAGGCGAATAATTGAACTCCGCGAAGAGAAAATTAATGTGGCCTGTGCTTGTGAACAGCCGTGTAAAAAAAAAGAGAAAAAGAACAACATCAGAAAAGCGGCTCCAACTGAAGAAAGGGCAGAAATAAATCAACGAGGTGTAAGCGCGCGTGTGTGTGATTTATAACAGACGGCAAATTTCGTCGGAACTTGAGTGCATCCAAGACCGTCAGCAAAAAAGTGATTATCGTGGCAACTTTGGGAAAGGTCAGCGCCGCTGAAGGATCAGGCAGACGCTTCGGGAAGAGTGGGGTGGCTGGAATGTCGTGGACGGGGGGGGGGGGAGAGATGAGCTGCTGATGTAAGAGCCGACCGAGCTTGGGAACGTGAAAACGAACGACAAGATTAAATAATGAATTCTGACATCTGTCTCACGACAGAAAAGAAAGCCATTGCGATATACCGAGTATTAGGGATAATATTAAAAAAAAAAAAAAACGTCTTTTCTAAATAAGTGGAGCAATTAGTCGGATACTCGACAGAGCGCGAGCGTTTCAGTCATGCGCAGTTTGTTTCCTTTAAAAAAAAGGTATCATGGAGGATGCAGGTTTCGAAAGAAAAGAAAGAAGTAATTTTAATGTGGCAGCCAAACTGCTGCGGAGGATTTTACCAGCAGCCTTTGTGGGATAACAAAACGCCCTGGTAGGGTGGGGGGCGACCCTTCCGTCACGTGACGTCATAGCCTCGCAGTCAGTATTACATCAGGACTTCCGCCTGCAAGTACTTTCCGCTATCCACCCCGCCTCCATAAAAGAGAAAGAAAATCGGTGTAAAACTGATCCCACGGCGTATATAACATATTTTACCCTTTAATTATTCGTTTTGTTTGGTCTTTCAATCTTAAGAAATTTGCTCGTTCTATTATATCGTTAAATATGAAAATTCAGTGCAGTTCGATTCTTTCCCAGCACAAACACACACGAGTTGGCCACTTTATGTAACCTTTCAGACTCGGGCCTGATCTGAGCTGCAGATACAAATTAAGACGACCATGTGATGTGACAGATGATCCCTGCCCGCAGCACTGTATATGACTTGGACAAGACACGTGCAGTCAGCCGAACACATATGAGGAAAGACAATGACATTCCAACGCTCGAGGGAAGCCTGGTAGTGATAGACGTCTAGACAGCTCCAAGGCGAGTTTATCAGCAGTGGCAACAGAAGGACGCCTCGTATGGTGGTGCTAGGAGCTCGGACATTAGATTAAGGAGGCCCCTCTGGTGGTGGTGTAATGTTTTTGGGCATGTTTTGCTGACGTACTTCGGGCCCCTATGCCAAAGCATACGTGTCTTTATTTCGCATCAAGTGCATCCAGTGGTACTTCATGGCTATTTTGTTGGATACGGCTATTTCCAAGACGACAGTTCCCATCTACCGTGCTCACATTGTGCGTTCATGGATTTGGGGAAGCTCAAAACGCACTCGCTATCACGATCTTCTGCACACGATATGAATAACTGAATGGGAAAATATCCCTTAGGACATCGTGAATCCTACGCCACATCATTTCACGACTGTTATCCGGAATAAATGTGACTAACCAAATACTAGTTAAGTCCCAATAAAGGGACCAGCCAGTGTGTGTATTGGCACTGAGTGCTGTAGTGGAGAAGTTTCTCGAATGTTGATAGTATATTAAGAAAGAAAACTTTAATAAAACAGCAATATTGGAACAGACCTTTCTGACGTAAAATTGTCAGAGGTCCAGTAATTCTCAGCATGAGATCAACTGGTGACCTGATCAAAATTTGTACGTTATCTAGATGACACTCTGATAGATGGAATTTATTGGATGTTGCGGTACATATTTATACCTTCCTAAGGCAAACGTTTTCCCTCTTTTGTCCGCAGTATAAATTGCGTAATGTATTTAATTTTCAAGACAACCATTCTCTGACTGAAGAGAGCAGCATGGCTTTGACTGGTGCAACGGCCCATGACGACGTATTCAGCTTGATCTTAAAATAGAGACATTCAGGTGATGGACATAGTTCTTCAGTTTCCTGCAATCTTTTCAGCTGATTTCATTTTAGTCAGGCTAACTACGAGCGGGACTTACCGGTTCACCCTGATTTGACACCTAAAACAGCATGTAAAATGAAATTGGTGACCAAGTCTAGCGCCTCAAACTGTCCTCAGATCGTCGAGTAGAAGCGGAATGGAAATTCTTCATAAAACAAAACCAAACACGAACTGATTCTGTTCTTACACTCACGTGTTTGGTTTTCTTCTAAGATGCTTCAGTTCGATTTCCCTCGGCAATTATTCCGTAGAGTGCTATTTTGTTTGAATAATGATAATCAGGAAAGGTTAAAAAAAACAAAAAAAAAACAGTAGCAACAATTTAAAATCTAAATGTATCGAATGTTAACAAATAAACACAAACAGTAGAGAGAACAGACATGGCGTCAATAGAGAGAAGAGACATGACGTCAATACAGAGAGAGATATGACGTCAGTAAAGAGGAGAGATATGACGTCAGTAGAGAGAAGAGACATGACGTCAGTAGAGAGAAGAGAGACATGGCGTCAATAGAGAGAAGAGACATGACGTCAATACAGAGAGAGATATGACGTCAGTAGAGAGAAGAGACATGACGTCAATACAGAGAGATATGACGTCAGTAGAGAGGAGACATGACGTCAATACAGAGAGATATGACGTCAGTAGAGAGATATGACGTCAGTAGAGAGAAGAGAGACATGGCGTCAATAGAGAGAAGAGACGACGTCAATACAGAGAGAGATATGACGTCAGTAGAGAGATATGACGTCAGTAGAGAGAAGAGACATGACGTCAGTAGAGAGAAGAGAGACATGGCGTCAATAGAGAGAAGAGAAATGACGTCAGTAGAGAGAAGCGAGACATGGCGTCAATAGAGAGAAGAGACATGACGTCAATACAGAGAGAGATATGACGTCAGTAAAGAGGAGAGATATGACGTCAGTAGAGAGAAGAGACATGACGTCAGTAGAGAGAAGAGAGACATGGCGTCAATAGAGAGGAGAGACATGACGTCAATACAGAGAGAGATATGACGTCAGTAAAGAGAGAGATATGACGTCAGTAGAAAGAAGAGACATGACGTCAGTAGAGACAAGAGAGACATGGTGTCAATAGAGAGGAGACATGACGTCAATACAGAGAGAGATATGACGTCAGTAGAGAGAAGAGAGGCATGGCGTCAATAGAGAGAAGAGACATGACGTCAGTACAGAGAGAGATATGACGTCAGTAGAGAGAAGAGAGACATGACGTCAATACAGAGAGAGATATGACGTCAGTAGAGAGAAGAGACATGACGTCAATACAGAGAGATATGACGTCAGTAGAGAGAAGAGAGACATGACGTCAATACAGAGAGAGATATGACGTCAGTAGAGAGAAGAGACATGATGTCAGTACAGAGAAGAGAGAGATGACGTCAGTAGAGAGAAGAGATATATGACGTCAGTATAGAGGAGACATATTACATCAGTACAGAGAGATATGACGTCGGTAGAGAGAGGAAACATGACGTCAGTACAGACAGAGACAGATTACCTGATAAAATAATTTTGAAAATTATACAATTTTAATAATAAAATATATATTATTAAGACTTGGCCCCGCAATATTTCAGTTAAGGACATGATAGTATCGCACGCCGAGCTATTCTGACATGAGGCTGGAAGATTGAACAAGAATCCATAGAAATCCAATGTAAATGAATTCTATCGCAGCCTCCATTTAATCTTTAAGCTTTCTGCAAGGAATGCCATTTAGATCGACGAACTAATTAATGAAAAAAACATCCTGTTCAGCGAATTTATACATGGTTTTATCCGCATTTCGCCGGCTGGATGCACGAATCCAATATCTGGTGTTACATCAAAAAGTAAATACAAACAAATCGTGGGTGGGTATGCAAACCACAGCCCACAATCCAACTTATCACATCTTCCCTGGTAGCGGTTTCTTAAGTGGCTGAAGGACACTGCCAACACAAATACGTGCTCATGTTGGTGGAGAAATTTTCTTCATTCTTTGGTAAATAGTTTCACCCAAAGGATAGATTGGTGCTTTGGTTTAATGCTGACAAGCAACAGACAGCACGGCTGTGTTAATAATAACCGTCACCGCCACGTGCTCGTCTTCTTACCAACCGTTCAAATATCATAAAAGCTTAGTGCGCATGCGTAGTCACCTTTCTATAAAATCCTGTAAAAGATCTGGGGAGGATCTAATCTCGTGATCTTCCACATAAGAGATATGTGGAGATTCTTTCAGTACAATATCTTTTTCTTGTACATAAAGTTTTGGTAATAAGGACTTCACAAATCAGATACAGCTTGGGTAATCTAAATACTGAGCATTAGAGACACAGATGAGAAATAAGTACACAATCCGCTAATTATTCTGAACATTGATTAATGAAAGCGATCTGAGTCCAGACGGCTGCGTAATTCTGACATTGAAAATCAGGAACGCTGTTGACAATTTGGAGACTACCAAGGACAGCCTAAGCAATATCCAGACTACGGGTGTAGCCAGTGCGAACAATCAATTGTTATACTTTAACAGGGACATTCTGGGCAGTATGGGCATTTGATAATATAAACGTAATGATATAGCATTATAGATATTCTTAGCGAAATGGTTATTATGGATAAGTTGGAATTTCTAAAGTGATTGCGGAAGCACAGTCTCGTGTTACATTAATCCTCTTCTACCGTCACCTGGCACTGGAACAAGCACCAGGCGCATAATTCTATCAATATATTGTTTTTTTTTTAAGGTCCCCTAACTTAACAGCGCTTACATTTGTTCTAAATCTCAGATATGTTTAGAAAAGTTCCTATAATAATGTACTGAGCACGATGCGGCGTTTACATTGCCGTGTATCGTTGATCAGCAATGGATAACCGTAATAAGCAATATTTAGAGAAATAGTTATTTTACGTCACGTGTGTGTGTGATTTGTGCCTCTAAATAAAACAAAACTGGCTGCGTTGAATTCAGCAGATTTTGAACTTTCTACTGAGGAATTTCAAAAGACTAAAAATACCAACTCACATGATCATATGAAAAGGGTAAGGAATCGAAATTATAAAGAATTGGCAGACAGTAACAACAAATACAAGAAATCAGGCGTTTTTTAACACGTAGATTACCCATCCTGCACCGCTACTTCCGGTACGAATTTAAAGAAGATGTCAGATCGAAAACAACAACAACAAAGAGGGAAACGTTTTAGAGTTCCCGTTAAAAATCTTTCAACTGAACCCCAAAAAGTAAAATAAAGGGTTATTCAAACATGCTGAATAGATTTGTTTGCGTAAAAGTTACTGCGCAATAAATAGATGCTGATTTAAAAGTCATCAGCAGACATCTCCGTAAAAACAGACCTGAGCAGCTCACATTACCAGTTTTCTTCCCCTTCTCTTCTTTCTTGCTTAAAATCTAAGCTAAGAGAGGATAAATCTTTGTAAATGTTTAGAGAATTTTAATCAAGAGCGCCTGCAGAAACAGTAAAGTAACCCTCCAAAAGACATACGATACCGGTAGAAATACTCAGGCACATTGGCTGGCTTCAATCAGAGAATTTAGGGTCCATTCTAATCACCAAGGGGAAAGTCTCCAATGCAATGACGCAAAAGATCTAACACCTACATTACCGCTGCTTTTCTTTTCTGTAAATTTAGGTCTAAAACCCCTTTTTTTTTAAATACGAAACTTTCAAGGCTTCGCTAAGTTTGAGTGAGATATGTAAGACCACGGAGAATTCTTGGGAATAGAGAGGTAATGAGCTGGGGCAGCTAGCAGGCGGGCATATAAAAAGTACATAAATATTTATGGTTGCTACGTTAGGGTATTTAGAGGAGTCACAGATCTACACGGCCGGCTCGTCCGGGCATTTAGAAGGGTCACGGGTATTTAGAAAAGGGGATCACAGATATTCACGGCTGACTCGTTCAGGTATTTAGAGGAGTCACAGATCTTCACGGCTGACTCGTTCAGGTATTTAGAGGAGTCACAGATCTTCATGGCTGACTCGTTCAGGTATTTAGAGGAGTCACAGATCTTCACGGCTGACTCGTTCAGGTATTTAGAAGAGTCACAGATCTTCACGGCACATTTAGGTATTTCTTCAGGCTTGCCCAGTGATGCTTTTATTGGCATCTGACTTTGCAACCATTACATGTGCGGGATTCGCTTTAGCTGCTTGTTTATCTTCTGCACAGATCTGAACGAGGGTGAAAACCTAAATTTAAAATGTAATATCGTACGTTGGTTCCTCTGCAATAAATATTCAGAATTTTTACATAACTATAGGGAGGTTATCTGACTGGTATCTGTAAGGGTTGAGTACACTAATGAACCAGAAGTTAGATGTCTTTCTTACCTGCACTTGCAGCCGACTGATGTGCTGCTGTAGACGCTCGTTGGTTAGCATCAGATCGTCCAGCTGCTGCTGCTTTTCTTCCAGAATCTTGTTCACATCCGACCGGGACTCCAGCAACCGCTGCAGCTCCGCGCTCAGCCGGCCTTTCTCTTCTATCATATTCTGGTTGTCCTGCCGTAGGACGCTTACCGACTCTTTCTCGTTCATCGATAACGCCTTCTCCAGGTGGCGCAGCTTGTCGGTCAGCGTGTTCACTTTGCTCTGCAACATCTCTCTCTCTTCGGCCCAGCGCGTCTCCTTGTCGTTGAGCACGGAACCAAGCTCGCTGCTCAGCAGGGCCTTATCGTCGCCCAGCTTCTGCACCGTCTGCATCAGCTCGCCGAATTTGTTCCGCAGCGCCACCTCCTCCTTCTGCTCGTCCGTCTCTCCAGGCATCTTGTCGCCCTCTATCTTGATGATGTGCGTCCGCAGCCTCTTCAGCTCATCGTCCTTCTCGCTCAGCTGCTTCGATGACTCCTTTACAACGCTGTCTAAACTGACCATTTCCTTTTGCTTCCTGTCCACGCTCGCATTCAGCGCTTGCAGGATGTCGTCCTTTTCCCTGAGTCTCTCGTCTCGGTTTCGCACCGCTTCTCGCAAGTCGCGTATGTTCTCGTCGCGGTTTGAGATCTGCTCCAGTAGCGTCTGGAAGTCGTCGTTGCGCTGTTGGTTCATGTGTTCCTGTTCCTTCATTATTTCGTCGCGCGTCTTAACGGCTTCGTCTTTCTCCGCCAAGATCCGTTCTTTCTCCGCCAGATGAACATCCTTTTCTTTGAGCAACTTCTGGAAGCGCTGAATTTTTCCTTCTTTCGATCTCAGATCCAGCAGTCTGTCCTTCAGCTTCAGCTGTAAAGCTTCTATTTCTTTCTCTGATGCTGCGCTCTTAGATCTCCAGATATCATTCAGCTACGACAATCAGATAAATACGTTTGTTAATTCTAATAATTTAAAATTTAAATTTATTTTAAAGAGGAAAAAACAGAAAATATATCTTCGATTATCTCCCTTTACAGCCTCGAAAGATGGATGGATATCTAAGAGTTATTGGAGAGTTTTGTGACAAACCCAATCAAAATTTAAAATCCCATCACTTTTTTTTGTTTACCAAATAACAAAGTTCTTTACATTTTAGCGGTTAGTGCCCCTCGAACAGTTGTTATACTTACCTTTCCTGCTTTTTACCATGTAAATCTTTAAGTTTTCAGTGAAATGAGTCAAGAACCGCAGTTTTTTTGTCTATGGAATTTATTATATGCATGATATCGTAACATGCAGACACCTGAGATGCAGCAGCAAGTTTTAAGAATCTCAGACGGCTGTGTTCCTTGCTGCGAAATGGAAAACCACAGCCAATCGATTGACAGAATTCATTAGACGAAAAGTTATCCTTAATAAATCCCATAAAGAACGAAGATAACATCCGTACCCAGTGCTGTGTAATGGCGAATTTTCTTCCAGTGATTCATGGCGCAGAGGGGAAGAGTTGAGTAAAACAAAACAAAATGGTAATGGAAATAATATACCTTCCACTTATCCGTCGTCTGATGCAAGGTAGTTTATTATTTCCGTTTCCCTTTGTTTCAGTAAAAGCAATAAAACGCCAGACGTTCAAGCCATTCAGTGCGGTGTTATCAGAAGTCACGTCCGTACGTGTATCAGCGAGACGAAATCTCACGAGACCAGGCTCTCGTGCAGCAGAGAAATCAGTACAAGCCGTGCGAAACTTGTCAAATGCAAGAGATGTTCGGGCCATAAGAAAAAAGCAGTTGCAGATAATAATTGCAGAGTTGCTAGTGAAATATTCTAGATTTTGTTAAACATCTCTTGTCATTAAAGTTCCATCCAACATTAGCTTAACGTATCCCGTCTTGTCGCTTACGTTTAACCGTAGTATACCCGAGACTATTCACTATTCCAGTGTTGAGTCCACGATTAAGGCTGTCGGTGCCCAGAAGACCTGTATACTTTCGTACGCCACCACACAAAGACATCTCGACTCTCAACGTTGAGACCGGCTTCATTCGCAAGCTCCCAGATGACAGTACCTCCGACGTCACGTGTACTCTGTGCGCGAGGTGACCTTTGACCAGGTAATAAAGCGATGATGGAAATTAAATTTGACAATGTTGCCTAGTTACGGTGCGCGAGTCTGAGCGAGCGAGATCTCAAAACGAGGCGGGCCAGGCCGGAAGCTTGACAGGTGACCGGTGATGCTCCGGGAGCTACTCCCGTGAAAATTCGTGCCGCTGTACAGTAATATCCCTTTATGTTTACTTGGTTATAAAAATAGTGTATGCTTAATTTTGGCGCACCCTGCAACCTGCATAACAATACCCAAGACATCAGAAATTATCTTTGGTTTAATATTTAGATGATCGCTCTTTATAAAAGACTATTTATAAGAAAGTGCTGAAAACGGTCCACAGAGGGCTAATGCAGAAAGAAACCTAAGGCGACGTTTACTGGATCTATGGAAAAGGACTATTTTTAAAGACCAACATTTCTTTACAATTAATGCTTGTTATAAAACAGTAGTCTCGTTCTAAAAATCTGCTGATCGGCAGCCTGATTTTAAAGGAATCTAGCCTTTATCTTGGTTCGCGAACAAGAACTGAACATTTAATAAGCAGAAAAAAAGTTCAAAATAACAGCGCTCTGCATTTTCCACAGTATGCGGAAGAAAAAAGGGGGCTGTTATTTTGTTTAACTTTCTTTAAGCTGGAGATAAATACTCTTCATCGGCGCGAGAGCCGCCACGAGTCGTTACCTCGTCCACTTTGTATTCCAGCTCCTCAGACTTCAGCTTATATTTGGCGCATTCCTGAGTCAGCTCAGCGATTTCAGCTTCACACCTGGCTACCTGCAGAAGAGGAGAGAGAATCGGTCTGCTAGTTCCTAAGGTTATCCAACATACTTTGGTTTTTAAAAAAAATGAATGAAAAGCCCCGACACAACATCTGGGATATAATAAATTAAAGTGTAAATATTTTAACTATATTTCGAAAGTCGGTAACATTACGGGGTGTAATACACACCGACACGTGGCTGGCCTACGCGTAACCGACCAAGTGGACATAGGGTTATCTTTCTTGAGCTCATTTCCGGTTAACGACGGAAGCGATGCAACGGAAATCAGTCGATTTGGGGAGCACATTTCTGGGTGTTCACCGACGACTTTGATCTTGCTTACAATATCTCAAGAAATCTCTTTCTCCTTAAACTTTGAAACCATTGTTTCCGAATGAGCCGCTTTTGGACATCGATGCCATCTTTGCAAGAACGGTAGTCATTCGTAAACAGGGTGCTTGGGGAACAAAGGCCCCCCATACACTGATGGGGAGAGGCATCGCGTCAAAAAATATGTAAAAATTCGCAAAGACATTGCAAGATTCGCATCAAGGCCTATGCACTAGAACCGCTCCCTACCCTTTTTGTTATTATTGCCTCTCGTCATGCAACGATACACTAAGTCAATCACCTGTATGCGGACCTTACAGTATAACACTTCAAATAACACTAATGCACTGTGCAAGCTGAGATTTCACAAGTGAATCTGATGAGTTTGTTTGTTTATTTAAGCACGATTAATCAATAATCGTCGTAATAGTTTCTCATTGAGCTTAAGAATAGCAAGGGATCATCGACAAGGGATCATCGACAAGGGATCATCGACAAGCTGCAATTTGACTAATCGCAGTTTACCCCATATAAAGTACCAGTACTTTACCTGTCTAAAACATAATAGTTAGATTCTGTTTAGAGATCGGTAAAAGCGTATATCCGTATCTGACTCTGAATATAAGAACACTTACTAAATTTACTTTATAATTCGAAGAAAAAAATTTCGGAATTTACTTAAATAAGGAATCTGATCTAAAGTTACAACCATTACTAAAACTTGGCTTTCTTTCCTACAGAGCTTAATAAACTGGATACAGTAAAATTAGTCTCAGCATTGATATAAAAATGAGAGTATAAGCTACTGATCTGTATGTAACATCAAACGAATATTAAATATATGTCAATAAATCAGCTGTCTGTCAACAAAATGGGTAATAATTATAAATCTTTATATACAAGCATGTTTCAGAAAATAAAGACAAAAATATTTACCTTAGTGCTTTCTACCTGCGACAGACAGATAAACGGGACACAGTTGGGCAACACCGGCGCACGAGTCTCTTGCCCACACTCGTGGCGCTAGTGAGCAAGTGGGTAACATGGCCTCGCAGCTGCCATGGGGTGTGAGAGGAGAACGGTGGTCTGTAATTCATTTATTTTCTGAGCACCGAAGGCGTTTCGCCGACTGGAATCCGCCGGAGAAGGTTGGCGCAATATGGCGAGAACCGTGTGGCGCGAAGGAAATTTTAAAAGACTGAACAGTAGTGGTTGAAGATCATCCAGGGCACGCCCGCATGTCGCAGCATGACAATGCGAGACCACACAGTGCTCGGGCGACCATCGACACTATGAACAGACTGCACTTTCAACCTCTACAACACCTTTACTTAGCCCGTCCGATTTTTACCTCTTTTGACCTATGAAAAATGCTCTCCGTGGTTGAAGATTTTCCAGTGATTACGAGGTCCAATAACTGGTCTAACTGTGTTTACACATCGACCAAAAAGCGTTTACCAGGATGATATCAAGAAACTTGAGTCGGTGAACTACAGGGAATTATGTAAGGAGTGTAAATGATGATACCCGGTCACCTGCTTTTACTTTTTGAAACACCCTCATATATCATTAGTCTAATTTTCTTTAATGTTCACTGTTACTCAATAACGCAGAGCAGCATTATAGATTAGCGGAAGAATAAACCATCAGAAGTAAAATAAAATAGTCCGGCCAATGGACATAACCCCAGATTCAACTGAAGCTGTAAGCGACCGTTCTCTTTTTCCCGATTCTGTAAAAGTAACGTTGATAGAATAAATGATCAAGAACACCCTCTAGCGTCAGTCTGCGGCTACAAAGGTAGTGGACCGTGCCACCTTAACTGTTCTTTACTATAGCGGTCGTTGTTTGCTCGCCAACAATCAGGTCCATTTTGTAAATAAATGGTTAGTATTTGAATTTCGGTCCATTTAGTAACATTCCACTCTGATTTATCTGGATTCTCTAATCGTTTTCCACTTCCCATGATTCCCGCTCCTTGTTTGTTACGTCATAAAACTCGGGCTGATGCGTTCTGATAACATAATGAACATTATCTCAAACCGAGCTTTCATTTCCCGACTGCTGCATCACGATGCTATTTAAGATGAAGGCATATCGTAAATTCTGGGGATTCACCTGTTAATTATTAACTGAGTTTTTAATCAATATTAGGTGTAAGTTGATACTGCAAGATAAAACACGAGCTATATTACAGTACCGGAGTTCCGCTTTAGCATCCATTATTAATCAAATGATTACATATGGGTTCTGAAAGTTACTAAAAAAATTAATGTATAAAGACTTAATTGTTAGTTTTCATCCTCTTAATCCGGCCGTACAGGTATAAAGCGCAGCATAATATTATCTTGATTCTTAAAAAAAGAAGAAGGAGGTCCAGCCAGACATGATTGAGAACTCGTCAGACAGACCAATGCCAAACACCACAGGTAGGGTTTTAAGGATGGCCGACTTTACAACTCCTTTTTATATCTTGATAATCGTTGGAGTATTTTTACTCTAATTTACCCCCCTTTTTTAAATAAAGGCTTAGAGACAACGAAAACAAAACTTGATGATGGAAAAGTGTTAGCAGAAAAAGGAAGGGGGAGGAACTGGTTGGTAGGGGGGGGCGCCCATTGTGGTAGACGTCCCGGAAAGGCGCTATGTCTAAGAACTGTTTACTCGTAGAGATGGATATGTAGCTGGGAGACAGGATGACGGGGGGGAAAAAAACAACACACTACTTATAGACTTGCAAAAAAAAGTTGTTTAAAAACAGAGCTCGGCTTCTACGCATTTTCTTTGTTGGTTTTGGTTTTTAACATCGCGTAATTGCAATATAAAAAAAAAAAAACAAGCTTGACCTCTTCCATATGCGATGTTTCCTCTTCCATCTTTTCATTTGGCTCATCTTCTGCTACATCATCATTCTCCTTAGTTTCACTTTTGCTCAGCTGAAAGAGAATAAAACGGGAAATGAAGTAGGCTAATTGAAATATGCTGTAGTCAACTTAAGCAACAACAAACAGTAATATTTAAGAAAAATAAGCATAAAGCCATGCAGTACTTGCCAATTGAGAGAGAAAGTCTATCTAACGAGAGGAGTTGGGAACACTGGTGAGGGGCTCGCTATATCCTGTTGTTTGCTGATATCTGATTTTAAGACGTCGATGTAGTATTTTATTAGTCTTGTGTTTTTAATATATCACTTGACTAAAAATTACTGGGGGGGTTCAGTCAAAATAATTCTAAAAAGTAGCCTAGTTACCCACCTTTCCTTGCGCGAAGTTAAACTGGCCAATAGCGCATGCGCCGCTCGTTAAAGAGGTCAACGACATTGTCGTCACGTGATTGGCTGACCGGACAAGACGACTGATGCGGTCTCAAGCCGGCAAGATCCGTTTCCTCGATAGGCTAACAAATCCCCCTTGAATAAAACTCAAGCATGCATCGCGCTGTTTACAAAGTGCAGCGAGACTTTCGAGTAGCGTAAGAAAAGCAGACGACATCGTTATCAGATGGGCCGCTGTGTGCACGGCGGCGCTGCTGCTTAACTCTCATGTTCAGTGAAGTTACCGTTCTTTCGTCAGGGTTAGATACGTAAACAAAACTATTATTATTATTATTATTATTATTATTATTATTATTATTATTATTATTATTATTATTATTATATTATTATTATTATTATTATTATTAAAATTATTATTATTATATTATTATTATTATATTATTATTATTATTATTATTATTATTATATTATTATTATTATTTTAAAATCCAGTTGCAGAATTCTACAAATACCTGCTGGAGGATACAGAGGGACGGTGTAATGCAACAATCGATGTTCGTCCACCTTACCTCACTGGCCAACATATCGTAATCCACCCGTAGCCTCTGGTTCTCCTCCTCCGTTATCTCCACTCGCTCTCTCAAACCCGAAATCTGGTCGTTGGCTATACGAAGATGTTTCTGATTTTCTAAAACCTGAAAAAAAAAAAAAAAAAACCCAGCCATAAACTCGCAAACTTGCGTTTCGACGACCATGTATCGCTCATTCGATTATTCATTAACTCTTTACCTTTGCTTTCTCTCCAACCAACAGATATATTTGTCTATCCAATGAACGGAGCACTTTGCCAAAATCTGTTACCAAGAGTTAATTATTAAATAATTAACTTATTTAACTATTTATATAATTCTGTTTTGTTTTATTTAGTAGTCATACCAATTCGAAAGCGAGCAAGTGGCTAAAAATCTCAAACCTTCGAGAACGGAAAAATTAAAGTTTTAATTAGGCCATAAAAACTTCATTAATTAACTCTTTCAAACGTGTGGTGTTCGTTATTTGATAGTCAGAACATTAGAAATACTAGCACTTAACCATGATGTAGATTACTATAGGAAATACGAAAACCTGGGACTTATAATATAAACTATTTGTGTTTCTAAACTATTTTTACAGACTGATAACCACACACACACACACACACACTCACACACACACACACACTCACACACAAACACACACACACGCACACACACACACACACTCACACACACACACACACACACCTACACACACACTCACACACGCACACTCACACACACCTACACACACGCACACACACTCACACACACCTACACACTCACACACGCACACACCTACACACACACGCACACACTCACAGACACACACGCATCCTTCCATTAGCTAAGAAAACGCAGTCCGTTAAAATCGCTAAAGCCGTGATCAATCCGTTATCAAAGATTACAATTTGATTTCGTTTCAAAACAATCATCTCACTGTCGGGTGACCAATAATCAGAGATGCAGTCTACCAAACAATCCGGCAGTTGAGCCAGCCATTCCTGTTTCTATTACAAATCTCCCATAACGATAAGGTCATCTGACGTAAACCGTGTGACTCGCCAGATTAAATGTTGACGTAGCTATGACGTATTGTTCTGTCTTTTAAACAGTCGTGGTAGGAATTGGCCAAGGGATTATGAATTCTAATCCGCCATTGTTAAGTCATTAAATATGAAAAAAACAAAATTCCGAAAGCGATTTCGCCGGACATGAGAATATTACCATATCTCCGATGTAATTGGATTAATATGTTTGAAAGACACTTCCACGACAGGAGATTAGCCTTGTTTTCTGGAAAACAGGAACGACAACGATCATTAACCTAAAGGTAGTCGGGAAGTGTCCGGTCTTGAAGACTGCGCTAAGTGTGTCTAATGCTTCAGCAAATGGCAGGAAAAAATCCCTCTTTTTATCAATGAATTCCTGCAAATGTCGCATAAAGATGGACTTTGCTTACTTTTTTTCTTTTTATACCATAATACGAGATTTTTATATCGGAAATAGCAAATATTACCAATGAACTCAAAAGACTGAAGTAATTAAACCGTCTGACAGCCGCACAGCCCCTAAAATATGGAGACATTTACTTATTTATTCTTGAGTGCAAACCATAGTCTAACACTACACCCTACGTTTGATGAAGGTGAAAAGTAGGCATCTTACTTCGTGTTGCAGAATTTCCTTCTCTCGCATGTAAAGCTTTACGTCATCCGACATGCCGGAAGCAGGTGTCTCGGATGCAGAAAGCTGAAGTTTCTTCTCGGCGGCGGTTAGTTTTTGTCTCTCTTCCGCTAGAAGGCGCTCCAAACAGTCTATTCTTTTTTTGAACTGATCCTAAACGAAACAATAAACGAACGGTTATTAAATTAATATTCTTCCTACCAACAATTATAAATTAATTAGTTAATTAAAGTCAAGATAACAAAGTTCAAACTGTCAGTAAAGATTGGGGTGTTTTAACTTATAAAGACATCACGTGAAAGACGGTAGACAACGAGATTTGACTATGCAGTGATGATGAGGCAACAGGTACTATTTCTCACGGTATCAAAATAACAAAAGTAAAAAAGAAGCATTTATGTGGAAAGAAAACCGTATGATGTTTACTGCATAGTATCGTCATTTTTTGCATAAATCTAAGCAGGTTTTCTCAGATCAGGATTCACCAGGCCTCCTGTTAAACAGTGACAGGTGTGAAGAGCTCCTCCAAGTTCTTCGCCAGAGCCCCTTTTTCTACAACCACGGTTTCGTTTAAAACTGCGGGGGGTGCCGTCCAGCGATCTCACTCACCTGCCAGTCTGTGCAGACGGCATCACCCCCTCCGGTAGGCAGGGACGAGGAGGCGAGGAAGACATCATCGCTGCCAACGCTCGCGTCGCTGAGCGCGCTGATGGCGCTCGCGCTCCTGGTTGAGGGGGACGACGAAGAGGACCGGACCAGCTTGCGCAGCTCTTTCTCCGCCGACTCCGCGCGATCGTTCACGATATCCAGCAGATTGCTGAGCACGTCGTTCTTCTCGTGCAGCATGTCCAGCTCCTGAAGCAACTGTAGCTCTTTGCCCCGAAACGTGTCGCGCACCTGGCTCAGCTCGTTCTTCAGGAAGGCGACCTCTTTCTCCTGCTCCGTCTTCGTCTCCTCCATCCGTCTGAGGACCAGCAGCAGGTCTTCTGTCAGGGAAAGAACAAGTTAAAACAAACAGTTGCGACATTCATATTAACTTTTTATTATATATTTATATATATTTCTGAAGATCTTGATGCATACAAACGGATTCGGTGGTTTCTGTCTATATTAACACTAAAGACCATACCGAACTTACGCCCCCTGCCGGGGGTTAGTTATCGGAGATGACGTCACATCTGGCAGAAAAATCTCCGCCATAACAGACCCCTGGCATCTGGATCCTTACCCTGAAACTTTCTGTCACAGGCCCTTTATTTCAGCACGACGGAGCCCCTTATCGGACACGACCAGCAGGGCTGTAACCCTATTATTACTACATTAATAATACATTTCACATCTACACTTTTTACAATAACTTCTATCATTAATGCAACCATTATTATTATTATTATTATTATTATTATTATATTATTATTATTATTAAGGTATTTTTTACTCTCGCGTTAAAAAAGATCTGTAGTGTCGATTTGAAAAACCGGACGATTAGTAGTAATTTCAGCTCGAACATATACAGTACTAACAGATTCTAAAACTGTGTCCAAGCAAACGTTTCAAGATGTAACGAATCTGTTAACCAGCCACACAGACAACAAACAACACAGGGCTGCTGTTGTCATCCATCTCTCTCCGGCTCGCCAAAACAGAAAACCAAAACGAGGCGGCGGCAGGGCGGTTCGGAGAAAAGTTCAATAAGCTGTTTTATTGACCATCACGAAGCATAAAGGGCGAGAAAAGAAGGAAAATTGATACTCAGCCTTTCGGCGGATTATACTGACGTCTGAGGTCGTGAGAGCCCCGTCTGATGGAGCGAACAAAAGCCAGGTTATCGGCCATCTAAACCGCTCAGACGGGTACAGCATCTTGTTTAAGAAGGGGAGACAATCGCGTCGTGCATTTATTTTTGCATCTCATAAACGCTTATCTCGCTAAGTGTAAACAAATGTCGTTGAAGTAGAAGCCTTGGAAATGTTTCATTTTATCATGCTATACTCTAGGAAAACATATGGTTTCTCTTGTTTACCAAAAAGTTGATTTCTTGTGGATAATTTACTGGTGCAAGAAGGAAAAAAAAACTACCACGTTTGTTCCATTACCACGAACCCACACATTTTAAATATAAACTGGAGAGATTAGCGGGAACTTCAGAGCTTTGGGATCGTTTTAACTTTCAACTTTCCAGTAAGAGAAACTAACAAATACGCCTACATATATTCCTTGGCCCTGGAGGAGGAAGAAACTTCTAATAAGAATCCGTGTAAAACCTCAAATAAATTTACATGAAGCACACTAGGTGGCCTGCAGAAGATAGTACGAAGTTTTCCATTGGTTGGCCAGGCAGGAAGGTTTGATTGGAACGACCGTGTCGCAAGCACGTTGAGGTACATCAGATGCAGCCTATGGTGATAATAGTGTTCCCATGCGTAAGTATGGTGAGTAGGGAAACAAAAGCAGACCCCGAAAAATCATCATCATCATCAATCTTTATTTTTTAAAAAAATTAACCATTTTGTTTTATCCTGGGGATAAACTCAAGAAGTTTAATTTTCGCTGTTATTCTAAGTAGAATAAAAAACAACAAAAAAAACCTTCTGTCATCTCTGTATAAGAATTTCATCCAAAATGTCAACAATTAGAGAAAAAAGCACCACTCGCTCAGCAGAAGTGAACTTCTCGTGTCTGTTTTAACCAGACGACAAACTGCTTCAATTTCATCCAAATGAAAGATTTTGCTCTCATTTCATTGGTCAGCCCAGATCGTCACCAGCCAGACAGCGACTTCTGCCTCCTATACCGAGGTAATGATTAGACGTTGAGAGGGAAATAATTAGCTTAATATCTAAATAAAATCTGCATTTAAAACAAATGCGAGCCATTCTTTATTGTTCGGATTGCCTGGTTCGTTCCTAAGGCAAAGTGGATCCGGGATTTTCATGTCACCGTCGTTTATCAAGATTACCAAATGGTTCACATGCCGCTAGAAACGTTACACGAATTTGAAATAATACTAGCAAGAAAATCGTTTAATAATTCTATTAAACGAAGAGCAAAATGTCCATCAACTGCTCTCTCTATTCTTCATGCAAATTTGGTTGATGCGGAGTTTGTTTAAAATGCAGCTTTGATTGCACAGAAAACTGAAGACTAATCGTCATCAACAAACAACAGGTAGGGAGGGGGGAGAAGATTACTGACTCTCCATCCTCTCGGAAGGTGGGTGATCGATGGCGCTGCGCCGGGGCGATTTTGCAGTCTACCAGTAAGCGACTAAAACCGAAAACCATCCGCTAAACTTCAAAAACCCACGATACCGATCGAACGAAATTCTTCAGATAAGCACCGATTGCGCTGTAAATGCGTTATTTGGGGTCAGACAGGCACGTCGTCTCGTTGATAGATAAGGTGTAGCGAAAACCAGCAACATACACTGGGATCGCACACGCACGGGCTGGTTGGAGGGGACACTTTCGACGAAGTGTGGTCGACTTTCCTGCTCTGAAGGGGAGATAACTCAATCGTTAGCGTTTTATTTAAAAAATAATAAAGTGTGTGTGGGGGGGGGTAGAAAATCCCTAGTTGACACGGTTGCTAAAAGAGTGATGCTTCATGAACCGACAGTGACAGAAGTAATCTTCTTTCCTTTCCCAGATTATGTTCAAAGATCTACGGCAGATTCAGCTGTGATCTGCCCCATCTCGGAGAAGATGACTGCAACGTTCCGTCTTGTATTTGCGATGCCATGTTTTGGTTTCTTTCCTCAGTGGGTAGGTTCTTCTCAAGAAGCAGAACGTGAACACGTGCGAACACCGGACCATATCAGGCACCGCTGGCTTGTATTTTTTTGGTGAGAAGTATGCGCACACAGAGAAGTGACATATTTAAACAGATACCCGAGTGAAAAACTCGTTTATTTTGGAACTGGTGGAACCGTGTATAAAATACGGCTGGTGTTGTTAGTTAATGCTTTGTGGTGCGGCTTGAGATCCGTCGTCTTGGAGGTTTCCGACTGCCTTCTGTCCTGTTAAGGGCTCCCTTTCGAAGTCTGCAAATTCCTGAGAACAATCTCTTCGGTGGTGAGGCTTCCTACGACTTGCTCCTGCCATTTACTTATGGCAAGTCTCTGTGTGTCTGTGTGTATCGAAGTTCGTCCTTTACCAATAATAACAGGTCCATCAGACTGGCGAAAGATGCCGATTTTAATAAAATATTCATGTGTGTGTGTGTGTGTGTGTGTGCTAAAAGATCTAATTTCTCCTTTAAGTCTTCCGACCTGATGAAATCTACAGTATCCGAAAACGACATCCACTGAAAGATTTATTGTGTATCGAAAAGGAAGTAGAGGAGCGGAAGAAACCTGAGCAGGGAGGGGGGAGACGTTTATTCTAATTAACTTAGCTTCCTATGCCAAAACTATGGCAAAGATGTCAGCTTCACTGACAGTTGTATATGCAACGCGCAGTCAGCGGGTGCCTGGTGACAAGGAGCGAAAGAGAAACAAATCGGCGCCTTTTTTCCCTACTCAGACCGAAATAACATTCTGGGTGGTTGTTTGCTAGGAAAACAACGATACGTTTGCCAGCAGCAGGCGAGTTTGACATACATCACACACGTCTGATTCCTCCTGATATATTGCACACAAGAAACAATCTCTCTTTCACAACTATACAGTAGACTTCCTTTATTCCGAACCATGGAGACCAGATAGGGCCTCATTCTAATTGGCAAAACTCAAAGGAAGTTTTTCAAAAATTATTTTCTATAAAATGGCACAAAAGATTCTGATATCTAACCAGACGTTCTATTTCCTATTTGCCTTGGTGGTAATGTTCCTAGAGTAAGGTTAACTCTCTGATGTCACATCCACCCAGCACTACTCAACCACCAAATTGCATGCGAATAAAATGATGTTGACTAATTTAACATAGGCGACAGGTTGGCATTTCCAAATTACAGGGTTGTTTGTTGTGTCGCACATCAGTCTCAACAAGGAAGATGATGACCTCTCTACAATGGAGGGAAAGTCCTGGTGATGGAGCAGCACCGCCTACCCAGTGAAACACGTAACCCGAATGTATCGTTTTTTTAATTGTCAAAGTCCTTGAGAACGTGCACAACTGATGGAATCGGTGACTGATATTATTCAAAGGGTGGATAGATGGCAAATGGCTGTTTAACAGGCACATGGTGTACGACTAACGTGTAGAGTCAGGGGAGCTCCGATTATCGACCCTTTGTTTCAAGGTAAAAGCAAATTTTTTAGTTAACCCATAATTATGCATGGTGGTAGTTTAATCTGTCGATTTTGCATTAATGCGAACCATAAATCCCTCTTCACCTCCGCCCAAGTGATAAACGTTGTTTCACTCTGCCCATTAATCGAAATTTTAAATTATCACGGTGAAGAGGAAGCGCATCTCCACGCAGAGTGTAAGCGAATAAAAACCAGCCAGAACGTTCCACCTTAATGTGGTTCTACTTTCAGTTTACTGCGCTCTGCCCAAAAAAAAATCAACAAATAATGGCTGTTATCGTAAAACATGGAGTGGACGACAGTTACTGCTCATTAGGCGCCAAGCTGCCGTTAGAGGGGCGCACTTAATATTTTTAGAATTATGATGTCACTGTTTCATACGTCTGTCATTTGCTTATATTTTGAGTAGATGGCGCTCTTGGCATGATCCTATTATTATTATTATTATTATTATTATTATTATTATTACTGGTGCCACTGAAGAAACAAAAAAAAAAAACAAGTATCTTGTATGATAAAAAGAAGAAACTATGGCACAAATAGCATCAGGGTTCTATTTGCCCTCGGAATAGTCAGATTTTGTCATCTCAATTCTATGGTTGGATTTAAGCGAGTCTATCGGCTGTCCACAATTTTCCGGGGCTCAGCCTGCCCCCCCCTTTGAAGTATTACATAAAAATAAATAAGCATTTTCTCACTACCACGAAGAAAAATCGTGGAGCGGAAGAACCGAGGAGTTAACGATCACGAGGTTACCAGCAGCGCCCTCCCTCCTACCTTAGCCAAGACAGGCACATCCACAAACACGGAAAACAAGTAACAGTTTTGAGAACCTCGCAAAAACATCGCTGCCCCGTTTTAGCGAGTAAATCGAACAGAATAATCCTGAGTCCAGTATTCGATATTTTCTTATATATACGACTTGCGGAAAGATAAGCAACAAGTGCCGTGGTTCGGCCAGTGGAGCTCGTATGGTACGTCGCTCATATTCTGGTGGGAGAGAACCTGCGTACTGATCTGAACACTCCATAGAACAAAGCTTGGTCTTGGTACGGGTTCAGTTAAATGGATGCGGGAATCAGAGACAAATTGACATTCCCAGAAAAGACATTAGGCCACCAGTAAACCCTGGGATGTTGTGTCATTCTTTGACCAGAGCCACTTTCAGCTGACCAAGAGACAGTGGCTGGACTGGCGACCACAAACATGCCTCCCGTAGGTTCAATCGGCTTTAGGTCTGACGGAGATTGTACAGGCCGCGTCGTCGTGAACCTGAAGTGAGTCACTGCCAACACGTGCACGGACGTTGTCATCCATAAAGATAAATTTGAGACCTTGCCTTTGGATAAGAGGGACAACTACAGACGTAATGATCTCATCCCTGTATGTGACATCTGGCCAAGTTGAATACCCGACCCATACCATCAGGTTGCCCCGCCCCCTAAATCGATCATGTTTGATAATGTCACAGTTAACAGACCATTCTCCAGCTCGGCGGTCCCAGCCTTTAGCTCGTCCATCGTTAATGTCTGGACAGAACCTAAAATTGTCGGTGGAAAGAACGTGTGCCAACGGTTCAACTTCCATCTGCGATGTTTTGTCGTTCAGTGCATGCGTATTTTTCGATAACGCCATATTAGAAGGCCATGCCATGGGATCACACCACTAGCATGAAGCCTGAACTGTTTATATCGAAATAATGCAGTTAACGTCATTCTAGCAAGAACAACGAGATGAGCATCCTCAGATGGGTCCTTTGGGTGACCTGAACGGCGTCACTCGGCGTCATCCTTCCTTGAACCATCCCAGTGGCTTGAGTCACTTCACCTGGTGTTAGATGACACCTAGACATTCCCAAAATGACTTACACCACAAGCGAGGATGTTTGATAGGCGAACTAGCAATGGGACATGTGCAAAGATGTACGCAGATTGCGTGGGAAGAATGAATGGCTTACCAGTTTCCACCGGCACTTAGTTCCGAAGATGACTATAGCATCACATACTGTATTACGATGCTGTATGTGGATTTCATTCCTCAATAGGTAGGTTCTCTTTAAACAAAATAGGAACGCGTTTGAACAATGTACCAGGAGACGACCGTTTGTGGTTTCTTAATGAGATCCTTGGAAGACCAAGACTTGGGTATTAAGTTACATCGTGTGAGCACACCTTTCCAGGTCTCTGATGCATTGGTTTCAATACATCGCTCTGTCAGGGAGACAGCAGCAGTGTTTATTAAAAGGTTGCTCTCTATTTAAGCTCTACCAAGATGTAAAGCGATTCAAACATTAAAACCCGACTGGAAAAAGATTTAATGTAAAACTTTTTTTAAGGGTTTGAGACTGTAGATAAAATACGATTTTGCTTGTCTGTCTTTTTGCTGCTTTTAAAGATAACAAATTCAGAACGCTAGAAAACTTATTATAAAATGACTAAATTATCGTCCGCTAGGAGTCGTTTGCTGGACAAAGGCCTCACGTGCTGCCTCTTTCCCCCCCGCTGCTGTTTGGCGCCTTCCTAGAA
Source organism: Nautilus pompilius (assembly GCA_018389105.1). Classification (NCBI taxonomy): domain Eukaryota; kingdom Metazoa; phylum Mollusca; class Cephalopoda; order Nautilida; family Nautilidae; genus Nautilus; species Nautilus pompilius. The sequence goes on along the minus strand of JACATO010000941.1, from coordinate 314,545 downwards.
GCTGTCCAACTCGTCTCTCCAGCGTTTTACTTGTCTTCCTACCGTCCATTGGTAACCAAATGATTGCTATCACTGACAGTCTGTTTCCAGTTGCTCTACTCAAGTATCCAGCCCATGTTTGACTTTTTATAAAATATCGTGAACCTCGATTTGATTTGCTGCATAACAAACGAATTTGTTCGTCTTCCTGTCCTTGCGCGTGATGACACCAAGTATGCAGTTCCAGCAAAAGTCTACGCTTCTGCACCACAGGTCATAGCTGGGGGGGGGATAGAGTAACGAAGCATTCCTCTTTCCAGCCAGATAGGGTAATTCACTTTTCATGACTGGACTTTCTTGCAGTCCTGCATGGATGACTTTTCTCTGTTCTTGTGGCTTTGGGTTTTTTTCTTCAAATGAATCCTCACACACAGATCTGCCCGTTTACTTTGTCTATCTGTTTCAGTGATGGGAATTAGGGGGTACGCAGGGGGACGGTTCTGCAAGTCACCACAACGTGCGAGACCTCAAACTGATGAGAATGAGGGGGTACGCAGGGGGACGGTTCTGCAAGTCACCACAACGTGCGAGACCTCAAACTGATGAGAATGAGGGGGTACGCAGGGGGACGATTCTGCAAGTCACCACAACGTGCGAGACCTCAAACTGATCATCTCCCGACTCCTCTATTTATTACGTTGGTGGAACCTCCTCCGTCAAGATTCAACCCCGAAGAATATGGAAGGACATCATGGCTTCTTCGTGGCTGAGGAAACGGCATGCAGAAAGAAAGAGGAGGTGACAGAAAAAAATGGAGGTTATATACCATTATGGAACATTCTGTAATGCAAACTGGAGCGTAATTCACTTAATTGTTGCGTTTGTTCATTAATAAATAGAAATTTCAGAAATGTAAATTGTACTTACATTTATATATTGGCTGATCATTGTACGTATATATCACATGCAGCTAGATTTGTGAAGTTGTAAACTGTACACTATTATTATTCTCAATAAATTTATGAATAATCTGAAAAAAAATTTTTATTTTTCCAAAATAAATATATTTGTTATACCCATCTTTATTTGACCGAGTTACCGATACAATGTGCATGTAATCATCATACCCAGTGCATATAGGCTCATAATGGCCCTGGAATTTACCATATTACAAAATCTCTCAAAGGGGAGGGGCTTATAGCGCTTATCCCCCTTCCTTCCCAACCTCAGCCTCACCGACCTTAGCGTGCCCTAGTTCCTAAAACCCATTTCCATCACTGATCTGTTCACCTTTTAATTTGAATGGCCAGGCGGTTGTATCTGGTCCTGCCATTAGTTTTGTCTTTAGCACGTTCAGTTTCAGGCTTCACCGTTTGCTGGCTACATCCAGTTCTCTTAAATATGGTTTCTAGTGCTTTAACCCTTTTGATAGCAGGATGAAGTCGTCAGCGATTGATTTCTTTTTCTTCCAATCTTAGAGTCCTTGTTGCATTTTACAGAAAGGCAGTAAACCGTTTATGAGGAACGGCCACCCTGTCTGACTCCTTTCTCTGTCAGCATCTTCACAACGACTCCCTGTACTTTTACTCAAGGATAGTTGTTGCTTTGCCTTTGTTTATATTTCAGAAGAGGTCGGTACAAGTCTACACTAGTTTTAACTGGATCAAGGCATGAATGGCTTTATTTTATTCGAAACATCTACCACTCAGTGGCTCACTACGTGAATGCGATCGATTGTAGACTTCCGATCTGTTGTTGTATGGGCTTGGGCAATTCTGCCCCCACCTCCTCCACGACAGCGTCAGTGAAGTATGCTGTACATTCCTGGAGCTTTCCCCTCTTAGCACGTCTTTTACTTCCCAGCCTCTGTGACTTTATTTAGCACCAAACGAACGAGGTACATTTTCTAGCGGCTGCTGTTAATTGTATGACTCAGTTTAAAATAACTTATCGATAAATATTTCCTTATACTGTAGGTTGGTGTTAGCCACGATGGCTTCCCGCCTGTGTTGTAATAACTAAATTAAAGTAGAACTAAATCCATATGTTGAAACTTAGGATAAGATAATGAGTTTCTAGACAGTACTGTGCAGTTATGAGCGGCGGGAGTTATCAGTACCCCGACCCGACGAAAGTGAGACGCGGCCCTCTGACGTCACTGCTTGCATCAGCTCCTTTTCTTTCCGTCTGGTGTATCAGGGATGATAGCCTGTTTTTTGTTGTCGCGGGAGGCTGGCAGCAGTATTGTTGTTGTTGATGCCCACGTCCGGAGCTTCATCTCTCCTGGCTGGAGCATCCTCGCAGAACGCACTTCTCGTATTGTCGTTTGTTTCCAGGAGGACTAGGATATGACTAATGGCTGTGGTGGAAAGATCCATAAACAATAAAGCGACGAGTATTTAGCGGTAAACAAACATAGAAAAAAATACACGAAAGCAAAAATTTTTTAGCAAGGTATATTGGTTAGCGTCCCTTTAAATTACCATGCACTTTTCGCCGCAAATTTCTTGATGATCTCTCCAGACGGTGCAACATGCGCTCCAGTTCGGTCACGTCATCAACGGTGTAGGCGAGCCTCGGTTTGGTTCATATATTACATAACGAGGCTCTTGATTTCCCATGGTTCATTGCCGGCAGCCGTCCCCCCCCATCGACTGTGGGTCGTTTCTCCAGATGGCGAGCTTGAAATGCTCATGACGTCATCTAATGGAAATACCATGTATTTTGTGTAAGAGAGCCACCGTGGGGTGGAGGGAGGGAGGGGGGACGAGAATCCAAAGTGGATCAAACATCGGTGTTTAACAACATTACCTTAGCCAACTGGCCGAAGTTTGAGAACGATCAGCCCTGACCTGGACTAAACTTGAGGAAATGGACTGGTGAACAAACGTCCAAGGGAGATAATTTTACCTATAATTTTCTAAAAATCTAATACATATTTTAAAGCGTCTGTGGGTTTGTTTGCCACTCTATCAGGGCTGAGCCATAGCACCTAGAGGCCCCCCCCCACGTTTTGGATGTAGGTACGTCAAACTCTGGGCCGCGCCGGGAGCCCCCAGCTAGTACGTGTATATAAAGATGGAAATGACACCGTAGAATTGCCGATGGCGCCGTCATGACAACCCTGCTTGTGTTTCGGAAGTATCTACCCCTGCAATCACATCTGCGATGTTGTTCACATGAACATATAAAGGCTTTAAAAATGTATATTATTTCACAAAAAAAATTACACTAGTGCATGCAATTTCGCTCCATAAGGAGAAATATTAAGTATTCCTGCATTATTCTCTCAGAGTTGATTTAGCATCAAAACGACACAAATCCATTGCCAGGTTTTGATTTTAAATTATCATGTATGCAAAGAATGCAAGTTGTATTTTTTTTTAACAAAGTAGCTTTAATTACAAGCGAGTTAGGGTAAACAGGCTCAATTTTGGGCACAAACTTATTTTTTTTTTTAAATTAACTAAAGTTTATTTAATTTGTATCAATAAAATAATAAAATGATCTGGTATAATTGATTATCGACAAACAAGATGGCGACTTGCATACCTGCATTTAGTGCACAAATATAGTGACGACTCAGATAAAACCGAAAGCAGTCGGCTAAATGCCATATTTTTGTTAAGCCTAAAAACGGAACCTACTTTTAATTCTTCTTTTTCCCTATTTCTGTTCCCGAGGGTTTACGGGTTCTGAGCCTCGCTCGATATTTGAAATACAACCAACCAAGGGCAGAAGTTCTGCATCAGCCTAAAATTTTATAATTTTGCTCGATAAAGTCGAATTAAAACCGATGGATCTACATAATATTGTCACGTTAACGAATGGAAGTGCGCGCGCCACCTGGTGGTCTTCTGCAGACTTAGTGGTTAAAAAAGTGACCAAACTCGAAAAATGTGGCAATTTGAAATCTAAATCATAAATACATGACCACGATGACAGGTGCGACCCAGTCAGACGTGGTCGTGGGTGCAACGTCAAGTTATATGAGCCTCATTAAAAGATGCAGACTTTGTTATTGTTGATGCAAAACGTTTAACCGCAATGACTAATCCCAACCAACCATTTACTATCCGGGTAACTGACCGAAAGTTCGGTGACATGGTGACGGCGAGCGACCGAGAGGAAAATGGAAATTGCAACCTGCGGATATATGGCCTCGTGTGGAAAGGCGATATTACACGGGAAGCGGTCAAAAAGGAAAATGACGAACCTCGGACGGGGGTTACTTAAATCTGAAAGCAAATGGGTAGAACCTTAAGATCACTCGATGACATTTCGCATTTTTTTGCCCGCATAAAAACAGAGGTGGAATTTTTGAAAATGGCGGGGGAGGGGTATGATCACCCACCCGTGAGATAGTAATGGATCATTAGTTTTTTTCCTAGTTGCATGGCAAACTCGAAATTATATTTAAACTCGCCCAGGTGGCGCAGGTCGTACAACAGGAATGTAAAGGTATTTTTCCTTCAATTATTTTCTTAAACTAAAATCTGTTGGATGTATATTTTTACAATGTCCTCTAATTTCAAAATACCCAGATTAACTAATACACACTATTTACCAGAACTGTAGCATCCGAACATCTTCTCCTCCTGACCTTTTTTTTTTTTTTTTTCTTATTGAGAACTTCGCAGCTGGAAGCGCGTGCGTGTTGTTAACAGGATTAATAATAGCCATCTTGATGTGGGGAAGCCCCCCCTCTTTTTCCTATGCGTGTCCGGTTGTGACGTCATTTCCGACGTTTGTACGTGAAGTCCCGAGAGATCTAGATTGAGAAAATGGAGACTATAAAGTTAAGGTGCATGCCTTACTAGTTTCACCAGATAAACGTGTCCTAAAGCGATAGAGAAAACACGGGAGAGAGGGGAAGAGAGAGAGAGATATTCTCGACAATAAAGATGGAAAATCCGTAAGCTGAAAGGAACGGAATTCTCCCACAAAAATCATCTTCAGCAATATGTAACCGCAAGACCTTTGTTTTGTTTCTTTGGTTTTAAACTTTTAAAAACATTGCTTTCGTAATTATGTATTTAATCAGTCGATCCTTCATTTATTCCTTCGTAAACAAACAAATAAAAAACTGTCGTCGTGTTGTTTTTTTAAAAAAAGCAACAATTCTACAACCAAAAACGTTCTGACCCAGGCTGTGGCCAGCTCAGATTACGTTGTTCTGGAAGGAGGATATCCTTTTTGGGGTAAAGTATCAGGAAATTACACACACACACACACACACACACACACACACACACACACACACACACACACACGTACTGATGTCTATGTTTATAAAACAAAATTCCCAATAAAATATTCCACCAAACATAGGAGAAGAATATTTTGAAAAATATCCTACGTGACAGAAATCTATAAACGCGTTATTTTCATGTATGATTTTCTAACAGTGATATTCTTATGTACGTAAATGTGACTATACTCATTAATAAAACTGATTTATGTATAAAATATGTGATGCTTCTCTTTAATTCGTCGTGTAAAAATACAGAATTTACGTCATCGCTCACATCCCACACACCCCATCATTTATATCCATTTCGGTGTGTTGCTGCGGAATTTCCCCCACGAGACATGATCTAGAGCAGACTAAGATCGGAAGTACTTTCACCTTTAAGATGAACGTAAAATTGATTTATTTATTGCAAGAAACTGCTCCGTGGGTCCGCCATTATGGCTGCTGCTATTTATCCGTTAGAGTGCTGTCTGGGGCTGTTACTTGGGGAGGGGAGAGGACAAATATAAAACCGATAGCAAAATCTGTTAGTAATACCATTCCTTTTAGATGTTAATAGGCTCTCGTGGTACTCCACATCGATGAATGGCGTTTTAAGGTGCAAAAACAGAAAAAAGAAGTAGTAAACTTACTACAATGCGCTGCCAAAAACTTACAGATCTGTTAGTACGGACACCCGTTGTTCACCACCGCTCTCTTATGCTGAAGACCATATTTCGTATTTTATTATGTTCAGGGAGTTGAAGTTTCGTAAAAAAAAATTACTGTAATGCTTTCGGAAGCTAAGTTGACGAACTCTCCTCCGAAACAATTCTTCCAGTTTTGAAAATTAATCTGCTAATATAGAGGCTACTTATTACTCGGCTTGGCACGGGTTCTTGTTTGTTTACTCGGCCTGTCCCGGTGTAAGCCGAAAGGAAATTCTGCGTCTCACAAAGTCAGCGGTGTGCGGGATATCGATGGCGGACGACGTCGGGTTCATTAACTGCTATTTTAATATTTGAAAAGCGCCCCCGGGCGGCCGTTCGTCGAGGGCTTCAGCAGCGGCGGCGCTCGGGTCGGAAAGACAACTTATCTGTCGACATTCCAGGAACGCAGATTCTGTTACCAGAAGAGAAACGGTAGACTATCAGGATTTCGTCACAGCCGACACACAACAGACGTTCGGCGGCTTCTCGGGCGAAATATCCTTCTCTCTCCTCCCCCCCCCCAAGTTAGACCGGGCACCGCGAACCACCGGGCGCACCACGGACGCGCGCGCGGTCCCACGGCCGTCAGATAACCGGTTCTCTCTGGTAACAGACCGGGCGCGTGAGTGTGTACAGCGCCCGGAAAGAATGTGTGCTGAACGAGCGGTGAGGCGGGGATACGGTTGCATTTATCAGACCGCTGAGAACTCAGCTGTCGAACATACCCGGCTAACGTCACTTCTGGCCCTGTTTGTCGTCTCGTGTCATTTACCCCCTTCTTTCTTCCTTTGCGCAGCAATCGCAATTCGCTATGTCAGTTCTGCGGGATGCGCGTCAAAGGTAGGTCACCCGATAGCGAGCGCCCCCTGTAGGCAAGTTTACTCACAACACCAAACAGGTTCGTCAACATTTGATACCTTTGAGCATTTCTTTTAAACACTTCAAAATATATTTTTTTGAAAATCAGCAGTCCACACAATTTGTTAAGTATTTTACTTAATTGAAATCGGTTAATTGAGCGCAAAACCTGCAAACTGTTAATGATATATCGCTCATATGAAAAGAATTCATGAAAAGAGATAGCACAACTATTTATCAATTCCATCGATACTTCATCGCCCCATTATCTTTTTAAGTACGTGAGAATACTAAATAAAGCAGAGTTGAACAATAACAACTAAGACCAGATTTCTTTTGTCGGAGATGAAGATTCAAATACAGTAAGGAATTTAAAAAGAAAACTCCGGGATTAGAGAGAGAGAGAGATGGAGAGAGAGATGGAGAGAGAGAGAGAGAGAGAGAGAGGAGAGAGAGATGGAGAGAGATGGAGAGAGATGGAGAGATGGAAGAGAGAGAGAGAGAGAGAGAGAGATGGAGAGAGAGAGAGAGAGAGAGATGGAGAGAGAGAGAGAGAGAGAGAGAGAGAGAGAGAGATATGGAGAGAGATGCTAAAATATTTTTAAAGTTTACCGAAAGAATCAGAAACAGGAGAGAGCTGTAATCAGAAAGAATAGGGAGGGAAGTAAAGGTGAGGGGAAGGTGCTCCACCTACATAAAATACAATTAACACTTGGGCATCGTCGTCTCTACAAAGAAAACATGAGAAGAAATAATAAAGGAATAGAATCTATCTGGGAGCGAATCCAACATAAATAAGCCCTAAGCCGATGTCTCTGGGGAAGTCCATTTAATATGATAGATAAGGCAGGGATTTTATACAATTTGCTGTGACGGTGAGAGGAGGGATGGTGGCCCTCGCGCGGCCCCTACCACGGGGAACATAGAGCCGGCGAGCAAAAACTTCTACACAGCAAGTAAATAAAATGCATTTACCTTTATCTTCCTCCAAGTCCAGGACTTTATCCATGAGTTCTTCCCGAGACTCGTGACCGGGAGCCGACTCGTCCATCTCGCCCACCTCCTCAGCCTTTTCTTCGCTGCCGGCCGCCGCCTTCTTGTACCGACCCAAGTCTCGTGCTAGGCGCGAGTTCTCCTCTTCCAGTTCTGCCATCTTTCTCCGCAAACCCGACGCTTCCTCTTCGACGAGCCGCAGCTGTTCCCTGAAATCACGTGACTCCCCGCTGACGCCCTGACCTGGCGAAGGAATGTGAGGAACTCCCTTCTCTTCCCCGCTCGCTCCTCCAGCCTCCTTCTCGTCTTCTCGCTCGACGCCGAGTTTGGTCCGGAGCGCGCTGCCTTCCCTGGCGGTGCCGAGGGAGCGCAGCCGCTCCGAGAGGCTCCTGATCTTCTCGTTCAGTTTGCGGTTCTCCGCTTTCAACGTCTTCACGCGCCTGCGCAGCTCCACGTTCTCCAAGGCCGCGTCGTCTGCTCGAACGCGAGGCACCCAGTTGGACGCCTGCAACTGCAGCCGGTGGTTTTCTCCAGCCAGCCGCTCCTTGTCTTCTTCGAGGGTGGCCAGCGTCAGCCTCAGCGCGGCTGCCTCCTGGCGGCCGACCTCCACCTGGCGGCGGAGGTCCACCACTTGCGGATCGCTGTCCAGCGATCGGCTCTTCTTTAGCCTCACCTTCTGCTTCGTCTGGTAGCTGGTGACATGCGCCGACAGCCGCTCGATGTCCCTCTCCTTTTCGATCAGCTTCCATTTCAGCTCATCCGTCTGCTCGGTCAGTTCCTTGATCTTATCCTCGTAATAGGCGTCCGGCGACGACGGGGCCGGCCTGGTGATAAGCTCCTGCTGCTTTTCCGCCAGTTTCCGCTGCAGCGTCTGCGCGTCTTCGGCAAGGTTTTCGCTCAGTTTTTCCAGCTCCGTTATCTTCTTCTTGGCGGTGGTCAGCTCCTGCTCGCTCAGTCCGAACTTCACCTGCAGCTCCACGAAGTCCGCGCTCCTGACGCCCTGCGAGCTCAGCCTCAGCTTCGCCGAAGACATCTTCTGCAGCTGCATATTGAGGCCCTCGTTCTCCTCTTCCAGGTCTCCGAGCTTTCTCCGCATTATCTTCGCCTCGGTCTCCGTGTAGCGGAGCTGCTCCTTGAGATCGTTCTCCCGCTCGATGGAGTCGTACAGGTCTCTCATCAGCTGAGCCACGTCGTACTCGCTGCTGCCCTGCTTCGGCATCTGTCCAAGCATCATCTAGGAGGAAAGCAGTTCGGCATCAGCACAAGCAGAGGTTAACGAACTTAACTAGCACCATCGTTAAAACCTACGTATCTTAGCAATTTGTCTACATCATTAATGCCAAAGGAGTTTCTCTTAATTCAAATTTTAGAAGCTACAAACCTGTATGAGACGTATTCGAGTGAGTCATCGTCGTGTAACGCAGTTTCTACGTCATAGTTGTGTATTCTTACAGTTCCGGGGCAACTATTTTTCTTCTGCTCTCGCTTCAAAAATGTTTAAAACAACGGTGTTTGGTTTATATAAATATGTTAGAGCTGGGAAGATTTCAATGCTCGTTTATGATGGGCAGAGAAGCATGATGTGGGTAGAATATCGATGGACAGAATAGGTGATCAATTTACCGCAACTAAAACACAATACAGAGAAAAGAAAAACAAGCTTCAATATATGTGATTCTGAAATACGTTCATAAAAATATATATACATATATACAGTTGTCCTCCCCCGGTATTCGCGGGGGTTACATCCCTTGAGCACCCACGAAGAGTGAAAAACCGCGAATATTGGACGTGATCCATAAAAATGCCTATAAACGTCAAAATATAACGTAAAATATAATAAAAAATATAAGTAAATATATAATAATAATTTAATAAAAAACACAACACTCAGCGAAACACTCGAGATAGCTACACGCGGTAAACTGGGATGATGCTGGGCTGCTGGGCTGCATCTGCCTGAGACAGCGCCTCGTGGGCAGCAGCCAATCAGCAGCAACGAGAAATGAATAACGCTCTCTGATTGGCTACTTTCAAACCTCCAGCCAATAGCGTTTATTTTATATTGATAATTTGCTGAATTTACGTTAGTATTTATATCACAAAATTAGTAAATTATATTGTTATTAATAATTTAGCGTTAAAAAGCGTGAAAAAATATATATTGCCACGAAAAAAGCCATAAAAAAATCGAGAAGATATTTGCGATTCCGCGAATATGCGGGGGTTTCCACGAACAATTATTAGTTGGGTTTTAAGGAAAATTCCGCGAATAACCGGGGGCCGCGAATGCCGAACCGCGATTACGCGGGGGTCGACTGTATATATGAGATGGGATATCAACAGTGGCGTAGCTAAAGTTGGGCAAGTGAGGGGGGGCAATCCGACCCGGTCGGCACAAACTCTAGCTACGCCACTGGATATCAGTATTGAAAAAGAGCATATGGTAAAGGATACGCTAAAGATATTGAGCGTGGAATGGTTAAATGAATGCTGAATACCGATAGTAAAAATGCGAATATTGAAGCTCGAGTTTTAAAAGATGCGGGGTGGTGCAAATTTTATGCGAAACATAAATAAATGGAGAAAATTTTTAAAAGATTGGAAAATCAAAGAATTCTGAAAGTAATCTTGTTTTCATGCAACATCAGCAGCACTCGATTCCCGTCACTAGATATAGCCAGCCAGTACATTCACCGACGAGTGGTGCTTTTAATCGGCATATCGCCTGTAGGGTTATCCGGTCCCCTTTTGACAACTTTTGTCATCCATTTCGAACACGACGATGGTTCTGTTGCTGAATCTAGCCCCTTTTCTCTTGCGGACCTTTGTCTCGAGGATATCTCACAGCTAGAATGGAGGAGGTGTGGGGCCGTCGACCTAGCAAGTTAATTTGGTACGGGTGGCGGCTCTGGAGCGGAGGGGACTGGCAGAGAGGAGACCGGCGGTCTGGGTGTGGACGTTGACAGACCGGGCCCTCATCTTCAGCATACAGCCACCACGAAAGAAAAACAAGCATATTAATCCGACTGAACGACTTTTAGACTGGGTAACACCATCCCCAGTGTTGCCCTTATTTGACAGTGACTTACTTCGCTCATTAACGGTTCTGCCACTACACGGATATTGTGCGACGTCTAGCGGGCGCAGTAATCTTAGCTCATTTGTAATTACTACGGCACCCCGTGTTAATAATGGCGGTCTCTCCACGAAATAACTGATCTTTGCGCATGCGTACAAACAGACCGGCACTATCTGGCTGGTATGGCCATGAGATTTCCGTATTCCCCCCCCCCAAGGTATCACAAATAAATATACACGCAGCTCTCTTGATCCCAAGACAGACACTCCCTGATTTATTCAGCTATACTGTGTTACGCCAACATTATGCGTATAGTTCGCTAATGACCACTAAGAGATCATTTGGCAGCATATTTAGAGTTAAATTCGAGGGTTGATACGCTGAAGAGTTCTTCACAGCGCCACCTTCTATGTAGAAAAAAGAATTAGACAATAAATTAAAGCTGTAAACACCACGAGATGGGCTAAGGAACAAAAGTACCTTGTTGAAAACCGGGGACTGGCGAAATCTAACTTTAAAAAAAGCGACCTGGCATGCAGAGTGTACAAAGACTTGATAGTTCTTCATCTGATGCTTGCTGATTTTTAGGTGAGGAAGCGAAAGCGATAAGAACTCGAGAGACATGTCCGTGGCGACTTGCTAAACTGGGGTAGAATTACACGAGTTCTTTAAAACGCGCACCTAATCCTACTATTCTCTCCTTCCCTTTCCTCCCTCCCCTTATCTGGTCTGTCTGCTGAAGTAAATTCACTTTAGTTACTTGCAGTCATTCCAGCTGGAAAAAAAAATCTGCGAACTTAGATAAAAGCTTTAGGACACAAAGTCAACAGCAACAACAGGACATCAGTGGTTCAGCCGTCTTTAATGGGTGCAAGCTCCAATATTCCGGGTTCATCCAATATCCCTAATGACAATAGGCTTCCAGAATATTCCGGATTAAATACGAAAAGGTCGAAGATTGCTACGGTTACACGAATGTATAGTGTGACAAAAGAATAAAATTGTATATACTGAGTCACGGAGCTCGAATGCTGGCTCCAGAAATTCCAAACATCGTGTTTGAGTTTAAAGGTGTCTCGACAGAACGTGTCAGGTTCACTGACAGAAAATAATCTTTAGTGACTGCCACTGAGAACCTGAAGACCATTTCTACGTGACCCTTAGATGTGGCCTTTATGAAGTGATAGAATTTCGTCCAGTTTGTAAAGACAGGCAGAATTGAAAGACAGCTCGCATTCTGCAAGAAAGGACCAGCCATTACAGGTGATGTGTCTTTCCGTTCTCCAAGACGTGAAGAAATAGATGCAAAACAATAATGGTTTCATTTATACTAATAAAATGGCATTAAAACATTAAAAAAAAACAACTATATACGTGTATTTTCGAGTTCCTCAGTAAATACGCTTTTGCGCCTACATAATTTTCCTATTTCATTGATTTCGAGGGATTATCAGTAAATTAAACTTTTTTTAACGCTATAACTCTCCAGTCGAGATGATCCCGATAAAGGCGTGAGTCAGATTTGTGCACGCTCTTTGCTAATGCACGTAGAGGTTCTGACAACTCTACGTTTATACTCTCACTTCAAAAGAGCTCGAAATGTCTAAAATGGCGGCATCCCGATTATCGATACGAGACCATTCAATTAGTTATTATTATGCGCATTTAATAATTAATGTGGCTACCATTTTTTTTTTGTTCTTTAAAAAGTATTTACTGGTCTTTTTTTCCTTCTTACAGCTGTAGAATATTTAATGAGGCTGTGTGGTGTCATGGTTACCGCTGACAAACGTTGTCATTCTTGCACCTCTTGGCACTTCCGTTTCAACAGGAAGTGGGAAATCCCTGTTAGAGCTGGAAATCGGAAAGGCCTCACACGAACGGACAAATAAAGAACAAAACTCGCAGGTTACGTGGAAACATTTGAAAATCCGAGTACGTGTAGTACAGTCGCCAGAAGTCGCAGGACGGTCAAAAGAGGCCGATAAAAATGGAAATGTAAGAATTTGTGTAAGAGAAAAGACTGAAAATCGTATGCCGACTGAAACAAAACAGTGCAATAAACTCTCCGCTTCATTCTCATCGCAGTGTGGGGACCGGATGGCCATTTTTTCCGACGAATAGAAACGCTTATGCTTTTCCATACATAGTATCTTCAGGCAAACACGCATTTATTTCTTTTCCCTGGAAGATTTAATATATATTTTTAAAATTCTAGCCATATTACGATATATTTTAATTAATTATGATAGTTAGTAGTGCATTTATTTATTTTTAAAGACCTGACAACTTTTTGAAAACAAAAGGTTGACTTTCCTGCGTTGTCTATCTAATCCAAATTTTTACAATTTTCAAATGCAAGAAAAACTTTTCTGTTTTTTGTAGTTATAATTTTTTAAATTTTGCTTCGAATGTTTAATAAAAATGGGAAAGATGATATCTGCCTTTTAAACTCTGCATTTTTTTATGTCGCTTCTCTTTTACCTCTTCTGAAGCAAGTCATCGGGAACCACATGACGTCATAGCGCACGCGCTATCTCGTATAAATATGACTACGCGATGAGCAATGGCGCCACCCGTACTTGCTCGAAAAGTACTGAAAGTTCATATTTATTGAAATTCATTTAAAATTAATTTTATACGTAAGTTTTCACAATCTGTTTTATCTGAGGAGTAAATAAATTCCCATCACCATATTTCGGTGAAGCTAGAGAGGGCTCGGGTAGTTCTATTGGGAAACAATTAGAAGAGCGCCATGTGACCTCCCGTACCACCGTGGACTGCATCCTTGCTTGAAAATGTCTTTAAATGTTTGTTTTTTATCTTTCTAGTAATAGTGGAAATCCCATTTAAAAATTACGCATCTAATGCGAAAAGATACTGGCTGTCAAGGTCTTCAAAACGTTAAAATGATGTACGGATGTCACTAGAGATCTCCCGACGTTTCGCAGATTCTCTGTACCCCGCAGGGTTTCGCCTTCACGCCGCTTGCCTCTCTATCGGAAAGGAAAGCTCCAGAACATCACACGAAAATCTGAACACTGCTAAGTGTTCGTGTCACTTTGCTTAGCTTCTTTTCGTATCTTTACGGTAAAAATTCTTTTCGGTCGCATGAAAATGACCTTCCGATGAAAAGCTGTTAGATAGAAAATTATAGCAATCGGTTTTAAGTTATCTCCCTTTAAGTCTTACGTAGGAAATCTGAATTTATTGCGTGTCAAGGAAACAATTCAGATTTTTAAAACTTATGCAACTTTTCCAATTGTTAAGAAAACGACATTTTTGACAATTTGATTATCTATGAAGAAAGGAAATAAATTATATGTATTTGCTTTTGTTTGACCGAGTTGCGTCGTTTTACTTCTGTTCCTTTTCTGAGAGCTCTTCTGTGTGCACCATAAATTCAGCATAAAAATCTAAAATCTACTTTCTTTCAAAAATTTTGAATTTTCCTTTTTTTTTAAAGCCCTATAACAGATCTAAAGTTTGCGCGATATTGGGTGGACCGCATCACATACAGGAAAAACAAATGTTTCCGTAGATTTGATGGACACAGACGAATCCTTTCTCTTTCATGGTACAACTAGAAAGGTCACAAATGTTCCCCAATGTTTTCGCTTTAACTGTCTCACCTGCTTGCTGTCTGCAGAGCATCAGGCATACCGTGGAGTCAAACATCGTCCATCAAACAAAGAAGGAACACGGACGCAGTGTATTAAATCCTATTCTTTTATCTACATGTATCCTCTATCACAATTGTGGTGAACTCGTTTCAGTCACAACAGCGTACTTCATATAAACCATCCTGCACTGCAACGAACCTTTCAGTATTAGAAGATGGAAGTACCAGGTAGAATAATAGTGAAAGTCTGAAACTGTTCGGAGAACGTCAGTCTCTCCCCCCCCCCACCTCAGTACGGCCGCCGGCCATTCAGTCCATTCGAGAGGCATCGGTGCTTATAATCCCTTGAAGAACTGGCTGGTAATAATACCACATTTATTTCTGTAATTTAGTTAATTATCTTTGCAAGAACAACTTTAAAGGGTTACACGACTGCTTAAGAATTTTTCGAAGAATCGCGTCATCAGTTCTGCATCGTAGACAGAATAGTTACACTCGGGTGGTCAAAGGACATCAGCTACCATCCCTCCACCATTTGTTGTTGTTGTTTTTCTTTTTTTAAAGAACGTAATGTACATACAGCTTAATGATGCGGGTTATCTCCCTTGAACCACGAATGCCGAACTTATTACACGAGAAGCAACAAGGGAGATCATTTCGATTTACTGCCTTCTGTAACACATTTAAAGTTTTTGCTATTTTTTTTTTTTTACAACGATTCCATGATGATCCTTTGAAGTATATTAAACCACGAAGGTGTGTTAGCTGGTAATGTAATGTTAGAATACAGCAGACCGGCCGGTGATGTCGCTGCGCACGCCCGCGGAGGTGGGTGTGGGGGGTGATGACGTCAGAAGGTATTGCTGTTTTGACACCATGTAATATTTGACTCCTTTATAGTGCGTGTCAATTAGTGTGGCTGGCTATGGCTCCGTTTCTGAATGAGTATATTTAGATAATGGATCGGTGATGGGAGAAGCGCAGGGGGGGTGGGGGTGTGTGTCTGCTCTCGAGATGACAGTAAACACGCGCGCCGACCGCTGGCAGTCTGTCGATTCCTGACTTTTACGGGTGCACGCGCTCGTCCGACAGGCTCCTCGATATTTCTCGGGGCAGATCTCCCAAGTTATAGGGGAATTCCCGCCTACGCCGGACCCGCAAGAGAACCGGCCAGCGGGACGAAGCGGTGTCGATTAATTCTCTGGCTGGCCCCAGCTTAGTGTTTCGGCGATTAAATTTGATTCCAGACTGATCTCGATCCATTATCGTCTGTGCAATTCCAGAAGATTATCTGTTGGTGTGCAATAACCTCGGCATCTTTAAGTTTCCTTTTAATTACAAACCGTTTCTTTTTTCTCAAAAAAAAAATACAGAAAGGATTTTTTTTTAAAAAGAGAGTTAAAAGTATTAAGGTGGTGGTTTTTTAAAGGAAAAAAATCTTTCTCAGAACTAAATTCTTGACGCAATTCTACTTTAAGTTGCATTGACGCTAGATAAGCTGCCACCAGCCTGGATTATCTTTTCCTGTTACTGCGCTTATTGCCCTCATTATAAACGTGTTCTCTCTCTCTCTCTCCTCTCTCTCTCTCTCTCTCTCTCTCGTGAAGGGTAATCTTCGCTTTTCCTTTGACCTATGTGTTTATTTTAGCACCCACTCATTTGTCCTCTAAACTAAAATTTCCACCAGAAGCATTCGTTGGTTTTATGAAGGTAACAAAAGAAGAGTTCGGGAACACAACATCAAGATGCGCTATAATTGGCGAGATTACTCAGTGACGCCGAGGTAATGTAGTGTGACTCTGCTGCTTGCGGCAACAGGTGCGAGCCGGAAATGCTCTTCTACCGTGCGTTATTTTGCCTCGTTTATGGGCAGATGACGTAAACTTTGAAACAGAAGAACAGAAAGGAAAAAAAAAAAGGTTTGCAATTTTCTTTAGCCTCAATAAACCCACTTCTTTCCGACGAATAAAAGTAATTGGTTTGCATCGTTTTTGACAGAAAATATGATAATATTAGCTTTGTGTGTGTGTGTGTGTGTGTGTGTGTGTGTGTGTTACACACCGGATTGGTGGCGCCACTGTTTCGCACTTTTGCCGATCTCGTGCTCAACAGCAAATACGGAAGCTTTTGTTGTGGTCGCTCAAACTTGCCGACTCCCTTGTTTTCCGTCATAATTTATTGGTAAAATAAAGAACCACGAACCACAAGTTCACAGGTAGGCGAGAACTTAACTGAAGTCGACCTGGAAATCGACCAAAGCTCTTTATCAAACTCCTGCTCGGCTTCTCTGTGGTTGGTATTGGCGACTACCTAGCGCCATCTGCAATTGACGAAGCAATGCCCATAAATACGTCGCCGTCGACTGATAGATGATAGATTTCGTTGTTTTATTGCACATGTTCTACATAAGCAGATGATAAGGAAAAATTCCTTAATGGTTCCATTATGTCCGTATCTTTCAGTATTCCCCCCGCCTTCGTAATATATATAAAGAAGGAGCGACCCTACCTGTTTAGAAACTACGGTAAAGTAGTGAACTAGAGAAGAGGTGCTAAGAGTCTCTCCCCCCCCCTTAAGTATCTTTGGTAACAATTTCAAGCGAGTTCAGACTCATCATTGTCTCTCTAAACTTATATTCCTCACCTTTTTTTTTAAAAACACTGATTCGGTTTTTATATGCAAACCAGAAACAATGAAGAAATCGAATGGAGACATTTACGGTTTTGTGGAATAATTAGTCACGTGGTTATTTCGGGCCTTCAGGATAAAAATGCAGCCATAAGTTACGTCAGTGAGTGGTACTGCAGCTGGTTTGGGGTCCGTTAGGATGGTGGACGGACAGTATCTTGGAAAAGTGATAAGGAAGGACAAAATAACCGTTCGGTTGTGTATCATCTGGGGGTTCATGGAATCTACTGGCGGAAAACGTCCGACATAAACAGACGGACCAAAAAATGGTGAATGGAAGTTACTGACGGAGGCTCCAGCCGTATGAAGCGTCAGAGTTTTCTCCCCTGCCCAGCGCTCACATCCCAACTCGTGCCCAGTAATATTTCAGATCGCTAACTCCACGCGTTTCTTTTCGTCTCGATTTCCCTGTAGTTGCTATCCCTGAGTTTTGAGTCCTTAATACACTTACATCTACTGCTAAACGCCGCTTTTATAATAGCAGCGAATGTTAAAGGGGTCAGCGCCTCTCCCGCGTCCCTCTTCACGCTTCGCCTGCGACAAAGTTCCGCTTGTATTTACAGACGCAGTTATCCCCCCTACAAATGAATCCGGTCTTAAAATCTCAAGGTAACAAACAAACAGACAAAAATCACAGCAGTCGACCAAACCTGTCACGGAAAACAGGTACATTTCCAGAGTCCAGGGAGGTCACGATTGTTAAAATCATCTTCTCTCAACTGTAGATGAAGAATTGGATAGAGATTTTCAAAATATATTAAGGATTCGGAGCTTAGTTATCCACAGCTACACCAAAAACAGTAGACGTGGGCATGGTTATAACTAGGCTATTTTAAAACACCTATTTCTCCTTCTGGTTGCACCTTGGAGAAGTCATGTGTTTCCTGTCCCCTATAAACTACTAAATTAAATATGAACAATATTTTGGTGGATTTTCAACGGACTCATTAGTTACTTTTGGATTGGTACAACGTACAGATTATTGAAATATAATCCAGCTTTTTGGTCTGCTGCCAGAGTATCATTAAATCCGTTGGCATAGCGACGATGCCAAAGTCGTCTGACTTCTAGGGTTCGTGGGTAATTGAGAAATTCGTCTGGTTCGGGTTTTGCCTCCTTTTCCCAACTTTTAAATTTTGATTTGGTCATCGTTTATTTTTCAAATTGTATATAATATTAGATAGCTACTGCAATATCACGTGTTCAGAAAGGGGTCACCGGGAGAGGGAGTGGCCGCCATTGTTTCTCTTTTTGTATAGCAGTTACAAGGAGCTGGAACCATTCATGCCAGGGCCCGGGGCCCCCCCATAAAGGTAAAAAAAAAGAAAAGGGTGCCAGTAGAGCCTATCACCATTACAAAAATAACAAATGTCCCCGATATCTAACAGGGTCGGAATCTTAGCTAGTTCGTAATTATGGCCCCTAGTAACCGAGCAACTTTGCCCTTAACCTCTACGGGGTCACCTTGAATGTCTAAAATTCAAACTTGCTAAATCAGATGTTTCTGATCGTTCTGCGGATACCAAACTATCTACACAGGAGAACATTCTAGCAAACCTACGCTGCGCCAGTTTATTGAATCGTTACGGTCATTCGATACTTTCACGAGAGTTCCCATACCAGACCATTTCAGAAACCCCCTAAATCGCTTCGCACACGCGACCAGGGGACAACCGGCTAGACGAAGACCCTCTGTCCCCAAGAAGGAGCGGTCTTGTCCTTCACGTTAACCCCCCCCCCCCCCCCCCCGGCCAGGCGACGCGAGTCTGTCTCTCTCCCTCCAGAACCGACAGCTAATATGGCGAACTGTCAGTCGGCCGGAGTCTGGTTTCTTCGCATTTTTTATTTTGATATTAGCGAGTTCTTCCAGTAAGTGAGATGCTTAATAGAAATATCATCAACGGTATCGCAAGAATGTTTGCTAATTGTACTGCGGCACCCGAAATAGCACAAGGCAGAGCGAGGTGCGCCGATGAATGACAGTAATGTATAGATAATTCGATGTACTTTCCCGCTCCCAGCCGGACCCCCGATCTACCTGCTAAACTTTACTAGCTTTTTTTTAAAACTTTTCAAGGGATAATTTTACACATTTATTTACTAAACGATCCGCAACAAGCATCGAAGCCAAAAGCAGTTGTTCATTCAAAAAAAAAAGAGTTATCTCCCCTTTTTCCTGGATCCTGTCAAAGAAGTTGATGCTGCGCTTTTTTCTTATTTTAAACTTTATTTAAACGTGATCGATATTTGAACTTCAACATAAAAATAAAAAATATACGATGAAACATAAGTAAACATACAAATACACTACATTCCAAAAAACATGTACACAGATGTAACACAAAATCAGATATCGCATATCAATGGATTTCAAAAACGGTTTCTATAATTCTTTTGTTTGACTTGACTAAGATGGCTAAAGTATCCTCAATGTAAATCAAATTTTCTGGAGATGCAACTATTATTATCGTTCCCTGCACTTATATACTCGTATAACTCAAAATTTGCTATGGATCAAACGATAATCAGTAAACTATAAATATTACATTTAATACTAGTACAGTTTACTTTTGATTCATAACCCTGAGTCTCTCCTTGGGACCTTCATCCACAGTGTGACTGAATTTCCTCCAGTGTGTCACAGTTTGAGATCCATGTGGTTATTCGTACCCCTGATTTTCACGTAAATGGCATGCTGTCAGTTTGGCATTGAAGAAGTGCTTATCATTCAATCAGTCATTTTCTAAAATCTTAGCTGACACTACAGCAACTGCTAGAGGAAAGGATGGAGGCTGATCCAAGTCAAGAACGCTTCCTCAGAAACGGTTTTTGGTCTTGAAAAGAAGAAGGGACTGTTTCCAGACAGCAGTTCAGTTGAAATCTGACCTTCAGAATGCAACAGGTTTCAATATCTCAACAGAAACAGCACATTATCAGTTTTGGTCTAATGATATGCAGTCAAGAAAAGCCTGTATCCAAAGGTACTAACCACGGACCGCTGTAGAGCACAACAAAACTGGACCGTGGATTAGGTAGAAGAAACTGTGAAAGACTGACTGCTTGAACTGATCATTGGCCAGTCCAGATTTAGACCGACACCTTAGAGTGTGGAGAATGTCAGAAGAGTAAGAGGTCAAAGTTGCTGAACATGACTGCTGCTATGGAGGTGGTGGCTCATTGATGATTATCTGGACTAGCAAGACTGATCTGTATGTGTTCCAAAACAATATCATAACAAGTTTAAGGTACAGGGATGAGATTCTTAGTGTTTTTGTGAAGCCATATGTTGCTCCTATTGATTCAATCGAACACATTTGGAACATACTTATGATTGAAAGAATTTAGTGATGCCATCATAAAGAAATAGAATGACCTGGCCTAGATCACCATTTAAAGGGCCATCATTTTGGCTAAAGGTTCTCACACAAGATACAGAGTTTTTGAACAGGAATTTTCCACTTTGAAGTTAAACTTTCATGTTTTGAAGTCTCCGTATTGATAATATTGTTCTTGAAGGTGCCTCTATTGATGAAGTTTTTATTTAGATGATATCTTTGACATTTTCCAACATTAATCTCTCTTAAAATTATAGTTCGTTATTTTCCAACTTTACTTTTCTTTGATGCTGATGGTGTATTCTTCGATCTTTAGCAATCTTTGAATAAGTTCTGTGCAAAAGTCCTAGGTGATCTTGCAAAAATACTATTTTTTTTTCCAGAATAATAGCTAAATGAAATGCCAAAGATAATTGCTAATAGACATAAAATAATATTTCTTCATGAAAAAGTAAAACCCAACACAATGTAGTATAACCAGAATTTCAAAATGTGCCATTCAAGAAATCAAAACGTTTAAAGATACTGGTTCAGTTGCTGATAGGAAGAGGTGTGAGAAAGATTAGCACAAAGATAACTTCTTTGAGAAATAGAAAGACATCCAGTAAGAAAAAGCGAGATCTGGGAAAATCCTCTGTGGTTCAGGTTCATGATTCTACAGGACAGATGACAGCTATGAAACCCTTTTCACATGAAGAGAATGGAGCTAAGTGACTAAAATATGCCACAAAATCCAATGGCCAGATGAGCCAAAGTTTGAAATTATTGGGTCTACAAGAAAGTAGGATGTGAGTAGGAAAATTGGAAATTAGAGAAGAGCTAAAGAAAATGTGTGCAGTCCACAGTAAAGTATGATGAAGGTTCTATTCAGGTTTGGGAGCATATCTTGGCCATTGTTGTTGGAGATTTAGCAAGAATAGAAGAAATATAAATGCAGCCACCAGATACATGAAGGTTCTTATTCACCATAATATGCCTTCAGTATTCAGTTGTATTAATTCAACATGACAATAATCCAAAATGTACTGCCAGAAAAAAAAGAGAAGTGGTAGATTTATTAGAATGGCCTCCACAAAGCCCTGACCTTAATATTATTGAAAAACCATGGCACAAAGTGGATAGAATAAAAATTATCAATAGCAAAATACCAAGGATTAATTCTGGGCAGTGCTTCTAGATGCATGGGACAACATTCCATCTGATATTATTTCAAAATTACAAGAGAGTAAGTATCCCAAGACATATTCAGGCAGTCCTGAAAGAAAAAGGGGAACATTCTAAATATTTTAATACCTAATCTATATTTCATCATTTTTATCTTACAATATTCATTTATTAAACTGATTAGTTTATTTTTTCTTTCTTCAGTTTAATCTATGAATTGCCGGTCATTACTATAAATTGGGTTGGTTGGTGAAAACTTACTTTTTTCAAAGTGTTCTGACATTCATTTTTAAATTTCATGAAGCATTGGTTACATCTTGGAAACTGTTCCCTTCCTTGCTTATGGCTCTGCCTAAACCAATGTCTTTAAAAGGTTCATTTAGCTAAAATAAACCATAATGTTGTGCAACGATTCATATATGAGATATGTTTCAGTTTATTTCTAACACTTAATGGTGGCTTCCTCCACAGAAATTCTAAATAATTTCATGATCATGGCTGTCCAGAATTATCTGGATGTGCATCTTGTGTGTGTGTCATCTAAACTATCTGCCACAGCTGCGGCAATTCGAGGTGCTGCAGTTGACAAGAGATGGTCTTGTTAAGACGTTTGTCAGTATTTACACCCTGTGCTTGTATTATTATCTGAAATATATGTTATTTTGGAACACAAGAAATAAAATGATTTAAGAGCCAGTGTAAATTATTATTATTCACTGAATACTTTGGTAACTATAGCAATGCATAGTTGCTGAACAAATATACCTGTCCAATAACTATCATGCAAATACATTTTTCTAAGTTCCTTATGGGGTGTCAATAAATAACGAGAAAGGGCCACTTTTGCTCAAAAACTCAAAGGAAAACAATTGCTGTCAAATAAATAAGAAAGATTCATTGAAGTTCATGAGTTATAGCATATTGTCTAATATATATTTTTTACTAATTTTAAAAGTTTCTAAAATTGTCTAAGACTTTTCGCAGTACTGTATATCTGCTAAAGATTTAACATAAGCCAGTCGTAACAAATCACTATGCTTGCTGAGAGTGGAACTGGCCACACCTGTGCATCCAACTGCTCCCCATATGTTTTCCCTTCCTTCTGCTTCTACTGCGCATGACTCTCAAGTACTGATGATGTAAGCTGTTTTCTGTTCTTACATCCAAAATGCATTGGTTTATTATCTAATGAACTGGGTCTGTGGCAGACAAAGTTTGCAGAGACGGGAAGCCCAAATTTTTGTAGTCAGCATCCAGGTGATTTCATCCCAGTCCATCATTTCTTCCTATTTGAATAGTCACTAAATAATCCACTTATTTCCTGCTCCAACCAAAAGCAGAATGCCAATGGTATTAAAAAAACAGTAGGCAAAATTGTCAGCTGTGGAGCACTGCCTACACATGACCGTGGATATTTACTTTTGTAATCAAGACTTTTACAACATTTCACTATATTCCTGAACAAAAAAAGGCTCATCTTCTCCACCAACTGTTTTCATTTCTCTATACTTTATTTTAAAATGTTCTCCTTAGCATTATTACCCACTTGTGTTGCCATACATTCCTAGATATATAACCACCCGATTAGTTAGGCTCATTTAAACACAAGACTATTGTTATTCTAATTTTTCCAGTCTATTTATTAATTATTCAATCATTTTTTCCTTATTTTCACATACGGAATAAGCAGGAACCTCAGCATGTAAAGATAAACAAAAGAGGAAGAAACTTTTGCTGCTATGTAGCTGATAATAGCTATGAAATAAGTTTGAACCTGATAAATTCAGCAAAATCTTAATTAGTATTGTGATATTATTATTATTATTATTATTATTATTATTATTATTATTATCATCATCATCACAACATTTTCTTCTTTTTAGATTTGGTAAACTTGTGAAACACTTTATAAATAAAAATACATTTTTGTTATCTTCATTTTTTCTTTCCCTCAAATGTAATAGATCAATGAATGACTTTCATTTTTATACAAATGAAGATATTTTTAATCAACCCTCCACTTAAACGAGAATTAGAAATGATACCAAATGAAAGAGAACCAGAGCACCGCCAAGTGGAAGTCTTAAACACTAGATAACAGACAGCTGCTACTGATCCAGTGCAAACAACAGCTGGAAAGCATTCATGTATATATTTGTGTGTATGTGAGTGTGTTTGTGTCCGAACACGTCTTTCTGTGTATGTGAGTGTGTTTGTGTCCGAACACATCTTTCTGTGTATGTGAGTGTGTTTGTGTCTGAACACGTCTTTCTGTGTATGTGAGTGTGTTTGTGTATGAACACGTCTTTCTGTGTATGTGAGTGTGTTTGTGTCTGAACACGTCTTTCTGTGTATGTGAGTGTGTTTGTGTATGAACACGTCTTTCTGTGTATGTGAGTGTGTTTGTGTCCGAACACGTCTTTCTGTGTATGTGAGTGTGTTTGTGTCTGAACACGTCTTTCTGTGTATGTGAGTGTGTTTGTGTATGAACACGTCTTTCTGTGTATGTGAGTGTGTTTGTGTCTGAACACGTCTTTCTGTGTATGTGAGTGTGTTGTGTATGAACACGTCTTTCTGTGTATGTGAGTGTGTTTGTGTCCGAACACGTCTTTCTGTGTATGTGAGTGTGTTTGTGTTGAACACGTCTTTCTGTGTATGTGAGTGTGTTGTGTATGAACACGTTTTCTGTGTATGTGAGTGTGTGTTTGTGTATGAACACGTCTTTCTGTGTATGTGAGTGTGTTTGTGTCTGAACACGTCTTTCTGTGTATGTGAGTGTGTTTGTGTCCGAACACGTCTTTCTGTGTATGTGAGTGTGTTTGTGTCCGAACACGTCTTTCTGTGTATGTGTGTTTGTGTCTGAACACATCTTTCTATGTATGTGAGTGTGTTTGTGTCTGAACACGTCTTTCTGTGTATCTGAGTGTGTTTGTGTCTGAACACGTCTTTCTGTGTATGTTTGTCTGATGTGTGTAGAGAAGTATACAAATGTGTATGCATATTTGTGTGTGTACATGCTTGTGTTTTTTTTTTTTTTTTTAAATGGAAGTGAGCTTGAAAAGTCCTAAATCATGGAATCGTAGTAAACAATGTCTGAAACACGAGAGCAAGTTCAGTAATACATTCTAAAAAAACAGTCATGGGAAACAACTCGCATCTACCTAGAATGTTTCGGTTTTAAAGTAATCAGTGCTTAGAAAAACCTCGGAGGAACTTTTTGTTTAAGGTTATTTGAGAAGGAATTATTGAAATATAAAGAAGAAAAAGGTACGGGTGTTAAACAAAAATACTTGCAAGTTTTTATATTGAAATATTAAGCAAGAAAATGGATAATAATAAAAAATTGATTGGATTACCTACCTTAGAGATAATTTAAAACGTTAAATCGAAGTTATTTCCCTTCGCACACGTTTCGCCGTCTATCGCATTACATACACAATGATTTGTTTATCCACTCTAATAAAGTAAATACTTTTGTAAATATAGAAACATTTTCCTAGAAGGTGGAGTTGCAGAAAATAAAAAACAAATATTTCAAACTTTTTATCAAGTATACAATGATTTTCATTTCTTTTATTTAAACAACTGTTAGAAGTATAAGGGAGAAAACCCTAATATCAAATTATCTCCCTTTGATTGTTTTAGTACTGATAACAGAAAAAAACCTATGGTTGCATCCCAGATATAACAATGACTTCAGTTTTATATCTCAAGTAATTTAGTATGTGAGAACTCATTATGTGTATTATATCAAATAATTTTTATGAATACAAATAGAGTTTTTTAAAATTACATTTGGTATTTCCTTAGCTCGGGAAAAATATAGTCTAATAATTTCTTTTTCAAGTAATATTCTCTACTATTCATCAAGTTGTCTCCCCATTTATTTTTAAGAGAAACAATTAACAATTATAACATTACTTTTATAGTTTAAAATTTAAAAGTTTGAGAGCATGAAAAGGAGAATTTCAAATATTAAATAATTTTATATTTATTCATTCATTTAAGGTTTAAAATACCCATAAAATAAAGATTTTATATTAAACTTTCAGCCGCTAATTTTTTTTTCTGTAAAAACAAGTTTAATATTTTTTTAAAATATACATAAAACAGTAAACTTTTACAGACTTGAGTGATGGAATGGAAATTAAAAGGTTTTTCTTCTTCTGTATATCTTTCCATACTCTTGTGTACTAAGTTAACGAAGAAGAGGCATTGTAAGAGTCAGAAAATAAATTTATAGATGACTATTGCACCGTGAAAAGGTCAGTAACCACTGTACCAAGACTAACGAAATACTAATAATCTTGTTATGTAGCTAAACCAGTAAGACTTACATGAAGTGGAACAAGTGCAGAATTTGGAGGTTTCTTTTTTGAATACTAGTGACAAAGGGAGACAGAAGAAATCCAATATATATTCACTTTCATTACATTGTTCTTCCTTTGCAATTAATTTTCTTTTCCACAATCTAGTTTTAGTTTTCATCAGTGTTTATGATTTGCTTCTTTGCTTTTTTGTATATACCAGGTGACCATAGTAACTCCAACACTGTAGCATTCAAGCGCACATACATATGAGAAATGGGAAATATATTCCCAGTTTGAATATTTTCCCATTAAGTTGGGGGCACTACTCGCACTATGTGACATCAGTAAGAAACAACAGCGTTAGTTTAAAAATTAAGTTGTTTCTAAAAATGATGTATAACTGTTAAAAAAGTTAAAATTTAGTTATCAACACCTATTTATTGAAACAAAATTTTTGTTAATATTTTGCTGAACTAGTTAACCTTGCTACATGCAGCACGTGTTCTTAATGTCTTTCTCAATAACAGCTTCAAATACATAGTAACACGTGATCCATATCTGCATGCAAAAGACTACTGTGGATGGCAAAAACATGTTGCTGGTCTTAAGATCACCCATTTTTTCAGATAATTCCATTACCAAATTCACTGCGTGACATTAGTTGCCATAGAAAAACTTCACGAGTGCTATGTGATGTCGGAGAGAGAATCTCTGTTCACAAACATCTCTGACACATCTGGAAAGCTTATATACACAATGAAAATGTTGTAGGTAATGTCAAATAGCATAAGTGCCCCAGCATCACCCTCTGGAAAAATCTGAAAATTCTAGGAATGCATACCCCATGACCCCTGTGTTTCCACACGTATGCCCGTTAACATGTGTGCTATAGTTTGCAAGATGTAAGCAGCTGAGTTAACTTTATGATCACCAAGCTCCAACAGACTCAGTTGGTTGTTAGGAGTGGTATTGACAAGATCACCCTTTTGAATACTGTAGTCGTGTGAAACTTTTCTTTTTCCTAGCTTCAGTGACCCTGTACCCATCCATGACCTGAGAAAGACGTTGATTTTTATACATAATTACATGGTCTTTGTTTCTCTGGTTTGGTTTTCTATAATATGTCTAAGTTTTTGAATAAGAGTAAAACTACAAAAGAGTGGTTTTCAAAGTATCCACATAAAAATGGTAGGAAACATAACCGATGAGACTGAATCATTATTAGAAGCACAATGCTAAAACTGTGGATCTTGATTTACCTTTATGAAAGGTAAATATAATAATTTTATTTGATTTTTTAGAAAAAAACAAACTTAGACGCAAAAGTGTATTAATGAGTAGATACAAATATTTTAAAAAATGTTCCTCATTTTAGTGGAATGTTTATAGGAAGACTTCGTGCTTTCTTGTGGTAAACTCAACTATTCTTGGATAATGTCATGTGAAAGGTGTTTTCAACTTTACTATTCGCAAGAGAGAATAGAATGGATATTTTGGAGTTCTCATCTTTTAGTGTCTTGTGACCCTTTTTGTATTTTAGTTGAAAAGTTAACTTTATCCTCTTTTTTTACACTCTACTGGTACAAGTGTGACTGGGTGCATACGGTCATACGAGAGATATAGAGGACTGCTAGTGGCAATGATAGAATTTTGAAAGAGGAAGCAGTGACAGGAAAGGAAAACAGAATGAGTGAGATCAAAGAAATACGAATTATTTTTTATAAATTATGATTTACAAAATGAAAAACATTTTA
Source organism: Nautilus pompilius (assembly GCA_018389105.1). NCBI lineage: Eukaryota > Metazoa > Mollusca > Cephalopoda > Nautilida > Nautilidae > Nautilus > Nautilus pompilius. Next base: position 286,817 of record JACATO010000941.1, on the reverse strand, counting down.
AAACATGAATTAAGTTTTTGTAAGAAATTACAACAATGAAAGTAAGATAAATGCAGTAATTTTTAAAATAAAAAGGAAAATATTACAACTGGATGTTGTTATATAACGTAAGATTTAATTATGAAAAATAACTAAAGAAATTTAAAACTTTTAATGTTTCAGACTGACAAATAAGATAAGTATCAAAGGACACATATATATGTGTGTGTGTGTGTGTGTGTAGAGTAAGAATAAATGAAAGTTTTTTTTTAAATCTTTGAAAATATCTGGTGTTTTGAAAGCAGTTAAAATGCAAAGTTTGGCTGTATATGTATGGTATTGGAAGTGATTAGGAAAATAGGAAGAAAAACTATAAAATATGATAGAATTGCACATAATGTGTAAAAATGAAATGCTCCATATTGATATAGTACACTGTGATTGGTTCTCATGCAAACCCACAGAAGGATTATAAAAGTATAATCAGTGATGATATGATAGTGTGTTAAATGTGCGGTGAATAGTATGGCTTCTGGAAAGGAGATAGCACATCACAAGTGTATAAAAATCAAAGTCTTAGCTAGTGAAGGATACTCCATGTGGCAGATTGCAGCCTGACTTCCAAGTTTCAGAGCAAGACTCTCAGGAGGATACACAAAACTGGTACTTTTGAAAATAGATGAGCTTCTGGAAGTAAGCCCCAACTTTCCAAAAATGATGTTAAGTGCCCCAGGGCATGTTCTCTTTGTGACAGATAGATGATGAGCCAGTAGAGATTTTGCGGATGACCTGGCTTCAGGTACGGTTTCCTCAAGAATAGTAAGATAGACATTAAAGCAAAGTGACAGATGGGTAGCTGCCTAAAAACCGTTGCTGACGAAGAACAATCAAACAGCAAGGGTGAAATTGGCAGCAGAAATAAAAGTGAGATGACCAGGCCTAGAAGAAAGTGCCCTCTACAGGTGAGTCCAGGTCTGAACTGTTTGGAAATAATCAATGGAAATTTTTTCAAAGGCAGAGCAAAGAGCGGTACAACAGTCATTGATAATAGCTACAGTGAATCATGAGGGTGGATCAATACAGAATGTGGGTGGCTGCATGTTAGCTAAGAGTGTTGGCGATTTGCATAAAATTGCAGGTATACTGACTGGCGACAGGTACAGGTGGGTTCTCATCCATTATGCCATTCCCCCAGCAAAAAAATCTCATTGGGCAGGGATTCATCCTCCAACTTGGCAATGACCCCAGGCATGCAGCCATTGTGGTGAAAATTTATCTGGAATGTAAATAGGTTGATGGAACACTCACAAAGATGGCATGAGCATCAACGGGACTATATAGGGTTATATGGCTACTGATGAGAAAGTCAAACCCAAACACCTTGGATAAATTGTGAAAAGTGTTACAGGGTAGTTAGAACAATATTCCACAGTCATACATCGATAACTTGAATGAAAACAAGGCGCCATGTTCTATATAAAGCAAAGAACTCACATACCAAATACTAATGTACTGTGCAGCATATTCATTGCTTTTTGTATATTTTCTCTAACAATGTATTGTATTTGCATGCCGTCAGTAGCAATTGGTCATTATTTGTGCATAACCTCTGTGTGTGTTTCTATGATTACTTAAAATGCTGTGTAAATATATTTAATAAGCGGTTTGTAAGTTTTCAATGTGTGAACATTTAAGAAAGAAAATGCAGGTGCATAGAAAAGCAATTAAAAGAAAAACAGGCAACACAATCTTATGTCAACGTATCACAAACGAAACAAGCCTATGACAAAGTTGGAGAACCTTAGAGGCAAGTAATGTTGTAACTGGGGATAAACATAAATAACCAGCAATAGTAGCAGATAAAAGGGATAAAGCCTGCATTAAAGATTTCAGCCTATTCAAAATTGTGTGTGGCTATTTCCCTTTTAATTGTTTTTGATTTCTAAAAATAAAAGGGCAACTCAATGGTATCAGTCCAGAAATAAAGCCAATCATTAAATGATGTAGTTTTTGATGAGCTATTTACGTAAATACCTTACCTTCTGCTGCATTGTTTATTCGATAAACTCTATGCAAGATAATGTTTAAACAATAACAATAATTTATATAAAAAAAAAACAAAGTAAAATAATTAATAAAAATATTTTATCACGAAATCAATTATAAAGATTTGGAATTATCTGGTTAACATAGAAACACTGACATTCTGAGGTTTTATTTACTGTACCAGTGATAATGTTCATGGATACATATACATAGTTGTGTACAAAGGTTGCGGTTTGCTGGAGATTTATTAATCTGTTTGATTTGAGATGTGGCTTTAAAGTATTTTACCTGACACTCTCCAAGATCTTAATGCAATGATAATGGAAGATCGCCTATTTGCAAAGCCTGTGATGGAGCAGCCAGACAAAAGAAGGAACTCATTGGATATTTCCCGAATGTACATCTTTATTTAGTTGTCTTTCATAATCTTTCCACAAAAAAGGAACTCCAAATGTTGTTATTAAGCATAGAAAATTGTAAGCGTTAATAATTATTATTATTACAGAGTAATATTCAGTTTGCGCTCCACTTCGATTCCCTAAAGAGAAAAGACCAGCCAGTCCGGGCATCGTGGTCGGCGGACGGCGACGGGCACTGACCTTAAGGTTTTTTAAAGATATGCCAATGTAGGACGGAAGAAACCACCCACGTGACTGACCTCTGACACGATACTATACAGCGGCGATTAGACTCAAAACGTTTATACATCGGACCCGTCGGGCTGTTGAAATATTACACCTGAAAGGACAGCAAAAACGGGGAGTACGCTGTTGAACTTTGTCAGTCGGAAAGAAGAAGAAAACATTACATACATATTTAAAGCTGAGTCTTCATGGAAAGCTATGAGACGAACTTTGTTAAAGAGAGAGAGAGAGAGACTAAAAACAAATAAAGAGAGAACCTTCCCATTATAATTTACAGAATTGCCAGCTGTTTGCTGGCGATTAGAATAGCATCGTTAACCCGTCTAAAAAAGGGCCGAATTAGGGGGGAGAACCCTGACTAGCATACAGTACAAGTAACCAAATGATGGAAATGATAAAATCGGTTTACATAAAAGATAAGCTAATAAATAAATACAATATTTAAATTTATTTAATATAGTTTTGCATTGGAATTATAACTGGAAATTAAAACGAGAGAATAAGGAATACATTTAATTATTAGAGGAAAGTGAAAGTGTACACAAATTTCTGGAATATTGTGGAAAAGCTTTGCATATGACAGGGAACTAACCGTATTCCTGATGTCGTCTTATAAATTGTTTAGAATAAAATATAAAATCGTATATATATATATAATTTTGCTTTGTTGTTATGTTAAGACAAAGTTAATAGCACAAAGAGGAATAAATCTGGCAAAAATGTTATTATGAAAGAAAAAAGCTAAGCTAACAACAAACAGAGGGGAAAATGAACGGGGGAAATGATGGAGCAGATTAACAGTGGAAAAGATGAAGAAATGAGAGTAGAATGAAAAGCTTTTGAGAAATGTAGAAAAAGAGATGCTAATTTAATTTATTGCAAGAATTTAGACAAAATAAATGCAAATTAAAAAATGCTTAAACTTGAAAAATAAATTTTAAGAAAATTACATTTATCAAAATCGGAGCATTTCAAAATTACCCTTTATCAACTGCCAAATTCTCGTTGTCACAAGACAGTAGTTTGAGTATTTTATCGGGAATAAAACGTTGTAACTCTACCGAGACAAAGACATTTGCTAATTTTTAATACATTTTTATCGAAGTAATTACATAGAATAAACGAAATGAAATTAGAAAATCGTTTGCGTGTAAACCCCGATATAGTGATGGCGTTTGATGTGGACCTGAAACTCCAAAAACAGCAGGTGTCTATAACTCGGGTATGGAGTTTCTCCTGTTCTTTAATAAATAAGGACGGGAATCTCTCAAACATTCGTGCCTATTTATTGCATTAACATGAAGAGTAATAAGAAAAGATTCTCTGATTCCCTGTACTTTGCTTTCTTAGATTCATATGCTATATATTCACTGCCACGGCCCAACTCGGAGACTGGTTACGCACAAGCTGATGTTGGCTGAAAGCTCAGATAACTGCTCTCAAGAGAGATTCTTTGTTGTCTGTCGAATATAGTGACGCCACAATATCCGGAGTAACTGGCAGCGTTCACACGGCTTCAAGTAATTTGTTTCCATTACCGTGATAAAACTTAACATAATTTCAGAGAATTAAAAGTTTTCCCAAGTTTACAGGGTTGTTTTTATTCCCGTCAAAAATTTGAATTATTATTTCCTCCCTTGATTACCTCCCTTGTTTTTCTTGAATGACAATTACCATTGAAAAGAGCAACAATTCACATAAAATACAAATTAAAAACTACCTTAATATAATATAAAGTTTTATATAGTAAACAAATATCTAGAACTGAAATTAGTTGTTAAATATATAAATGGAATTTTTATAATTTTTATCATCATTATTATTATTGTAGCACTAGCGTTACCGGATTCGCTTATCTTTCTTTACCGGGTTTTAAAATGTCAATGTCTTTAAAGGGACGTTATACATGGAAACTCGAACCACAGTTATTTCCCCTTAAGTCGAAAATGCGTCCTGTACTCGTGCAGTCAATACCCAGTTGGTCTGAACAATGTACAATACAAGAGAAAGAAAAAAATGAACAGATTGCAGTCATTCAGATTTCCACAGTGGCAAATTAGATATTTAGTGTCATATTTTTTTAAAAGTCATATACTTTACTGAATTATTTAGCATGTTAATTTAAAAAAAAAAAAAAATTATAGGCTTAGCCGTAAAATCTTATTTGGAAATTCATCGTACAATGCAATGTAAGATTGGAGAGGATCGGTTATCTCCCTTCACTTCCTTTTTCTCCATAACCGACTAATTCTGCATTTGTTCCAATTTGTAAGGACGATAACTGAGAGCCCGAGTGGAGCAAAGAAGAGGAAAAAAAAAAAGTGTAGGAAAGTAGGGTAAGGAAAGGGAATAAGCGGGTTTAGGGAAGGAGGGATGGGAACGGAAGAAGAGAGGGCGTGGAAAGAGAGCGCGAGATAGAGATTAGAAGAGAGCAGGAGAGAGCGCGAGTATCTTGAGCGAAGAGATCAAGCTCGAGATCTCTCTGTAGAGAACAAACGAGCTGAAAAAATGAGCCCCCCCTCTCATCTCTAGCTCCCTACTTCCATCAAATCTCTTGTCTCTCTCATCTCTCTTCTCTCTCTCCCCCCATCTCCTTCTCTCTCTCTTCTCCCTCCATCCTCTCTCTCTCTCCCTCTCTCCCTCTCTTCTCTCTCTCTCTCTCTCGTCTCTCTCTCTCCGTCTCTCTCTCTGTCCTCTCCATCACTCTCTCTGTCTCTCTCTCTCTTCTCTTCATCCCTCCCCCTCTCCCTTTCTCTCTGTTCTCTCCCCCTCTCCCCCCCCTTCCCCTCTCTCTCTTCTCTCTCCCTCCATCACTCTCTCTCTCTCTCTCTCTCTCTCCCTCTCTCTCTCTCTCTCTCTCTCTCTCTCATTCCGGGACTGAAGTAAAGGGCAAAAAAGCCTACAAGATTGATCAGCCTTCGATCAGCCTTCGATCAGCTTTCTTTATACAATATATGCGGCGATATATTTTTCTTCCAAGCGTGTAACCAACTATCTGTATAATAAGACTAAAAGATCGTTGTATAATTTTCACCTGAAAATGTGTTATATTCAAGCATTTTGCTGACATCGTCCTTATTGGAACATTATGAACGACTATAGATGGGTGTCACAAGATGGCGAAGACCAACAGTTCTGTTTGATAACCGATAGACTCCGACTGACAGTGGCGCGTAAACGTTTTCCATCAATCAACTTTGAAGTTTCATTTCCTTATAGGTCCGCTAACATGATGCAGCCACGTGACTGTCTAATCACTGCCTATGTTTACTATACTTTCTGCAATCCATGAAATGTTCTATCTACATTTTAAAGGGGGATAAGCAAATTTCTATCCGTCCACAATCAAAGATACGTTCCCAGAATTCCTCGCTACGATAAATGATCCCTGAACAAGAAAACGGGATGCGGTCCCCTCTTTCTGACAGTGTGCAAGTCCTGTACTTTTCGTCGGTTGACTTCTAGCCCAGCTCTAGTAGAAATAAGCTTTGCATTGTGGTAAAGTTTTTCTTAATTGTCCCCCAGCTAGAAACTTGCTCAGTTGTACATTCCCACCTTATTCCTTTTTGTTTACTATGACAAAAACCATGTATGCATCTGCAAACAAACACAATCAAAACAAAATAAAAAAGATAATGGAGAGAAGGCCAGGATGAGAGAGGGAAGCAGGAAAACAAACGTTACAGACACCAACAAACTGCATACCTTGCTTTGGACTGGTTCCCCGTTCATTTTCGAGTGTTTTTCCTGCTTCAGCTGATTCTCGAGACTTTCAATCTGAAAAACAGAGACAAAGAGAAAAACACAGCAACAGGTGAGTAGATGAACACGAATAAGTGGAGTTATCTCCCCATAAATGAACAGCCCATAACGGTCCAAGCGTGAAAACCCATCAGCACTGTATTAGAATAACTTGAATAAAGCGTCCAGCATATTTAAAGGGCGATTACTTCGGAATATGGAGTTAATGATTGAACCCGTACTATAGATTGGTATTTTGTTAACTTGTGCTTGATCTCAGTAGCTGTCCCTTAAAACTGTCGTTTTAACAACGATACTTATTTTTAAATGTTCCTTAATTTTTTTGTTTATTTTTATCAGATGAAGTCCGTCGGTCAATAACTGAATATTTTCTTTAATTATTTTCTCCCATTTTTAAAGATTTACCTTATATATAGTTCTTTACAGTATTTGAATAACTGCTCATGGTATAACTTCGCGAAAACTTGGTGTCAGAGTAATCTCCCTTACGTTTCATCACGTGATAGTTCCCCATGCAAGCGTGTCTGTCGAGATCCTCCTTCACTAATATTAGGTAGTTTTACTGTATTGTTAGTATTTCTTAGAAGATATCTTGAAATGTTTCATTAACTAAGAAAGAATCTTTGAAAAGGTATACCTGTTCAAAACATAACAAGTGACTGCGGGAAGACTCGAGTTTCCGATGTGCAATAAAAAAGGGAGAGAAGTCATCATATGTTCTGACGATTTCCGGGTACCTGTTCCTGCTGTATCATCTGACGAAAACTACTTTTAAAAGGTTCATTTGCACGTCGAAAGCAAAATACATAAACAAATTATCAGATACGTAAATTCTAAATTTGAAATGGAAAGAAAGGCAGAAAATAAAATTATTTAATTTCTTTTTGGTTTTCATAGTTTGCTATTAGTTTTCTGTTTTCTCTTTGTTTTTAATTTTTTTGTATCCCTTTATTCAATTTTATTTACTTGTTCTAAACCTATTAAAATTTTCTAGAAGAGTCTGAATTCTGGACGGAATAAGTCTTACGAATAAATGCAAAATCTTGTTGTTTTGTTGTTTTTTTTAAATATCGTATATTTTTCAGTTATAAAATTTAAAAAAAAAATTATGAGAAATAAATGCCGAGTTAGATCAGCACCGAATTATCTTTTTAATATATCCGTCGCAAAATACGAATAAGTGAAGTACGAAACTAAACAATAACTTACGTCTGGAGTTTGGATAATACACCTGAAATTTTTGCAGGTAAATAAACCGTGAGCAATCATCATACACGTTTGAAATAACCAAGAATATTACTGATGCTGTAATGATAAGTAAAGGCCAGCTTGCCATGATATTTACTGGAGTTTCCTGATAAAGACAGACTTTACGTGGAATGCTGGGGTTTGCTAATAAATTCAGAAGTTACAGCATTTCCCAAAGTGCGATGATAAAGATGAACTCGAGATGACATTTGTTTGAGTACACGGTTAAAGATGGCCTTTACGTGTTTACAGGGGCTTGCTGATGTAAATGGACTTAACACAGTATTTACTCGATTGTAGTAATAGGTGGATTTTTAGATCTTCGCGTGATAATAATTTATAAAGCTAACTAACAACAAAGACGGGCTCTACAGGGTACCTGCTGATGCGCGTGTGTATCGCTACCACCGACAGTCCAGCTTTAATCTTCTCTCGTTCCCACTCAGGTTTCTTCTTATCCATTTTGTTTTTGTTTCGTTCAAAGTGTTAAATGAAGTAATCTTTTTTTAAAAAAAAAAAAATGGATTTTAAAAAAATATAGATGAAACTGGTTTTTATTCCGTTCTGTTTGTTTATAAACAGCAGATCTTCTTTCTTTTTTAAAACATCGTCTGGTCCGCTGTACCTGATATCCCGCCGTAGTGATGGCGAGCCTCAGAGGATGGATAACTGACTCTGCTAACTGCGTCAGAGTTACCCAGGGGCTTACTTAACCCAGGGGCTCCAGCAGGGAAACCTGCTCTTTTCTTTATTCTTAATTCAAAACATATTATTTTGAAATGTCCCGCTGTTGTCTCGCTTGCCGCGGTAGCAGTTACGAAGTCTCTTACATCCACACCCCAACGTGCTGCACCGGAGACAGATAACCGCTGCCTAGAAAGATTCCGGTGAATTGCGGGCTCTCTCCGCTGAGATTGGCTGTGTATAATTTTAGACAAAAAACAGATTACGTGAGTGGGGGAAAAAGCCGTATCATTTATCTATCAAACAGAGAAATCGCTGGCCCAGGAGAAATATATCTGGCCGCATCTTGGAACTCCGCCAGGGGAGGCAGACAGACATATGTAATTATTAGTATCCTAGTGGCGACACTGTGCGGCGAAACGCTAAAATATTCTAATTTATCATAAAGCTTTGTACTGCTGAACAGAAAGTAAAATCGACTCGAAGGTCAGCTGTATCTGGCAGCCACTGTACGTACGTATACCGCTAGAATCACTGGTTGGCGAAATTCCAACAACCAACAGTATATTTTTTCGGGAGAGCAGAGGAACCTCTCTAACACATTCCAGATACATCTTCATCCAACTCTTTCTTGTCCTTTGATCTTTCTAAAATCACTTTCTGCAGATCATATTCATGCTTTCGGCCCAAATTGAAAAAATAAAAAAAAAAAAGAGAGAGAGAAAAGAACATATTTGCAGATTATTAATCAGTGACTTACATTTGCTAGGAATTAGAGTTTGGAAATATGATTTTGTGAGTCTGAAGAGCTGAACGAACATTCATTTGCTATACGAGAGGTCATGACCCTCAGGCATTATGGGATTGTTAAGAATCTGTTTTTCTGGAATGTCTTATGTTAAAAACAAAAGTAAAATGTAATAATAATAATAATAATAATAATAATAATAATAATAATAATAATAATAATAATAAATAATAATAATAATCATAATAATAATAATAATAATAATCTGTACCACGTGATTAACGTCGTGGCGGCCGATAATTTTGCACACATGTTCAAGCAAACCTTTTTGAATATAAATGTGTCCACGAAATAAAATTAACGACTAAAAATGTTTGTTGGTTGGTTAGATTTCCATTCTCTAAATGAAAAGCGACATTTAGAGAATTGGCACTTTTTAAATTAAACTCTGTCTCTTCTCCTCACACACAAATAAACGATAGCTTAGTACCTACAAGACGAAAACAATCATCATGGCTTCTGCAAGGATCCCTTAAGACAAATAAAAATCCGCTAGCATGATTATTAAATTGAAAGCAAACGTTAAATAAATTGGAAAACTATTAATCCTTTAATTATATTTAAATAAAGTTAAATTTTAAATTATATGAGGAACAAGCGATGTAGTCGCACTTATCGCTCATTTTCTGTGATTTAATGTAAGTAGAACAGACCCTTTGCGTCGCATGTAAGAAACTGCAGGTGCGAATCCCGTCTTCTCCAAGACTGAAATATTATATTTTTGACGTGTATCCCAGATATGCTTCATAAGAAGACAAAAATGGCTTCAACATTCTGGCGATCGAGGAGCGACTAACAAATCGACGCTTGATGAAAACGATTTCTGGTGGTTTGTCTGACCGTTACCAAGCATTGCTAGACTGGGTAAAAGTGACTGACTAGACTGTTAGGCAGGGTTATGCTGCTGATTATCCGTTTGCCATGAGCACTTGTATCACAGCCGCTCCTGAATATGACGTCACTGATCTAACGGAAGTACTGTTGGACTAACATCAGTAGTCCGGCGGAAGTTACGTGTTATGAATGCATCGTTGCAATTTACAGCAACGTCGGCCTAATGGCAGCCATTTGGCGACTGACCTGCTGCAGGAAGTCACTGGTCAAATGATGTCTCCGCGGACACTTAGCCTTATAATATCTTACCTACATCCAGAAATTAGTATACATTTCGGAATTCATCTATGTATATGTCATCAGCTTTCATCCACTGGCTATACACGGACGCGCTTACTGAAGCGGTTGGTCCGTGATGTGGCACAGATGAGTGCACAAAACACTCGGTGTAGTCGTCTACATTCTGATCAGTCGTAAAGATTTTCATTAAATCTACCAAAAACATTCATATGTAATACGCAAAATATTGGCCTTTACCTCAAAGCACCGCAGAAACTGCTCGAACTTCGAGTCACCTTAAAACAGAGTAAAAAATTATATCGAGAATGTTCGTTAAAAGAAGATATTTTCGGTTTGGAAAGTTTTGTAAGGTGTAGATGAGTTGAAGAAGTAAGGGGATGTAGCTCAGAGGAAGAGCGCTTGCTTCGCATGTAAGAAGCCGTGGGTTCGAATCCCATCATCTCCACACTGTCTGATTGGTATGTATTCTACCTCCTGTATTTATTTGAGATAAACACGAATTTGTAACAGTACAAATGCCAACTTCAAAACGAAATTTTTGTTTTACATGAACAATATCCAAATATTTCTATCGGAACATTTATACTGAAGGAAACAATGACATGTAGATAACCAAAATTATGCATGGAGCGAATTGGTCTCATATTCTATTAATAACAAATGCCTTACGACTTCTACAACTGCATGGTTTGTATATACAGACTGATGTCATCGATCTCGCGATTTATCTTACAATTCTTTCTTCTTTGATCAAACGTGGAACTCCTAAAATCTTTGCATTTTGGTTTAAAATTTACTTTACTTCGAGTCTCCTTAAAAGAGAGTAAAAAATTATATCGAGAATGTTCGTTAAAAGAAGATATTTTCGGTTTGGAAATTTTTGTAAGGTGTAGAAGAGTTGAAGAAGTAAGGGGATGTAGCTCAGAGGAAGAGCGCTTGCTTCGCATGTAAGAAGCCGTGAGTTCGAATCCCATCATCTCCACACTGTCTGATTGGCATGTATTCTACCTCCTGTATTTATTTGAGATAAACACGAATTTGTAACAGTACAAATGCCAACTTCAGAACGAAATTTTTGTTTTACATGAAAAATATCCAAATATTTCTATCAGAACATTTATACTGAAGGAAACAATGACATGCAGATAACCAAAATTATGCATGGGGCGAATTGGTCTCATATTCTATTAATAACAAATGTCTTACGACTTCTTCAACTGCATGATTTGTATATACAGACTGATGTCATCGATCTCGCGATTTATCTTACAATTCTTTCTTCTTTGATCAAACGTGGAACTCCTAAAATCTTTGCATTTTGGTTTAAAATTTACTGAACTTCGAGTCTCCTTAAAAGAGAGTAAAAAATTATATCGAGAATGTTCGTTAAAAGAAGATATTTTCGGTTTGGAAAGTTTTGTAAGGTGTAGATGAGTTGAAGAAGTAAGGGGATGTAGCTCAGAGGAAGAGCGCTTGCTTCGCATGTAAGAAGCCGTGGGTTCGAATCCCATCATCTCCACACTGTCTGATTGGTATGTATTCTACCTCCTGTATTTATTTGAGATAAACACGAATTTGTAACAGTACAAATGCCAACTTCAGAACGAAATTTTTGTTTTACATGAACAATATCCAAATATTTCTATCGGAACATTTATACTGAAGGAAACAATGACATGAGGATAACCAAAATTATGCATGGAGCGAATTGGTCTCATATTCTATTAATAACAAATGTCTTACGACTTCTACAACTGCATGGTTTGTATATACAGACTGATGTCATCGATCTCGCGATTTATCTTACAATTCTTTCTTCTTTGATCAAACGTGGAACTCCTAAAATCTTTGCATTTTGGTTTAAAATTTACTGAACTTCGAGTCTCCTTAAAAGAGAGTAAAAAATTATATCGAAAATGTTCGTTAAAAGAAGATATTTTCGGTTTGGAAAGTTTTGTAAGGTGTAGATGAGTTGAAGAAGTAAGGGGATGTAGCTCAGAGGAAGAGCGCTTGCTTCGCATGTAAGAAGCCGTGGGTTCGAATCCCATCATCTCCATACTGTCTGATTGGTATGTATTCTACCTCCTGTATTTATTTGAGATAAACACGAATTTGTAACAGTACAAATGCCAACTTCAGAACGAAATTTTTGTTTTACATGAACAATATCCAAATATTTCTATCGGAACATTTATACTGAAGGAAACAATGACATGAGGATAACCAAAATTATGCATGGAGCGAATTGGTCTCATATTCTATTAATAACAAATGTCTTACGACTTCTTCAACTGCATGGTTTGTATATACAGACTGATGTCATCGATCTCGCGATTTATCTTACAATTCTTTCTTCTTTGATCAAACGTGGAACTCCTAAAATCTTTGCATTTTGGTTTAAAATTTACTGAACTTCGAGTCTCCTTAAAAGAGAGTAAAAAATTATATCGAGAATGTTCGTTAAAAGAAGATATTTTCGGTTTGGAAAGTTTTGTAAGGTGTAGATGAGTTGAAGAAGTAAGGGGATGTAGCTCAGAGGAAGAGCGCTTGCTTCGCATGTAAGAAGCCGTGGGTTCGAATCCCATCATCTCCACAAGTTCTGAATGGAATTTCTGCTATTTAAAATGACGTTGCCTTTTAGCGAAGCTCAGACAATGTACTAGCTTCATAGCAGTTATTGTTATCATAGTCTCTCGTAAAATCGAAATGTTGAAAGAAGAACGGAAGTTCTTATGTTAATGCCATTCATTTTACTATAAAATTATTTTCGTAGCCACTTTAACTTTGCTTCTGCAATATTTATTGTTGACCAGTGGTCTGACGATCTTTTGGCAGTGTTTTACTCTCCTGTTGTTGTTTCACTATATTTTGTATAATCCATAGACCACGTGGTCTGTTTCGTACTAGCCTAGCGAGATTATCGAATACAGGTCGGGTAATATGTTGGTTATTTTATTCTTGCCTGTTGTTTACCACTGTAAATTGTGCGATGAGCTCATATGTTATTGATCATAATGTGAACTAATTACCATGACTTTTTTTAATTGGCAGAGTATCGGTACTAATGACCTTATTCAAATGGCGCTGACCTGTAATAGATTTATCAGAGAGAATCTGTTCCCTTACCATCTCCGTAAGTACACTCTCCCTGCCTCTTTCACACGGTACCTTACAGTCCAGTGAAATGACTCCTCGTCCAATCCGATCTCACCCTTTGACGGTCTGGTGTTGCACTATGATGGGGTGGCGTCGGGTGTCTGTTTTAGCAGAATGTAGTCGAGTTCTTAAAGCCTTTTCGAAGATTCTTCTTCCGCAGACCTGCCTTCAAATCTTTTTGGATGTAAGAGCGGTTACGTCAAGCCGATTGGTGGTGGTGCGTACCGCTATGGCTCCCTCTGCGAGATATTTTGTGAACTGACCCAGTTTCCCTTCACGTCATCCAGAGGTTACTGCTTGCGTCTCTACTTCCGGTCCGAGCCTAGTGCCGTTATTCATCGGAAACTCCCTTTCGAAGCTCCAAATGTTCGTTAACATCATCACGTGATCGTCTATGGAAGTTAGATCAGGTGTGACAGCTGTTATGCAAATTTGGAATCATCCGAGAATATTATGACTTTTGCAGGTACGTCTCACCATGAACCACAGGAAGATCTTTAAATTAAAAAACCGTCCTGTCTTGGACTGACAGAGTCGAAGGATCAGACTGTAACGAGGCCATCAGTGACCGCCTCTAGTAAAATGTCCGTGTCGTATTTTCATGACTTACTGTTTAAACAAAAATGATATTCGACATAACTAGAAAATCGCATCCTCCGTGTTTCCAGATCTCACTCAGTTCTGCACCAAGATGAAGGAAGGAAGGAACACAGTGGTGGACGCTTTCTCCGTATTAAGGAAGAAGTTGTGAGTTCCATTCTCGTAATCCCAGAAATGGAACAATTTTCCAGATGTTCAGAGTTTATGCTAAAATTCTGCTCATTTTACTTGTAATCGGTTGTTGTTTTTTTTTGCTTCAGCAAAACTTCAAATTTACTCTCAATTAAAGAGAAAGCTTTCGTTGCTCAGTTTAAAATATGCACGTTTTGCCCCTATCAGCTGAGTGAGAACTCCGCTACTCTGCAAATGTGAGACACAGAGTTGAACAAAGATGGTTGGAATTATTATATTTTATTAATTTTAAAATGAATGCATGTGACATTATTTCTTACATGTAACGCATCGAGTGTGCAAATGGACTTCTGCTTAAATAAACGGTATTAGTTTTCAGGTAAAATCGATGCCAACTTTCGACATGTACGCAGGAAATCCTTGGTCGACGACTCGTGAGCGCATAAAGATGTTACTTCCCAGTAATTCTAAGTGACCTTTGCTTGCGAAGGTGAAACAAATCGATGCTAAAGAGAGACGTTCCAAACTCCTCATCGATATGAAGTTCAGTATTTGTAGTATTTCCAGCCACGTTATCTCCCTATCCTTACTGAGATCCGACTAACTCGCTGCTTCGAAATGGAATAAGGCTTTCTTCGCAGACTCCTGGCCTGACTTGGAGGAAAAGCTTAAAACATAATCCAGCTTTGTTCTCCACCTTATGCGGATGTGTTGCTCTGTAGGAGTCAGTTGTACGGTCAGTAGACTGCGTGCTATAAGCTACAAACATTCTGATACAGCACGAGATGCTCACAGCTAATGACGGAAACTGATGGTTTGATCAGTATCTCATTCTTTAGTAATAGAAAGAAACGAATCAACTGCAATATTTCCAGATAACACTGAGAAAGGAATTAGAAAGCGTTGCCCATGCGGATAAAACGTATAATAGTTTACCAATCGTAACAGTTTTTACCCTAAATGATTTCGCAGTATTTCAGAAATGAGGATCCCGAGAATCGAGAGGAATCGTAAACTTCATAAACTTGTGCTTCCACCACAAGCCTGCATCAGATCTGCCGGGCTTAACAGTCCATTGTAAACACAATTGGAGAAAAGCCTTTCCGACCTTTCTCTCATCCAGCGGGTGTGAAGACCGTGCTGGCAAGGCTTTAGTCGCATCTGTCATCAACGGCTCGCCATCTTAATGAATAAAGCGACAGCCGACCGTTCGCTGAACGTGATAGAATATCCGGGACGTTGGTGGAGTAGTTACGTCTTTCTCCCTAAACAGACAAATTATCTGCCGAACAGCACCTGCGCAGTGGCAACACAATACACGAACTGATTGACCTCAGATCGTCAGCCAATTACCGCGGCTAAATGAAAGAAGCGTCATGGCAACGGCGTGTTTCCAGCATCTCATTTTATGGTTAACTGAGTTCGACTGTCTCAAAGGCCCATTTTAATGGCGTGGCAATGACCTGATATATAAATCGAGGCCAAAATCTTATCTTTTTGATAAGGTTAAGGTTAATATATCAGGAATCTGTATTATTATTAATAAAGACCAATAAAAGACATCCCAACAATCTGAATATACTTTTCAGGGCCAGCTTAATACCATCCGTTTATAACACGGAGTCTAATTCTCGCGTGAGCTGGTGATATTTTATCTGGAACTCTCGTTCACGTAGAGTAGACGAGAGTGGACGAGCACTTAGTTCAGCGGTGCAGCGCTTAAGCCCACACGAGAATTCGTGGCTTCAATCTTCCGTAGTCTCCAAATATTAAGCAAGCATCTTTTTTTAAATAATATCTTTCTGTTTAATAAATTATTTAACAAAACAACGAGAAACAAACCATTAATATTGTGGCATCCAATAAACACGGAAGTAACGCTGTCTGCAGGTCAAAAGAAGTCGAAGACACAGGTTGGCGACCTCCGAGGTATCGAGTCAAGTAAATGTATTTTATTCCATAATTAGAACAGTTTTTTTTTTTTAATAGTCCGCCTGCATCACGAGTAAATTGAACTTTCCATACATTTAAAACAGCCATCTCCTGTCTATAAGAAATACAAACAGCTTTTGTAAGCACAGCGTTCAGCTGTGTCTCATAGTCTCAACATAAGAACCATCCCTGATTATTTCTCTCTCCACACAGAGCAGTAATGTATGTTAAAACTGTGCGGATTAAAGTGACTAAAACCAAACCCAAAGATTTTGATTAGGTCATTGCTAGAAACAGAAAAATACCAAAGACTAATAAGCGTGCTAAGGCGATAATTAGAACGCCACGTTCTATTGAAGGATTAACTTATTCAGCGAGGAAAAATATTAATACCATAGATCCGTCCCTTTTAGTATCTGCCAAGAGTAGATTTACAAACCCTGACTTTACACTCAGTAGACTACACCCGCTGCACAGTCTATTTATATTCTATGATTAAATTCTTTGGCGACTTGTTTGTTTTACCATATATTATGTAGCTGTAATTCAAGCTTTTTTTTTTGCCTTGTCTTCTCGCTCTACAGTTATTTTGTATCTAGCAAACACAGATATCCCCAGGTGTAACAGTAGAGAGTTACCTAACTTGGTCGGAAACTGCTAAAACTACAAATACATTGAAACGGATCGCGAAGCAGCAATCAACGTTCATGCTGTGAATGTGGTTAACGTTAATGGACCTGGAACTGTTCTCGGAATGATAATTCTCTTCCTGTTTTTTTTTATTTTTTAATGTGATTTTTATTCGATATTTAAATTTTAATCGTATTAATGCGAGTAGTAAAGAAGTTTTCAATGAGCGCGGGGTTCTATGGTTGATGGTCTTCTGAAAAACGTCACTTTGCAAGGCTAAGAAGATTACTGCGGCGAAGACGCCCATGTGATACGGCACAACTATGGCGCACAAATTGCTGTCTTCTTGGCTGGGTTTGTAGCCAGGGATCTACGTGAGACATTTAACAAAATACCTGCAGCGAATAGGCTTCATTAAAGGCTGTTTCGTCTTGTTTTTCCGAGGAGTACGTGATGACTAAAAACCCACCAAGATTCTGAGCCGTAATCCGCCATAAGCCCAACCTTCCAAACTGGAACGGGTCAACAAGAACAACAACAGAAAAATATCTTTTCTGGAATATCTTGCAACCGTCGATGTGTCAGTTATAATCTTACTCTTTGTGTCAGTCCGGAACTATCTACCGCAGAGTACAGCTAGACACTCACACAACACATGTACCAAATACAAAAATACTCTTATAACAAGCGAGAGTCAGGCGCTTTAGAGGCAAATAAACAATAAGATAGCGTAGCCGGTGGGAGATCGCTCACCCCCACAGGAGGGGGGCGGGGAGGTCTGCAACTGACACGAGCTTCGGACCTGTTTGGAGCGGGGACAGCAATTTGTCTACATACATTAGGCTGAAGAAAGACAAACAAATTAATCAGATACGAGATATATTTGGCATCTTCGGGGTTTGTTTAAACTTTCCATTACCAGAGGTGCCACAGCCTTCCGCATCATTTATTTTCGAAATGTTCTTGCTTTTTTGACATTCGCATCCAGTACGGTATGTAAACAAACCTCGCGCAAGCCAGCCCCTAATCAACCCTGGACGGCCGGGCAGTTCAAAATGGCACCACGCTACATCGGTATCACGTGATCTATAGATAGTCGCCTTTCGTCTCTCTTTCTCTCTTACTTTGATAGCAACAAACTGCAATTACAAAATCTCCATATACCCACATTGCTGGCTTTCTTTATTATTGTACGTATATCTGGGAAAACTAGTCGTCATCTCCAGACTGAACAATTTGACACAGTCTAGATAAGTCAGTAATTTGTGCAAGACGTCGGCTAAAAGGGGCTTAATCTGTAATGAAATCTCTCTCTCTCTCTCTCTCTCTCTCTTTCTCTCTCTGTCTCCATCCATCCATCTCTCTCTCTCTCTCTCTCTCTCCATCCATCTCTCTCTCTCTCTCTCTCTCTCCATCTCTCTCTGTCTCTATCCATCTCTCTCTCTCTCTTTATCCATCCATCTCTCTCTGTCTCCATCCATCTCTCTCTCTCTTTCTCTCTCCATCTCTCTCTGTCTCCATCCATCTCTCTCTCTCTCTAATAAAAGACTAGTCCACATGGAACCAAAGTTTTAATATTTGTTACCTTAAACATCAAAATCGTTCCATTTATTTTTGCTTCTCATTATATCTTGTGTGTTTTGTGTAAGAAAACGACTTTGCTATTCTGTTCTGGAAACATTTGAAAATTTTCCATCTGATTTTAAAAACCTCTTCTTTGGTACCAATAAATTTAGATATCGGATTATTTTTCGTGGAAATAAAAGAGTCACAAGTCATGTCCAAAATTATCTACTCTCAAACATATTGATGTCAAGTACCTAAATTAGATAATCAATAATGGAAGTACTCTTTTAACTTAAAGCAACAAATTTAATAAGATTCATAACCAAAATAAGTTTTTGTAGTAATTTACTTATACCATCAGTTCCAGGAAGATTTAAGTAAATGAACTTTTGATACTTTTAAAACATATATTAGTGACGTTAGAGCTCTCCTGTCAGAAAGATTGGCTTTGTGTGCGTTACTGCTGTAGAGTCGGTGTCTGAATGGCATTCACGTGACTGTTGGTGTTACTGCTCACATTAAAAGAGTTCAAGAAAACAAAATGTTGACCACTGAAAGTTTGATTACTTTACCTTTATAAGCATTTGACGTTTGTGATTAGTACGTAATGTCAGCGTTTGGACCAAATGATAAATATTAGTCATATACATATAGTGCGGGACTTTGATGTTAATATAATTTTAACTCTTGTAATACGTCGTTGGGTTTTTTTTTTGCAAAATCGTTGTCTTAATGAAGTCTAAACAGTTTTGAATGCGTGCAATTACTGTCAGGGTAGACACACCGTGCCAAACTTTCGCGCGCTGTAGAGACAAAGGTTTAAATCTTTCCACATGGTTCGTCTTTCTTGACTCGCTTCCAAATTCTCAAAAACCAGAAGTTTTCTCGAAAAACAAGAGTTAACACAAACCGGCTGCAGCCGGTCATTAGTGACAAGCTTAGAGCCTGGGAAGACACTAATTAAGACACCGGGATCACCTCCAGTTAAAAAAGAAGGAAAAAACATACTTTTCTCAAGTAATATTGTAAGTGCTTATTTTGAATGGAAATAAACACTACCAGAAGTTCATCACATAACGAGGTGAAAAACAGATCTTTTACAAATTAAATAAAAACCAGCTTATCGCAATAAAATAAGTCTCTTAATCACCTTGAACTCTTGAGATAACGTTTCTTTCTTTCTTTCTGGCAACCCCCCCACGTCTGTCTAACCTATTTTAGTATTGTCAAAACTTTTCTACATAAAAAATGAACAGGGGAAGATAAGATTCTGATAACACCTGTTAACTTATTATTATTATTATTATTATTATTATTATTATTATTATTATTATTATTATTATTAACAAGCAAAGCAAAAAAGTGCTCTGAATTTAATTTCTAAGTATATAATATTAATTAAGACTGAAGTCATCTTTGCATCATCTTGAGAATAGTTTGATTACTGCCATGGTTACGGACATTAAGGCTCAAATGTGGGGCCAAGCATCTGTCCACAGAATTAGCAACAATAAAATACACGCAGCATACACATCCCTATACTATTTTAAATTAAATGTCGTAAACGTTTCCACAATGAAATAATATATATATATATTCATAGCTGTCGTCATAACTGTGAACGTACCAATGAAATAATTATTACAATTCTTCTAACACAATGGTGGATACTAAGTAAAAATTTCTCATGTAACAAAAAACTCGAAAATAGACTTAAGTATTATGTTTTAACAGGCATGTATGTCCTCTCAAAATGATTTATATGTGAAGTATAGGATACTTCGTTGTTGAGTGTGCCCTGATAGATAGCTAGATTACAGTCTATACAGAAATGTTTAGAAGGACAGTAGCCATATACAAAGATCAATAGCTAACAAGCTGAGGACTTGTTGTCTTCGGCTCAGCTCATTTCAGAACCACAACTTTTCGGTTTCGAATTTAACGTTTGAACGTATTCAGTATCCATAGCTGGAATCTGATGGAATTACACTTCTCTAATGGCTATTCCCGATTTAAAGAATATCCATTCTTAGTGTGGGATCTATAACGAAACCTGGTAGTGCTCATAGACGAAGAGAGACCTAACAGCTGCCGCAGTCATGACCCTACCTTTGGATGAGAAAGAGTTAACGACGATGACACGTCTTTAAGAAAAAGCTGCACGAAGAATTTCTAGGTACTGTTATCAAACGACTGCGAGTTCTAGGTGATGAGCCACCGACTTCTTATCTAAGCAGCCTAACCCTAAAACCAATGTAAATGATATACATTAGCCTTCCTTTATCTCTGAAGAATGCAACCAATTTGCGGCTTTAAAATAGACAACCCTTCGACCATTTTAAGAGCAGATAGAACAGGGGTTCTCGGGAATGTGGTATTTTTGAGGGGTGAGTAAAAGAGTACACCTGTGGATAAACCGCACCGGCTGCCGCCGTCCCCTCCCCTCTTGATGGCGGTTTACCTGTGAAGAAAGTTATTCCATAGCTGTTGTGGTTTTTCTCGAAAACACCACGAGACGGTGTCACCTGTAAATATAGACGCCAACATTCTCTCTCTCTCTCTCTCTCTCCTCCTTGCCGAGGGTGCTGCCCCAACCGGAAGCTTGGTACTGTTATGAAGGCCGAAGGCTATCGCACTAAATATCAGCAGTTTAAAAGTGTGGTCATTATATCAACATTAAATAACTGGTTGAATATTTATTTGGCAGAAAGTTTCATGCTGCAATAAACAATACGCAATCAGCACATGAAAGTGTAAATATATGCAAAAGTTGCTTTTTTCAATTAGATATAGGCCAAAACCTCGTGTGACCTAACAGACAGGTATACGCCAAAACCTCGGGTGACCTTACAGACAGGTATAGGCCAAAACCTCGGGTGACCTTACAGACAGGTATACGCCAAAACCTCGAGTGACCTTACAGACAGGTATACGCCAAAACCTCGGGTGACCTTACAGACAGGTATACGTCAAAACCTCGAGTGACCTTACAGACAGGTATACGCCAAAACCTCGGGTGACCTTACAGACAGGTATACGTCAAAACCTCGGGTGACCTTACAGACAGGTATAGGCCAAAACCTCGTGTGACCTTACAGACAGGTATACGCCAAAACCTCGGGTGACCTTACAGACAGGTATAGGCCAAAACCTCGGGTGACCTTACAGACAGGTATACGCCAAAACCTCGTGTGACCTTACAGACAGGTATACGTCAAAACCTCGGGTGACCTTACAGACAGGTATACGTCAAAACCTCGGGTGACCTTACAGACAGGTATACGCCAAAACCTTGGGTGACCTTACAGACAGGTATACGCCAAAACCTCGTGTGACCTTACAGACAGGTATACGTCAAAACCTCGGGTGACCTTACGTGTGTGTTGATGCAGTCACTGACGTCTTACACCAGTGACATTATCTAAGCAACGCGAGCTGAACACGCGCCTACTGCAGTCAGACTTAAAACCTGAACATTTTATCAAAGGATCAACAGATGAAGATAATAATGAAAAAGCAGGACATTTAAGAAATAAAGCTTGACTGGCTCTCGATATAAGTTCTATAACCTTTTTCTAACTTTTCTGGAAGTTCTTTTGTTGTTGATTGATATCTCGTTGTTTTTCTTTATTATTTTTTTCTGTCTGGTCAGCGTGTTGTAGCTATTGTTCTTTATAAATACATTGTACAGTCGCCGTGGTACTCCCAGTAAAAGAGGGTTAAGATGTCCAAAACTTTAACTTACACCACCTTGCACATGTCCGAAATATTTTCCATTTAAACAAAATCTTTTAATTATATATATAAATATCAGTTAAAAAAAACCAACACTTGCCCTACGACAAAAAAAGCAACCACGCACCTGCATCAATAGAAACAGTGAGCAAAAATGCTAACTAATCCGCTCAAGTTCATCAGCAGATTGTTTTAAGCACTGAATATTTCCAGCGCTTTGTCCAAGGCAAGGAAGCGTCGTCATGGCGCCCAACTGACAACTCAGTAACCTATGACGTCACAAAGAAGGCCATGAACCCGACGCCTTCACTACAGCAGCACTTGCTTCTCTGATTTAGAAAAATATCTTTACAAAACAGGTGTCGTCAGGAAAGATCTCGAGAGGAATCATTGTTATTTGTCTTTCTCTCTTTCACTCTCTCTATTTGTCCCACTCTCTCAGTTGCCAGATCGTTTTCCTGTTAATTGAATGCGTGGATTAAGCTCCATAGTCAAGCATTCCCACTATCCAAACTCCCCATTATCATCGGTCGCGTAGTTAATGTTCGGCGGCTGATGACCCTCCATGTTACTATGTGCGAATTTCTACGCCAGAAAAGCCACAGAAATTCAAAAGAGCGATTATCTGGTGGCTTCCTCTATGAACGAAAATCAGAGAATTGTAGTTGCTAATTTGGGCTACTGTACAAAAGCAAAATAGTGAAGTATGTAAATTACCAAAAGGGTAAACACTTGAGAAATTCTAGAATTCTTTTACTTGTTGAAAGATGATAAAATTATTTTGTTTCTCTCTCCATTTTAAAATGAACTCGCGGTATCAAACAAAGCTCATCAACCAAATAGGGTTTGGTTTCTCCTGGACCGTCGAGATAGTGATGTCAGTCTTATTTACGTGCAGAGTGGGTGTTAACATTATCGGTATGTATTATTCGAGTTATATCATAGACGTCTGCAAGAAACTGGTCGTTGCTATGTCATTTTCTTCTTCTTCTTCTTCTTCTTATTATTATTATTATTATTATTATTATTATTATTATTATTATTATTATTATTCGCCATGGTATCTTTGGCTGTAACCAGATCCCCTTATCGCTTTAGCGGAAAATCCACATTCCTCTTACCAGAAAGTGCTCCGCCAATTTTAGCTTTTATGGGCAACCATGCTGTTGCCTAGCAACAAGAGAAAAAGATCTCTACCAACAAAGGGAAAAAAAACAATAAAAAGCGAAAACTGCGTGTAATTTAGAGGTTACACGATTTTCTGTTGTTCCCTTAATTTTTTTGTTACTTTTCTTTTTTATATAGAAATAAAACCAGTTCTGACTCGGCTCACTTACCTAAGATGTAACAAACATCTAAATTACTTTATGGATTTTTCAGAGCAACAGTCTAAGTTGTATAAGCTGCTCTAGTTTTCGGTCAGATTTGCTGAGAAAGGGTTAAGGGACTGAATGAGAGGGGCGGCTATAGTTTTGTCACAACTTGACGGACCGTGAAGATCAGTTTAATTTCCATCATTCACACAAAATTTGAACAGTACAAAGAAATCTTCTGGTCCGTTAACAATCGTCAGTCAGGCTACTTCACACACACACACACACACACGATCATAGTATATTTCGTTTCGTAATCGTGACCGATTTTTCTATTTTTACCAAACAAATTATGTCCAACGGCAGATCTGTACTTATAACAAGAGAAAGTAGTCCTTTCTTAAAATCTCTCTTAAACATAAAATATAGTAGTCGTCATCCTGACAAATGCCAAACTAAAGAACCCTTTGTTTTCAAACAGTATTATATTTTGAAAAAAATTAAGAAATAACTTTAAATTGTCTAACCAGTTTTATTTTCTTTCTAACAGCGATCTGCAGAATGTGAAGCTCGTCCGTCAGAGAGACCCGCGTGGTGAGGGCTACCGACAGGAGACAGGTTGGCGGGCGGCGGTCTGCTGGCTCTTCTCAGACACCGTTCATTATCTGCCTCTCTCGTGTTTATCCTGGCAGAACCACCGACCAAATAAAGCCGCTTAGCTGCCCGACATATCTCGCGCTAGTTCGTGTGGCCGCCAGCAAGCTTCCTCTGGCACTGCTCGATTAAGGGGGAGTTTTGAATAAGAACGGTTGTAAGTTTTCCACGTGAAAAACCAACAACATCTTCTCTCTGTTTAAGATGGTAAACTGTTCCTGTGGCGTTATGTTGGTTAGTTTTAAGACTATATGCGCAGCTCGTCTAAAACTGGGCTTCATGTCGTCTTCTGGCGACCCTTTCACCTACTTTCGGCATAGGTAGGGGCCCACAAGCTGCGGTTACAGGCCTATTTCTGGAAGACGGTGGGTGGGAGGCTGGAGTCGCAGCACATAAATATCAGACGGTTACAATGGAAAGGAACAAGGAGGGCTGCCTGTTTCTCGCTTATAATAGTTCATCACATCAGAAACAAGGAATTAATTAACAGAGTATCTTCTCCAAGAAGTCAGTCGACGTAAAAACCGTAATTCCCAAGAAAAGGTCAAAAGGAGGCTGCCAGATGATGAACGGTTGCGTGTCGCGCCAAGACAGCTGGCACGTGTTACTTTCAAGCAACTTTAAACATATATACACGAAAGGGGCGTCTCCCTTGTTAAAACCAAACTCGAAATATGGAAGGAAGCTCAGCCCCTCATAAACAAACAAAAAAATTGTTCTTCGACTAATCTGAGTTCAGCCCCTGTATCTTTCAAACTTATTCTTATTGACTTCTATTTTCGCTTTATTACCAGACATACGGTACCTGGTGTTATTACACATTTCCGCGGCGTCCCCTTACAGCTCTGTAATTAGTAACTATGTTGAATTAATTCTAGCTGTAATAACATCGATATTATACCCTGATTTTGATAGTTTAATTGAATTCCCTTAACTACAATTCCACGTCGCAACTTCGCCAGAAAAACGCGACAGAAGATTTAAAATTCTGGAAAAGTAATCAGTTTTTCTCTCTTTTATTTCGCCAAATTATTTTTAAAAATCGGAGCCAAAAGGGACGAGTGTTACAAGCAGATGTAATTTGGAATGTAATGTATAAGATTTGCGATGGACCGACCACACGGCACAGACCGACTTATCATCAATTCAGCTTTCCACGACCGAATTATCAGTTCACACGCTCGCGCTGTCTCAACTCCGGGGAATCGGAGCCCCCCAACAAAATTGTAGGGAAACAGCCCTGTTTGTATAAGGCAGAGCATTTAAAAAAATTACCAAAACATAAATTCTACAGTATTTGTAGTATCACGTTGAAACCAACTCCATCATTATTCAGGTTATGCGTGCAATTAGATCTCATCTTTTATTGATGTCGACATTACCTTTAGGTTTGGCGTGTTCTCTCTCTCTCCATCCATCTATCTCCATCTCTCTCTCTCTCTCTCTCTCTCTCTCTCTCTAACAAATGGGCTAATAATATTTTGTTCTTGCTGCTGTAATTTTAACTTGCTTAGAGAATCCAAAATGCTTCTTTAAAATTTAGGCTAAGAACTGCAAGTGATTACAATGGCAGAATGATTGCGTCGACCAGCAAAACAAGCCCTATAGTCGAGTGTGTGAGGACACAGGAGGGAGTGAGGAAGGGATGAAGAGAGATGGAGAGAGAGAGAGCTAACTACTGCCACACGCCAGAACAGATCGTATTTCCGCAAAAACAGTCTTGAATTCGCACACAGACATCTTCAGTTATAAATAGTTGATCAAAAGCAACATCTGGCCGGCACCAAGAAGATGAGAACTTTGTTTTTGTTTTTTTTTTTTTTAGTGTTGCTTTTTCTTTTTTTCCATTGAGTGAAAATGAGAGCACTGAGAAGTGCACATACATCGGATGAGGATCACAAGCAATCTGAACCACGATGCATTATACTTTTCTATAGTGTTTCCATTACCATCATTAATATTATTAACGTTGTGGTATCAATATTATCGTTGATTTCATTATAGAATCATTACTGGTAGTAGTGGTACCTGTAGTTCTACAACATGGCGTAAAAAACCCCATCGGCTTGACGCAGTCCGCAATCTGGGTACAGAGGCCGCAGTAATTGGGGTTCGTCTCGGCGTGCCATCCCCCTGGCGGACGGACCTTCAGCGACGACCACTGGCGCGCCAGGGGTGGTTTTTAGAACTCGAACAGAAACGAAGTCATTGTGTCGGCGCATACGCATAGTAAACCGGCAAAGCCAAGGGTGGCTGAGTATTATGGCGGGACGTGGTGGGGTCCTCTACACCTGGTGGAAGTTCTAGAGCAAAAGCGACAAATAAATCTTAAATCTTCTGGGAAGGAACCTAAGCTGTCGTCATAAACATATTCGAAAAATAACTTTAACATAGAACATACTTCCCAACAGCAATAAATAGAAAAACTGTTGTTTTGTCCATTTTTTACATATCGACGAAATCTGGCCCTTCTTTTGGTTCCCTGTTATTCGTTGTTGGTGAAATCCGTTAGGGTGAAGTTGTTTGACAGAATTATTTTATAAAAAAACGGGTCTCAGGAACCCCAGAATGCGGGTATCTCATACTGGAAACAAACTTGCTGTATTAATGTACTTTTTCTTACATACTTTCCTCCACATCACAAAAAAAGAGGAGGGGAAGAAACTGAGTACTCCGATCATCAGTGAGCACTGCTGCCGGTATAAGTCGGGGTCGGACAGACAGGTGAGAAGAACGTGTCACGAGGTTCTATCCGCCAGATGGCGCCGGCACGATTTCAAACACGGCAGCATTAAAATCACTTCCATAGGAAAGAGGAACCTTGCGGATGATAGCATCATTAAGTTTTAACTTAGGTTTTATTTATTTGCCTATTTTTACTTTTAAAAAATTACTCTTCGTCTCTTTTGATGAAGGAGAATTGGTTCTGAGAGTAAAACCGAAGAACCGTTCTGACATGCCTGCATGCGCCAATACGATTCCATACAAGCGGATAAAGTTAGGCATCTGGGCCTTAGAACTAGGATTCAAATAAAATCTTCAATGTTGATGAGGTTGTTCGTTTAAAGAGAATAGCTCATCCACGATTATTCGTGTGTGTTGTTTTGGCATTTCACGAGCTGCAGATCGGTTTCCTGGAATATTTTCACAGTCGCTTGAAACGTGTGGGGAGCTCGGGGTGGAAGAAAAATCTCTCGCCCTCTGATGCCGAGCGGGGCCTTTATCTGTTTTGTTTTCTTGGCTTTACTTTCCAAATACATTCCATCCCCCACCCACCCAGCAGGTATCGCTCTCACCTGAATCCTATGCACGCAGAGAATTCTTTCAAAAAACTACTGAACCTTTCTTTCCTTTCTAACTCGTTTAATTTTACAAAACTGAAAAGAAGAGTTGCGGACTGAACCTGCAAAAGGGACTCGTGTCCGAGACCCCCCCAAAAAACACTGAACTAGTGCAGGGCTGTTCAGAATAGCTCATTACCCACAGCTGTTCTTTCATTAAAAAACATCCAGCCCTCCTTATGTTACATCTCAAAGCCTCATATTTCTTCTCGGGCTTTTCGTTTGTTTTTGTACAACATCGACGTTTTCTCTGTTCTTATTTTTCTGATGATTACAGAGAAAGAGAGGAGAAGGAATCCGTCAGGCTGGATGCGGCTGTTAAGCCCTGCGAAGCCTATCTTCGATTGGATATGTCCCGAGAGGGGGGGTCGTGATCAGTTATGTGAGAACAATACCAGGCCAAACGAAAGAACCGGAGGAGGACGATGGATGACGGTCAGACCAGAAGACTGGTTTAATGTCTTATCCTCTTTAACGCTGCTGTCAAGATTCAGGTTGAAAAAGTTAGCAGATTGAAACGTAATGAGGGCCGTTATTCCCTGACTTCCTCCTGAGAGTTTAAGGCAGCTGCTCAAAACCATTCATAACTATTCTATCGTCGTTTATCAATTTAAAAGTAAAAAACTTTTAAAAACGGTGTCAGATAACTCCCAGAATTTCTTTTCATTTAAAGGTCTCTTGCTAGTTCTTTCGAATCACCTGATGCTGCACCAATGTCAGACTTTTCAGACCAGCGATTGCAAGATGTAACACAAACGACAGTCATGTAAAAAAATTAATTGATTTGTGGTGTGTGTGTGTGTGGGTGTGTTTTTGTAATCATGTGTGCCTGCGTGTGGGTGCCTGTGTGCCTGTGTCCATGTGAAGAGTGTCTGTGTGCCTGTGACTATGTGAGCTCTTGTGCCTGTGTCCATGTGAGCTCTTGAGTGTCTATGTGTCTGTGTCCATGTGAAGAGTGTCTGTATGCCTGTGACTATGTGAGCTCTTGTTGCCCTGTGTCCATGTGAACTCTTGAGTGTCTATGTGTCTGTGTCCATGTGAAGAGTGTCTGTATGCCTGTGACTATGTAAGCTCTTGTGTGCTGTGTCCATGTGAACTCTTGAGTGTCTATGTGTCTGTGTCCATGTGAAGAGTGTCTGTGTGCCTGTGACTATGTGAGCTCTTGTGTGCCTGTGTCCATGTGAACTCTTGAGTGTCTATGTGTCTGTGTCCATGTGAAGAGTGTCTGTATGCCTGTGACTATGTGAGCTCTTGTGTGCCTGTGTCCATGTGAACTCTTGAGTGTCTATGTGTCTGTGTCCATGTGAAGAGTGTCTGTGTGCCTGTGACTATGTGAGCTCTTGTGTGCCTGTGTCCATGTGAGCTCTTGAGTGTCTATGTGTCTGTGTCCATGTGAAGAGTGTCTGTGTGCCTGTGACTATGTGAGCTCTTGTGTGCCTGTGTCCATGTGAACTCTTGAGTGTCTATGTGTCTGTGTCCATGTGAAGAGTGTCTGTCTGCCTGTGACTATGTGAGCTCTTGTGTGCCTGTGTCCATGTGAACTCTTGAGTGTCTATGTGTCTGTGTCCATGTGAAGAGTGTCTGTGTGCCTGTGACTATGTGAGCTCTTGTGTGCCTGTGTCCATGTGAACTCTTGAGTGTCTATGTTCTGTGTCCATGTGAAGAGTGTCTGTGTGCCTGTGACTATGTGAGCTCTTGTGTGCCTGTGTCCATGTGAAGAGTGTCTGTGTGCCTGTGACTATGTGAGCTCTTGTGTGCCTGTGTCCATGTGAAGAGTGTCTGTGTGCCTGTGACTATGTGAGCTCTTGTGTGCCTGTGTCCATGTGAAGAGTGTCTGTGTGCCTGTGACTATGTGAGCTCTTGTGTGCCTGTGTCCATGTGAGCTCTTGAGTGTCTATGTCTCTGTGTCCATGTGAAGAGTGTCTGTATGCCTGTGACTATGTGAGCTCTTGTGTGCCTGTGTCCATGTGAACTCTTGAGTGTCTATGTGTCTGTGTCCATGTGAAGAGTGTCTGTGTGCCTGTGACTATGTGAGCTCTTGTGTGCCTGTGTCCATGTGAGCTCTTGAGTGTCTATGTGTCTGTGTCCATGTGAAGAGTGTCTGTGTGCCTGTGACTATGTGAGCTCTTGTGTGCCTGTGTCCATGTGAACTCTTGAGTGTCTATGTGTCTGTGTCCATGTGAAGAGTGTCTGTCTGCCTGTGACTATGTGAGCTCTTGTGTGCCTGTGTCCATGTGAACTCTTGAGTGTCTATGTGTCTGTGTCCATGTGAAGAGTGTCTGTGTGCCTGTGACTATGTGAGCTCTTGTGTGCCTGTGTCCATGTGAAGAGTGTCTGTGTGCCTGTGACTATGTGAGCTCTTGTGTGCCTGTGTCCATGTGAAGAGTGTTCTGTGCCTGTGAATATGTGAGCTCTTGTGTGCCTGTGTCCATGTGAAGAGTGTCTGTGTGCCTGTGTCCATGTGAACTCCTGAGTGTCTGTGTGCCTGTGACTATGTGAGCTCTTGTGTGCCTGTGTCCATGTGAACGCTTGTGAGTTTGTGTTCATTTGACTACGTGAGCTCTTGTGTGTCTGTGTGCCTGTGACAATGTGAGCGCTTGTGAGTCTGAGCCTGTAACTATCTGAGCGTTTTGTGCCCCTGATTAGGTGAGCGCTTGTGAGTTTGTGTTCCTGTGACCACGTGAGCGCCTGAGTGTCTGTGTGCCTGTGACTATGTGAGCTCTTGTGTGCCTGTGTCCATGTGAACGCTTGTGAGTTTGTGTTCATTTGACTACGTGAGCTCTTGTGTGTCTGTGTGCCTGTGACAATGTGAGCGCTTGTGAGTCTGAGCCTGTAACTATCTGAGCGTTTTTGTGCCCCTGATTAGGTGAGCGCTTGTGAGTTTGTGTTCCTGTGACCACGTGAGCGCCTGAGTGTCTGTGTGTGCCTGTGACTATGTGAGCTCTTGTGTGCCTGTGTCCATGTGAACGCTTGTGAGTTTGTGTTCCTTTGACTACGTGAGCTCTTGTGTGTCTGTGTGCCTGTGACAATGTGAGCGCTTGTGAGTCTGAGCCTGTAACTATCTGAGCGTTTTGTGCCCCTGATTAGGTGAGCGCTTGTGAGTTTGTGTTCCTGTGACCACGTGAGCGCCTGAGTGTGTGTGTGCCTGTGACTATGTGAGCTCTTGTGTGCCTGTGTCCATGTGAACGCTTGTGAGTTTGTGTTCCTTTGACTACGTGAGCTCTTGTGTGTCTGTGTGCCTGTGACAATGTGAGCGCTTGTGAGTCTGAGCCTGTAACTATCTGAGCGTTTTTGTGCCCCTGATTAGGTGAGCGCTTGTGAGTTTGTGTTCCTGTGACCACGTGAGCGCCTGAGTGTCTGTGTGCCTGTGACTATGTGAGCTCTTGTGTGCCTGTGTCCATGTGAACGCTTGTGAGTTTGTGTTCCTTTGACTACGTGAGCTCTTGTGTGTCTGTGTGCCTGTGACAATGTGAGCGCTTGTGAGTCTGAGCCTGTAACTATCTGAGCGTTTTTGTGCCCCTGATTAGGTGAGCGCTTGTGAGTTTGTGTTCCTGTGACCACGTGAGCGCCTGTGTGTCTGTGTATCTGTGCGCTCGAAGTCTTACATTTGTCCAGGTAACAGTTAAAATTTGTTCTCTGTAAATAATCAGGAAGACCCAGTCGTTTTTACATTCTTTTTCGCACATTATAAATAAGAAAATCCGTGTATAATATACATAACGTGTTCTGACGGAGGAGAATTAGAAGAACTCTATTCTAAGCGACTTAACTGCTCCCTTTAAGGTCAGCAAACCGCACAGTTAACGAGAACGTAAGTGTGTTAATCTTGTGGTTCTTATTCTTTAACGTTAAATAATTAATGTTTTCCAACAGGATATATGTTTGTCTCTGGGTTTTTTCTCTTTTTTCTTTTGTTTTTTGTTGAAAATCTAACTTCCTCGTCTCATCAACAAAATTACTTTAAAAACCAGGAAGAGAAAAGCAGAAACCTACTCGACACCTTTTGGTCGTATCCATTCTTTCTGTTGTTGTTGTTGTTGTTGGTTTCCTTCCCTCATCTCTTAAGCGGCCACGTCACGTGCTAGCCACGCGTTTATCTCGCGAGCTCTTTGGCGACTGGAAAGGGGAGATAATTTATGAATTTACAACAAATAAAACAACACGTGTCTATTCCCGTAATTTTTAGCAAATTATCGCCACTATAAAAAGGGAAATGACCACTGTAGTTTATACGCACGGCCGCCCTACACGTTAAAACACTCGAAGGGCGCTATCGTAAATACAATGAATAAGCGTACATATAATTTTAAAACGGAAAGTCATATCAAAATTCAAGTCTAGGGATCTCATAAGAGCGAATTTAAAGAAATGAAAAACGGGGACATCCCACGACTTTCGCATCAGTCAGGGTCTTTCCTAATAAAAATCACCTGAGATTTTCACTATCAGGTTCAGAATATGTTGATGCAAGTAGTAAATAATATATATACTTCTTAAAACAGCATGTCCCCTTAAATCACGGAGAAATATTTTATCTCATAACAGGGAGATTCCGGGAAACTGAGGGTAAAAGATTTAGTAGCCCCTAGTACATGTCAGGGGCCATTAAGCGGCAGGTAACGAGGTCTTGTTTCCCCGTGAGAAACGTCCCGAGAATAGACTAAGCCATTTTTAAATCTCTCGTGGACTATCCTAAAGGCAGACGACAGCTGGATACCAATGATTTCCCGTTTAAAAAAAAGCAAAATTCAACAAGATTCTGATCAGATGGCTACAGATGAAACCGACAGCTGCTTCAATCGATTGGGAAAAGTTTCTATAAAGAAAAGAATAAAGATCCAGTGCTGCAGACCGAGTTGTTTTAGGGAGGGTTTGTTATTTACACTTTGCCTTATTAAGAGATTCCACTGTTATTATGTTAAAATTCCAATGGATGGATTTTGAGAGGGTATTTATAATTGGGCTCATGTCCAGTTCTGAACATTTATCCAAGCAGTACTGACGATACCTACCTTGTCTCTGTATCTGTCCAGTTCCAACTCCATTCGGAATTCTTTTTTGTCGGATTGGTCTAAAATTTCCTGCAGCTTTCTGTTCTCCTCCTCCAACCTCGACCTCTTCTCCTCCACTATGTCCAGCTCGTCGTGTAGCCGCACCGACACCTCCTTCGCCATCTTCAGCTCCTCCTCCACCGCCCGGATGTGTATCCGTGCGTCCTCGCTGTCCACGGCATTTTGCAGCATCCGCAGCTTGTCTTCGGACCGCTCCCGTTCCGCCTCCAGCTGTTCGTTCCGGCGCTCCGCCTTGCGCAGCTTAAACTGTAGAATACGGCAGTTCTTCGCCGTGATTTCCAGCTCCTTCTGCATCTCACGGAAGTCCTCGGCATCGTTTTCGCGGAACTGGTCGTACATCTCATCCATCTCGACCTTTAGCTCTGCCACCTCCCGTTGCAGCTGTTCGTTGTCGTCTCTCAAGGTCCGGGATGACTCCTCGCTCTCCTCCAGCAACCGACGCAAGTCGGCCAGGCTGCGACCCTCCAGCTCCTCCTTCACCGTCCTGGCGCGCTCTTCCTCCAGCCGTTCGGCCAGAGTCGACCGCTCGTTCTCCAGTTCCGTGCACCGCGCCTCCATCTTATCCAGCCGTTTAGTAACGTCACCCACCGACCTCTGCAATGTCTCCTTCTCACCGGCCTGCTCCTGGAGTTTCCTGTTCTCCTCCTGCAGAGTCTCCTTCTCACAGATTTGCTCCTGGAGTTTCCTGTTCTCCTCCTGCAGGGTCTCCTTCTCACAGATTTGCTCCTGGAGTTTCCTGTTCTCCTCCCGCAGGGTCTCCTTCTCACAGATTTGCTCCTGGAGTTTCCTGTTCTCCTCCCACAGGGTCTCTTTCGCACCGACCTGCTCCTGGAGTTTCCTGTTCTCCTCCCGCAGGGTCTCCTTCTCACCGACCTGCTCCTGGAGTTTCCTGTTCTCCTCCCGCAGGGTCTCTTTCTCACCGACCTGCTCCTGGAGTTTCCTGTTCTCCTCCCGCAGGGTCTCTTTCTCACCGACCTGCTCCTGGAGTTTCCTGTTCTCCTCCCGCAGGGTCTCTTTCTCACCGACCTGCTCCTGGAGTTTCGTGTTCTTCTTCTCCAGAGCGCTCAGCTTCTTTTCCAGCTCCGACACCTGGCTTTGGAGCGCCGTTATTACCCTCCTCGATTCTCCCTCTGAATCGGGTTCCCTGGCTGCGTTAGCCGACGGAGGGGCGCCCCGCGCCCCATCCTTGGCTGCTGGGACTTCGGACGCGTGGTTCGGCTTCGCGGACGCTCTGGCTGTAACCACTCCACGGCTCTTAGGCGAAGATGCGGCGCGCTGCTGCTCACCTTGACATTTTATACCAACTGCACGAGGGGAGTCGGGTTGCACTGATTTCGCGGGCGAGCTTCCATGCTTCGCCTGTCTGAGAGCGATCCCCGAGCTGCGCGCGTCGCCGGGCTCGTCAGCCGCCTCGATCGAAAGTGACTTGGCGAGGCGCTTCACGTCCCGGACGGCGGGTGCGATGCCGGTATTAGCCGGCGAGGTATCGGGTTCGCTGGCGGAATGCACCACAGTGACGGCTCGCGCGGTAGGACTGCGCGGAGTTCTAGAACCATCTGTGGTGGTGGCGCTTTGTTTCGAGCCTCCCTGCTGCTGCTGCTGCTGCCGGCGGCCGGATTGAACGACCTGGACCTGAACGAGAACGGGATTCCTCTTATCTGCGCCGGCTCCGATCGAAACCTTGAGCCCCTTGCCGGACTCCGGAAACAGCACTTCTTTTGATGGGGTCCTCACCACGGACCTTACACTAGTTCCTCCTACCAGCCCCTTCCCCCTGCCAACCAACCCGACGACGCCTCTACTCGGTGAAGCGTCACCGGCTTTCGAGGCCTTCGGGATCTGAAAGAGCCCCGGCCGGGTTACCTCCGCCCCGCTCTTCTTGTCCCCCGCCGCCGGTCTCCCGTATTTCGACGACTCTACCACCATCGTCTTCACTCTGTGCATCTGCGTTTCGCCCTCTTTTGGAGCAGCTTTCGCCTCCCCTCCGCCCGTCTCTCGGTCCGCGGCCGGTTCCCTTCGCGTTACCGCCGGCACCATCGGAGCGGGGCCCCGCTTCTCGTCCCCAGGTATCTGTTTCGGGGAAGACTTCTCGGCGGCCTGGTGCTCGTCTCTCGTGTGGAAGCAGTTCTTACAGAGGCCCTTCCGCCAGGCCTGCGACTCGAAATTGGCACACACCGCGCACACGACTTCCTCCTTCTCGCTCATCGTGAATCACCCACAGAAAAATTCTGAACTCCCCCCCTCTCTCTCTCTCTTCCCCCCCTTCTTTTTTTCTTTTTCAAGATGGCGAAGCCCCTCTCGAGATAATAAAAGCCATGTTATTATCCGGGCCGTGAACAATCCTACCGAGGTGAGAGGAACTTTGTGCGCTGCTCGTCATCACTCCGTGCGCTCGCCGGAGACCATATACGGGGGCGGCGAGCGCGCGCCGGGAGGGAAAATGGCGGAGTGAAAGGCGATACGGCGAGCCGCGAGTTTCGTACGCCAAACCGACTGTTTCGTTAAGGATTCTGTTTCCTTTTCCTTCCAGAAAAAAAGGCGGAACCCCCTCTCCCCTCCCCCTCCATCCCCCGCTCGGGGAGAGCAGGCGATCGCCTTCTAAAACATTCGGAAACCGGAGAGAAGAAGCTCTTCGTCGAGGCGGCAAGCACGCGACTCGCGCGCGGACCGAAATAGAATCTCGCCATTTGTTCGTATTTTCCACCGAAATTCCGCCAGCTGACCCCGTTATCGGGGCTGGCGGGCTGTCGTCTGCGCGGGGGGCGGCCAGCGCGAGCCCTCAGCGGAACAGAGACTTGAAGGTTTAATACCACAAACTAGTAAATAATAAATAATAATAAATAATAATAAATAATAATAATAATAATCTTTGAAAAATATTCAAATGTTTAAGGATCTAAAATCAGCAAGAAGGACATTCATTGGATGTTCGAGGGCTGCAGACGACGAGGGCGGGAGGCGGGCGGCTATAAAAACCCGCCCGGCCTGAGAGACGGAACGCGGAATATGGAAACGTGTAGGTCGTGTGGTGTATGGTACCCAAAAGAACGATCGCTTATAAAACTGGAATTGTCTGACAAAGACGAATCAATCAATTCTGGAAAAGAATAAAAAAGAATTATAAATCTAAAATTTATTTCGGGATTTATATTTTTCTTTTTGGGTTTTCAAAGTAACCCAGAGCTTTGCCAATGTGGATCCATAAGAGAAAATCCCAAACCGAAAACTAACCCTGAACTTTCGCTGGTGATGGATTTGGCAGTGGAAAAGCTTTGTTGTTGTTGTAGGTCGGAAAGGTGATTAAAGCCAGATATTATACAGTTTAGATCTATTGGTTTCATTAGTTACCCTGACTTAGAAAAAAGGGGGAATGGAATCTAATTTTCCTGACTTTACTGTAGCGTCTCAGAGAGTTTTCAAGGAATCCATCACTAATGCCAAGAAAATTAGACACCTCGTCCTTATTTGTTTCCATGCCAAAGTAATCAATGAATATCAAACTTGATATAATATTTTGGTTCTTGTTTGTTTTGTTTTTTTTAAAAAAAATGGAAATTAATATTTTTGCAAAGGTAAAAACATAAACAAATCAACTCTGTATGGCTGAGTTCACCTAAAGACTCTGATAAACACAAAAAAACAACAACAAAAGAAAAATAGTATAAATATTTTAAGAAATAAGAAGCGTTGAGGGGGAAATGATTTGAACAAACTTCCGCTCCACGACATCCAACAATAAAAATACACTTTAAAAAGAAGAGAGAGGAAGCTGCATTAATGACGAGCTAGGAAAGAAACTGTTCGGGGAAGGGTTATCTTCTCTTTGCCGGTGTTTCCTCATCGGCCGGCAGTCGAGCTGGAGAACGATCGAGAAGAGAAATTAAGTGTAGGTCGGTTTAAAACAGTGCTAGCGGGATGGACGTGTTCTAGATTCTCCTTTCTAAATTCTGTTGCATCGTCATGCTGAAATATAGTAAACATGAACTAACCCCCCCACCCATACGACGGTTTTAATTAAATATCAGGCATTAATTTGAACATCGGGGAGCTGACTCACGTTGTACTTTTAGTGGACTTGTTTTCCGACTATTTCATTGCTGCGGCGCTCGCCCCATTCGCGCTGCCTGCCACTCCGGCTTCTCCGAAAACCGGGACGGGATCGCCGACCCTAACCTCGTTTCTGTTGTTGTTCGGTGGAAAGAACCGGTTTGTATGAGTGGGGCTGGCTGGCTGCGATAGCCCGCTCCACTCGGCCGTAATCGTCTCTGGGCTCAGTCGCGAGTGCCATGCATAGCATTTAGCGACAGCGTTCCTTTAAATTAATTCTTCTAAAAAATGTTCTTGGGCACGCATCTCCAAAAATAGAACAGAAGCACTTTGTATCGGTGTAATGTCCTCTCACTTACACTTGTAGTAAAATGTACATACACCTGGAAAAAATCAAACTCTTGTAAATCTATTAAGTAATCCTTCCAAATTATTGAGAAGAGGAGACCGAGCATCAGGCGAGTGAGCGGCCACGCCTTAAAGATGCCACTCAGGTTGCATTAACGCGTCAGGGTTACGAAGGAAGCTTGTTTTGGCCTGAAAGGAACCGTACGGTTTAGTCGAAATATTGGTCATCAACTGGGTATCCACCACACTATCATCCGTCATCTGTGGACCAGGTCATGGGAGACCAATGCTGCTGTCGATCGCCCTCGATCTGGACATCCCAGCTATCCTTTTGCTAGCGCCTGGCCTTAGACGCCACACCAGATTAAGCAGAAGAACCGTCACTAATCGGCCGGCTCCAAGTGGATATTTATCGTGCTCGTAGGTCGTCCACAAATCCACGATTGAATGCATTCCAAAACCACCGGCGTCTTCTCTGGCCCAATGCGCACCCGTGCGGAACTCAAGAAATGTTTCTGCTGCACTGGTCGGCTGACGATCTTCGGGAGGCGAGAACGAGTATACAGTCAGATCGACGTCGTCCGGACAGTGGTTTGGAGCTGCATTTTTCTGATTGGAAGATGGATTTTCTCTTCACACCCGGCCTGCTATCAAGAAAACATCTTAGCAGTTACCTTTAATTTCGAAGACCGCGTCATCGTAATGAGCTCAGTATCTATGCTGATGACGTCAGATTTCACAGAGCATCAGCAGTTCAGCCATTCTTAAAAGCCAGCATCACTGGGTACCTTACTCCGGCCCGTGAGGAGCCCAGATCTACACTTTTGGGTGTAGAGTGACACAGAGACACCGTCGTGTGAAAACCCCCATATAACTTATCCAAAGGATAAACCCAACTTTCCCTCGTGAGGTCCAAGAGATAAAGCAATAAGTGATTTATGAACAGGAAAGGGAGGCTACTATATATTGACTCTAACGTGTATAATTTAAACCCTGACTAATGGATACTGTGATTTTAATAGTTCCTTTATTTATGTTTTTCACTGCTGTTGTACAGTAGATTTGTTGACAAATAGGGAAGGCGCTACATTTTTTTTCCATATGTACTGTTCGTGTCGAAAAGATAAAAAGTATATTCAGATACAATCTCTTACAAAAAGATATTATTACTAAACACTGAAAACGAACAGTGTTGATAGATATACTTTGTTTACAGAAGTCACTGTATTGATTCAGGCTTTTCCAACTGTCCTGCGTTATCTCTATCGTTGAATTCAAGAGAACTCCCCAAAGCTTATACTTTCGATACTTTCAAACATGTATGGTTGACGTCATAGCTTTCCTGTCAAGAAAACCACAAATAACTTTGTGTGAGTCATAGTTCTTTATATTACTGTATAATGTTCGGTTGTGCGTCACGGTTGTGCATAGTGCAGTAAAGCGTTCAGTTGTGCGTCACAGATTCATGAAGTGTTCTGTATAATTTGCATAGGTTCTGACGTCTCCACCACTTCTGATCTCATTTGAGAAGAGCTTTAATATTAAAATAAACACTCAGTGAATCTCTGGGAAATATGCAACCACTGATTTCTTACATTTTAAAATAATTTTTGGTTCGTAATTTGAATGTGAATTTTAAATAACATTTGGTGAGCTAAACACACCATCAGCTGCAGCAACAACTGGCCACAAAGCAATTTGTTTGTGTAATACTGCTGAAATGACTAAATTCAAATGGGTTATATTTGTCATGAGGTCATCCATCTGTAGTTTAATACAAATTAACAGAAATTAAAGAACTGTTTTAAAAGGCCGTGTTAAAAAAATACAAAGATGCCACCATCAAATTGTTTTATAATTTAAATAATATTATTTTGTTAATTACGCGTTTTCGTCTTAATAAGAACCATTTCGTCTACATAGAATCAGGCAGTAGATTACTGCTTTATTATCTTCATCTCTTCATCAACCTGGAGATGCATCAACTTCTTCCTGGTCTTCAGTTTCAAGTACACGCAGGAAAAGTTGCATCTTGTTTGGCGTCCAGCTTCCGCTTTCCTGGAAAATTCGGATAGGGTGCATAATGGTGACAGGGTCAGGGTGGGAGAATCGTCTATCTAGGTAGAAAGTTGCTTGTGTCTGGTGAATTCACTGTAAGTGAAGAATCAGCAGAAAGAGCTACTGCCGTGACGGTCAGGATGGAAAGCTAAGGGCTAAAAAGCAGAGTGTTAATGTCTGAAAATGCGAAACTTAGCAAAGTTTTGCGAGTAAATGATAGCAGAAATTTCTAGAAAGTGTAGTTTTCTTTTAATAGAGATTATAGACTAATGGTTCTGGCGGTATTTCCTTTTAAGAGTGAAGGAATACAACACCTTTACCATTCTCCAAGCACACGCCCTTTCTATCTCTCCTTAGCATAATCAAATACCATTTATTCGCATTTTTTCTTTTCATGTTAATAATGCAAGTACATCACAATTAAATATATCCATCAAAATTATCTTTTATATATATATATATATATATATATATATATATATATATGAGTTGTCTCCCTTATTTGATGCACAAATCTCGGATAATGACTTTTCTCAAGTGAAATATTTCTTTTTATTAAAAAAATTGTTGTATATTCTAATTGCAGAAATGCTTCAGCTTTTACAAAATGCAACAGTAATGACAATTAACTTTCCCTTGCGAGTTTGCGCTGTATGAAGCGCAAATGTGTGCACAGGTTATATCGTCTCTACCTTTCTTGAAGTCTCGGATATTTTCAGATTTCGACGCGATATATCGAGATGTTATTCCATTGATGCTAACCTAAAAGCCATGGTCTATATTACGATTCTTGAACATGTAATAAGATTTGGTAATCAGTTGTGGTTATTGCATATAATTAATAATGAGCAATGAATATTCTTATAAGATGCCATACTTTGTCCCAAAACACTTGTATTGTTTAAATGATTGAATTAATTAAACTCATTTAATAAAATGTAGTAAATAATATTAGAAAAATAGAATATAGAAAATTATATCTTTATTCTTCCACGATCATTATTGTCAGCACTAAAATACGTTGCCATTTTTGCGCCTCGTTGAGTCTGGTACATGGAGGAAATCCACGTTGACGGTTTCCAAATAATTATATATCATCGATACGATGACAGATATCTAACTGTTATTATTCAGCTCATCTAGTTAAATGCTGAGCAGATTTTAAAATGCACCACCTGGAAATGTTGAAAGGTGTGTAACGGGTTAACTGCTCAGTGAAACTCACACGTGAGCTGACGAGTAAGTGGTACGGTCTACGGCTTACCTGAAGAATGGCAACTTTAAATGTTACAGAATATGACTTGGGATTCGAGCCGTGTATTCAACTAGCAGCTTTGAGTAACGTTCTGCAGACTAAGCGATCTTGAGAGGGGTATTGGTAGAGGACGGATTCTAGCAGATCAGCCAACAAGGCAGGTGCGAATGCCTCGAACCCAAACGAGAGTCGGTTCAGTGTCATATGCCCCCTGGGGGAATCAAGGGTGTGATACCGCAGGAGCAAATTCCAAGCAGACTGCTGTGTTAACGAGAGAAACGTGATGGCAGCGGCAGAGATATGCTGGGATGTACAGTTACCTGCAGGATTGGGTTGCGCAATTTTTTTCAGATAAACTCCAGCACGAAGTTCGCGCAGCAGGACGATGGTCTTTTGTGCAGTTCGGTCAGCAACAGAGCAGATCGCTGTTGCGCCATGGCCAGATATGGTGGCAATAGTAGGATATGGGCGTGGCACCGAGACCCTGCCAGCACCCTTTCTCTCACACAAGACTCGTGATGTACCTTGAAACGCCAACATATTGTATTAACGGCCAAGAAAGCAAGACGACGTTCACGACCTCACTGGAAAGAGAAACTTCCGGAACACTTCTGATTAGTTTGGAAGGAAACGGGAGAAAATCTAAGGGAAGAGCAAGAGACACGGCGCCACGTCCAAACGATAACACCAGGCACTTACCGAACCAAAACAACCAGCCTAACTAGGCACCAATCAGCTGGCAAAATAACTGTCAACAACAGACATCAGTTTCAATAGGTTTATTAACATTTACTTCAGAAACAACCAATACAATGAACCTTACAAATCTGTGCATTTTCCATTCCTTTTCCCTTTAGGTATTACAAGATCGCCGAATAACGAAAAGGTTGTTGTTTTTTTTTTAAAAAAAGCAAACATTGCATTTGCTAAGAATATGAAAAAAATTATAAAAGATTAGTTAAATGCATGATTGTGTTTTTTGGAAAGAAAGTAATGTCTACAAGCACTGAATCAGGTACAATGTCAATCTCTTCGGAGTCATATCGTAGTAAGTAGAAATCTAGTAATATCTCTAACATCAGTCGTACCACAGGAGGAGGAAAGGTGAAGATGGAGCTACCGAGAAAGACTAGCAGTCTAAGCGATTGAACAAATAGTTCGGTAGAAGTGTATCGGCCGATTTTTCTTATCTACATTCCGAATAGTTATTGTAAATAAGGCTATATCGTAAGATAACTTTAAATGATCGTATTTGACTAGTCTGGCGAGATCTCGTCTTGGCAGGTCACACGCCAACGTGGCCTCCGATGACACCGCAACCAATCGCCATATTTAATGATTTTCATCAATCAAAATAAAAATTAAAGGTAAACGACATTGGATCTGGTGACGCATAATCTTATTTTTTTTAACGCACGCTGACAAAAAAAACTGCATGTCCTCATTTCTGTTATGAATATTAGATGCTGTAAACGCTGTTGGCATTTGTGGCTCAAATAAAGATTAACAACAAGTTCAGCATCCATGTTATTCATTTCTACTGTTTTGTTTGTCCATGTTTTAAAAAGTGATGTCACTCACTGGTCTCTCCCGAGTGACCCTCTCGCTAGTCGTGAAGCCACAGCCATAATTCTTACACCCAGCTCTATGCAAAGCAGTGTTGTTCCTATCTGCATGTCGTGTTTACGTGACGTTAACTATTATAGATGGTAAATGCAAACACCAAGTAAAAATGTTGAATGGTTCTTTATGCCACTCGCTATATAACCCTAACCCCGTTACAATTTGCCGGTTGCTACCAGTTTTAGACAAACAGTCGCGATGTGTAAA
Organism: Nautilus pompilius; assembly: GCA_018389105.1. NCBI lineage: Eukaryota > Metazoa > Mollusca > Cephalopoda > Nautilida > Nautilidae > Nautilus > Nautilus pompilius. The sequence continues at coordinate 244,843 of JACATO010000941.1, read as the reverse complement.
TGAGCCTTTATGACAATGTCTCTTTTGTTTTAAATCCTCGGAAAAAGACAATATTCCAGGATTTTAAAGATGGACACCTGGTGCTTTCCTTTGTTGAATTGTTGAGTGTTAGAAGGTGGTAAGTTTGCGTGAAATCATTACATTTGAAATAGATGCCACCACTACACAGATATGCAAAGATTCTAATCTATTACTCCGAGTTGTGATTGGCGTCGGGATATAACGATTATTTTCTTGCGAAATTTTCAATTCATTCATCATACGTTGGAAACGCAAAATGCGAGATTTTTTTCTTTATAATAAAATCCATTGTTTTATCGCGAATGACTTAGAAAATTTCACGTGAAATGTCTGTCGTGGATTACCATTGGTGGAAGCGGATAAAAAGACAACCAATCAGATCGGTGGTCTGTCCGCCCACCGTTCCGGTTCGAACAGAAAGATAGTAATAGCGCAGAGCAGAAAGATGTGGCAGCACCATCACTTGTCACTAACGTTTTGTTAAATGTACAGTATAGTGTTTGACTTTATTTCTTACTACTACTACTAATAATAGTTTCTAAAACATCTAATATACAGGAAAACGATCTATAAAATTGTAGATTACGATAACAAATATGCAGTGAATGACAAAAGGTCTTCGTAATTCCGTAAAGTTCCGATGGCTATCGACCTTTGCCGATTACTCGCGCACATGTTTTTACCTGGTAATCGCCATAATCGTCACTCTCCGTAGACATGCTTTCCGAGATGTCATCCATGTCCGTCGGACACATGAACGCTTCTGGGCACAGGCAAGAAAACACGTGCTTCCGCGTTTCTCCTGCTCCTTTGTTCACGTAGATTTTTGCACAAGGGCTGTTCTCCGAGGAGCACACGGGCTGAAAAATTAGATGATGAAAGATGAATTCGTACATCATAACAAACGACAGAATTCTCGTTTGTTTCAACTGACGGGAAAATCAGAAGCTAAGACGAGCATGGCGGACGTGGTTATGATGGTTTTCCGAAATTCGATCTAAAGGGAGGCAGTCGGACGTAAAAACACCCCAACCTCACCGGGATTTACAAAATACAACATTTTCTCTAACGTAAGCGGAACTTTCTTCCGCCAGTCTCCCCTGCAGGGACGGCGACACTGGCTGCAAAAAACACATGGTTCGTGTAATCTTGGGACATTGCAAATCGTTTATCGCCATCCGCTCTGGCTAAATGGACAGACATTCTACGATGCTGCTGCTGCTACCACCAAAAGCTTCTCGTCTTTAGGAATAGCGAGCCACTCGACCAGAGCCTTAATGAGGGGAGAAGACTTGAATCCTAGGTTGCCCAAGGCTAACTTCTGAAACGGTGACATTGCTTTGAGATGAATCCCCTAATGCCCGTCAAACGCCAGATCTGATGTTCAGAAAGTTATCTGCAGAAGGGAATGGGGTTCGGCCCGCTAGTTCCAAACTTCGCCATTTCTAGTGTCGCGTGTTGTCGGGAATCGATCCCCAGAGATGTTGGAGTCTAAAAACGGACGTTTGGGTGAAAGGTCAATCTTGAGTTTCGATTTCTTCCGCGTTTTAACAGGCAGGATGTTCATGGGCGGGTAACCCGGTAAAATGTCTGGAACTGCGATCCGAAGCATTCTTCCAGACTCAGTTTGTTCCTCATTTTTGATCGACTCTTTCTGGGGAGCTGTCGTAACAGAACAGTGCTCTCTTTCCTTTCACTCCTTCCCTTCGAAACCACGTGACTTTCGGTGCGTGACGTAGTCTTGGTGACCTTGGCTCAAGCGCGTCCTTGACCTGGTCTCGTTTGGAAGAAAACCATAGGACTATTTCATAGCGGGAACTCATTTCTCTTTTAAACAAAAAAATAGAAGAACTCGCTCACCTTTTCACAACCATATTCATAAATCCAAAGATTTCCCTTTCTTTCCCATCCGTTTAAGTAAAATACGCCTTCGGTGCATCGACATCGCGCCTGACGCATATGGATTTGCCAGGCGTGAACTTCGGTCTGCAGCAGAGCTGCCACTTTCTCTCCAGGCTTACAGATCTGCTCCGGCATGATGGGTCCGCACATCTTGTACTGAACCGTCCAGTCCTCTACAAGAAGAAGAGTTAATACTGTGCTTAATAGCGATTACTTTAACGCTGGCGATACTGCACCGAAATCTAAGAACAAATGAAACGAAAAAATCCATTTCCTTACCCGCACGTGCAGGATCTTCAACAGTTCAGTTTAATCTGTTCCAAAGAGTAAATTCTCCTGCACGTGCTTTTGGCGAATTTCTCGGTTCTTTGTGCAAATGAATACAGAAATTACTCAGTATCAAGTGTGTGCTCTTTTAACCCTGTAAAACTTCTGGGCAGACTTGAACAAACGTGAATGCAGGTAAGGAATACACCGAACTGTTTCTTCATGTATTACCTTTCCAGTGACTTTTTCTGTTTTTTTGCTGATGTTTAGCCTTTCCACGTAGCCCTACAGAGCTCCAAGATATTCACACCTGGATTCTTGGTAGGCCAGTTTGTTAATTGTATCAACGTTTTGCTAAAGGTAACTGTTCATGCCCACTTTAGATCATTAAAATGTTAGGCGTGGAGAATGCAGGAGTAATAACTTTGCGGTTAGTCGTTGCCTGTCAGGTGACCCTCAACTTTAATCAAGTTTCCCTACACTTGTTCTATAATAAAACAACCTTGAATAGATCAGCAGCCACACTTTACTAAACCTCTTGTTCACTGTTGCCATTCTGATTTCTTCTACGTACAAATGGTTACCCAGTAGCTTACCATTCCATGGAACCCATCTGCCGTGACTTTGATTTCTGTACTCCCTCGAAGTTCTTTAGCAAGATTTCCCCTCACATTATCGGCCCCCTAATAAGTCCCTCTTTGACAACTTCAAAGTTCACCTTTTCTATTGATCACACTCCAAACTGTATTAAATTTGGTAAGAATTTTTCTCAGGGCACAAATTGAAACACGCGATTTTCTTCTTTTATAGAAAATAGCCTTCATTTTATATACAGTTTTAATGAACTACCAGACTTGCTAAATAGTGGCAATTGACTTCAAATGCTTATTTAAAGAAAAAACAAACTTCCGGTAATCATTTTTTTTATGAATTCCGGCTTCCATATCAAATAGGAAACGTGCTTCAAAGGTTAGCGATTTATTATTTTTGAGAACAGAAAGCCGCGATTTTACAGGTAAAACGATCGATGTGCTACCATTTGCTTGGTCTACCTGCAGACGTCAAAGATACACGTTTTTTGCAAGAGCCAATCGCACTGGTTGTTACATTCTGTTCGGACCATATCCAGTAATAACACCGAACCAATGAGAGCCGTTCTGCAATTAACGGCATTTCTATAGGTCATGCCGGCCTTATTAATAATTAAATGATGTGAAATACAGACAGGAAATCTAATTACTTTGCATAGCTGCTCACTCGCAAAATTAGGATATTTTTGGTCCGGGTGCATATATTGATAGCAGAAAAGGTTTTGTTTTCTTGTCTTTACTAGAATTAACACAGGGACGTATCGAGCGAAACCTCAGATTTTTATAAGATCGCTTCACAGGCGAATAAACAAAATAAGTCCGTTATTTAAGGGAAATAATGTCAGAAAACTTAAAAGAATTTCTCAGCCGTAATATAATGAACCTTTGCAACATTTATGATCACAAAAACACAAAACGAAAAGAATTGCAATGATATAAACTTTTGAGAGGTTTGACCGTCTCTTTGTGTCTGTGTGTGTGTGTGTGTGTCCGTGTGTGTGTGTCCGTGTCTGTCTCTGTCTCTGTGTGTGTGTGTGCGCGCGCGCGCGCGAGTGTCGGTGTCTGTCTGCGTGTGTGTGTGTGTGTCCGTGTCTGTGTGTGTCCGTGTCTGTGTGTGTCCGTGTCTGTCCGTGTCCGTGTCTGTCCGTGTCCGTGTCTGTCCGTGTCTGTCCGTGTCCGTGTCTGTCCGTGTCCGTGTGTGTCCGTGTCTGTGTGTGTCCGTGTGTGTCCGTGTCTGTGTGTGTCCGTGTCTGTGTGTCCGCGTGTGTGTGTCAGTCCGCGTGTGTGTGTCTGTGTGTCAGTCCGCGCGTGTCTGTCTGTCCGCGTGTGTGTGTCTGTCCGTGTCTGTGTGTGTCGTGTGTGTCCGTGTCTGTGTGTGTCCGTGTGTGTCCGTGTCCGTGTGTGTCCGTGTCTGTGTGTGTCCGTGTGTGTCCGTGTCTGTCTGTCCGCGTGTGTGTGTCTGTCCGCGTGTGTGTGTCTGTCTAACTTGATACGGCAGCTCTGTGACTAGAAATGGAGGCTGATCTTCATCGTCTTTACGAAATTATCAGAATAATGGCCGAAAATTCTACAGCTCAAAAACAACTCAGTAGTCAGTATAAAGTTAAAAAGGTGGGTGCATTCAACCGTGTAGCGGAAAACCATCCAAGCGAGGATAACAAGAAAATCTAATAGAATAGCTGGCGGATGCGGCCCGCCATGCGCTCCAGGAAGAGTTCTGTCGCTCTTGCTGCCATCTTCTGGGATTTCTCGCTGGTTTCTTTGAGGCTGATGCTGCTATCTACGACGTCAGCGTCGTTCCGCAGCCGATCAGGAGATAGGTACCCTGATAAGGCTTTGTGTGTATATCCGACGCCACGCGATCTTTGTCGCCAGGCCAGTTAAGTACAAATTACCCTGTGGTCCCGGTGGGGGGGGGGCGACTAAGCATGGTATCGCACAATCGGGCAGTTAAACCGACAAAGTCCTTCAAGAGCGAATCACCTTTTTCACCACAAAACACCCGACAGATGTCGTACCATCGCCGGATTTACGTGGATTATCCCCCCTCGCTGGTTGTTAGCGGCCACTGTTACGTAACAACGCCCAGTGATTCTAGTAAATAGGGTCTTTCTCTTTCTGGGGCCCGTCCAGTCTCTAAAATTGTCGACAGACCCCCTACATTTCTATACCCCTTCCTACAAACAATCACTCATTTTGAAAATCCATGATTTTATAAACTATGTGCTGTAAAACAATGTTTCCCCATGTTTCTAGTCTATATTTCAGACCTATAAGCCAAAACCCTATCACACACAAACTTCAACCATATGTCCCCAAAAAGGTGCTCCCACTACTTTACAAAGACAATCTGTCAGTTTAACCATGATTTACTTGTTCAAGAAACAATGCTGGATAGTGAAATAGTACACATGGTTTGAATACTAGATTAGTACTTAGGGAAATACTTGATAAACATTTTATATATAGCCTTTTTCCCCCTCTCTCTGGTAGCTTACATTTTGGTAACAAGTTATCTAACCCCAGTATTCCCAGATTTGTGACCAGTGCATATATCATTCATTCAGAAGCAGTCTTTAATGTTCACAAACAAATGAGTCCAGACCATATTTTCAATAGTTAGAAATTGCACCTTTAAAAGCAATGGAAACATATTAAACTAGATTCTGTCAACTTATGGGAAATAAGAAATAGTATGTGGAAAGTAAAACAAGCAGACCTTTTAACATTTTTTTTTACAATAGGAATTCTTTTCCCAAGCAGCTTTCAACCTACTGTAAGTTTGTAACAAAAAAACACTATGACCAAACTGCTCTGACATATTTCTCCCAGTTTCAGTCTCTGTGCAAGCTTGCAATTTAATCCTATCTGCCAATCTTTTAATTTTCTTTTTTTTTTAAATTAAGTTTAAAGTATCTGTTTCTCAATCAGAAAATACCAACCCTGTATACTAATTTGCCAAACAAAAGTTAGTTTGTAGAACATTTTCATGTATCTCATTTGGAATTCAGTTGTAAACAGTGACACTGATAAGTTATGTAGCAAATAGCAGATGCAATAAATACATTCCAGTCAAGTAACTAAGCTCTTTCCATACTTTAATTACACCTGAGATTCAACTCTTTCTTGTCAGTGTCAATTTCAGCCTTTAAACTTAAGGGACTTTGTTATTTTGAAACATTTGTATGCTTTAAAACCAACAAAAATCTCCTTGATATCTAAATGAGAGAGAGAGAGAGAGAGAGAGGAGAGAGAGAGAGACAGAGAGAGGACAGAGAGAGAGAGAGACACAGAGACACACACAGAGAGAGAGACACAGAACACACAGAGAGAGAGACACAGAGACACACAGAGAGAGAGACACAGAGACACACACAGAGAGAGACACAGAGACACAGAGAGAGAGACACAGAGAACCACACAGAGAGAGACACAGAGACACACAGAGACACACCAACACAGAGAGAGAGACACAGAGACACACACAGAGAGAGACACAGAGACACACACAGAGAGAGAGACACAGAGACACACACAGAGAGAGAGACACAGAGACACACACAGAGAGAGACACAGAAGAACACACACAGAGAGAGACACAGAGACACACACACAGAGAGAGAGAGACCAGAGACACACACAGAGAGAGAGACACACAGAGACACACACACACACAGAGAGAGACACAGAGACACACACACAGAGAAGACACAGAGACACACACCACAGAGAGAGACACAGAGACACACACACAGAGAGAGACCACAGAGACACACAGAGAGAGAGAGACAGACAGACACAGACACAGAGATTAAGAGAGACTAATATATTAAATTAGTCACCCACAGAGAAAAATGTAAGTACGAAACCGTTCACAAAATAATTAGTCACAATGTATTAATTCGCGTACACGCGCTCGTCTTCTATTGAAAAGTTGCACGACGCCGCCTTGGTCTACAGTCACCACGTATAAAGAGAGGACGACGACGGGAGGACGTTCTGAATCAGCTCGTTCCGCTTACAGTCCATGTGGTGGTGTTTTTCGTTTTCACCGAGCTTTAGCTGATTTAACAGCAGCTCGTGATCGTTGAAACGGCTGATCACGGCTACTTCGCTCACCGTACCTTGAGCACCACGTGATCTATCTCCTGGACAGCCCTCAGCAAGACAGGAACTGTCACACCAAACTTTTCAAATCCTAAGAATTCTACAGCATTTCACCACAATCAGAAGCCAAGAGCAATGTTTGCGAAAGATCAGAAAAGAGGAGAAGACGATTCTTATCAACTTAAACAAAAATGTTTATGCAGTAAAACGTCGTGTGTAAAACTCTATTCAGGATCTGTGTGGGGAAGATACGTGACGTCACATGTAGAAGTCTTCTGGTAGAATCTTCCGAAAATGTGGGTCGGTCGGGGGTCAAGAGCCCTGATCTCACGGGTGACCCAGTACTTGAAGTAGGTTATTATGGTTTAGAAATAAGTTTCTGTCCACCTACAATCAATAACAAAAACGCTCCCACAATGCAACGCTCAGGTCTAGAAAACTGGTCCCGTCAGAAAACACGCGGGAGTTCACGTGGATGCTGCACACCACGTACATCTGCAATGAGAGGAATGTGTACATGTCTAGCGTAACACGTGGCTTTCGTGGCGTTGCATTGTGGGAAGCGTTTTCTTAAACTGGACGATTCCATCTTTCATAAAAGAACCAAAATACCATGTTTAATCTCACGTAAATACCATGTAAACTGGTTTTTTTTTTGTTGTTTATAATGCTGTTATTTTTTCAGTAGTCATGAGGAGGAAGAGATGACCTTTTCTTCTGATGGTGATTACAGGAAAGTAGAAATTTATTTCAGCTACTATACATTTCTTTTTCAAGCTGGGATTAGAGCCCACTAATAAAATACTAACTATATTTTGGGTGTTATTAAGCCTCAAAAATAAAAAAACAACAACCTGTCATCATTTTTCTTCAAAGAATTTTCACGCGATTACTTCATAGGTGTGATATCTAAAAATGAAAAGCCATCGATACTTCAACTTTAATGACCGACGACACCCATAAATAAAAGACCATCTTTACTTGAGATTTATTCTTTCATATTTAACATCACAAAGACCGTCCTTTGTCTCTAAATATCAGTCATTAAAGATGCACGAAGGCTTCCTGTCTTTGTCTTGTTTGTTTTTCTCTTTAAAGTTAAAGCTCTACTTACGTCTTTTGAAGTGTTGCCATGTGAGTGAGTAGCGGTCGTGTTCTGACCACGAGCTGGAGCAGTTCGGCCAGTCACAGTTTAACCCTTCGTCAACGGTGAATTCTTCTGAGATCCCGTCTTTGTACTGCACCAGAGTCCGGCACACGTGACTGTTCGACCGGCATCGAGGAGTCGACTCTCGTTTTCTCTGCGTGAAAATAGAACGAGACCGGACAAAATTCCAATATTCAGTCGATGTTTACCCGGCACGTGCTGGTGTAGTTTGGTCTTTGTGAGAAGCATTTTCTCTGGCAGTCAGGTGACTGACTGCTTCCATTAATAGCATAAAAGCAAAATAGAACAAGACCTGGTTAAGAAGCACACATCCATCAACATCAACAGTACCCAAGGCCCAAGAGGCGCCGGCTTATTGGGGTCGTTTGAATACATTTATATTGTGTCCTCAAGCGTCTTTTAGGTAGAACAAGTAGAGGCGCCAGAAACCATACGAGATAACCGAATGCCAATTAACGAAACTATGACGAAGGCGAGGTATTTTGCGGCCTTCTTGACAGGAGAGTGATATCTTCCAGACATTCGAAAAGTTTAAATAGTTTAAATTTATACAAATTCCCTTAAAATTAATGACATGGATAAGTTATCAGAAAAACACCCTTGTAGTTATGGTGTAGATTAAAACTATCCATTAGCAGATTTTAGTGTAGTATCCTTAAGTTAGTTAACCAGATAAATAAACATTATGTACAAATACCAGCCCGTGGGGAGAGAGAGAGAGAGAAATTGAGAGAGAGAGAGAGAGAGAGAGAGGAGAAGAGGAGAGAGAGAGAGAGAGAGAGAGAGAGAGAGAATTAGAGAGAGAGAGAAATTGAGAGAGAGAGAGAAATTAAGAGAGAAATTAAGAGGAGAGAGAGAGAATTAAGAGAAAGAGAGAGAGAGAAATTAAGAGAGAGAGAGAGAGAGAAATTAAGAGAGAGAGAGAAAATTAAGAGAGAGAGAGAGAGAAATTAAGAGAAAGAGAGAGAGAAATTAAGAGAGAGAGAGAGAGAAATTAAGAGAGAGAGGGAGAGAAATTAAGAGAAAGAGAGAGAGAAATTAAGAGAAAGAGGGAGAGGGAGAGAGAGAGAGATAAATTAGAGAGAGAGAGGGAGAGAAATTAAGAGAGAGAGGGAGAGAAATTAAGAGAAAGAGAGAGAGATAAATTAAGAGAGAGAGGGCTGGAGAGAGAGAAGAGAGAGATGGAGAGAGAGAGAGAGAGGAAATTAAGAGAGAGAGAGAAATTAAGAGAGAGAGAGAGAGAGAGCGAGGAGAGAGAGAGAGAAGAGAGAGAGAGAGAGAGAGAGAGAAATTAAGAGAAAGAGAGAGAGATAAATTAAGAGAGAGAGGGATGGAGAGAGAGAAAGAGAGAGATGGAGAGAGAGAGAGAGAGTGGCTAACTAATATAGAAAGAGAAACGACTTCAAAGTTATCCAACGTAACTCGAAAGCTAAGGGATGAAGAAAAGATGGAAATGTTTACCCAGTAAAAACACAAATGAATACTTGTCAATAAAAGGAAAAGTTTAGAAAATTATTAAGGAAACGGGTGTGTTTGACGTGTAGTTTAATAATAATATTTGAATTAAAAAAACAAAAAAAACGTGATTTTTAACTTATAGTCAGTACAGAAAAATGTCCAGATTCGTCAAAATAAGACTGTTAATTGCACAATGTTGTGTATTTATTTGTATTATTAGTGTTTAACATAACCACCTGACCGTTTTAAACAGTGATGCATGACTAAAAGTATTTTCCAGCTGAGAAGAGCGATTTTATTTTTAGCCGGACAATCTTTGTCAGACAGTCAGAGAAAAGGGGGGGCTGCGATAGAGTGTAGTGCACACAGACAATTAATATTGTACTATGTAGAAAGCCAGGCTCTCTCTCTCTCTCTTTAAACGAAGATAAATCAAGCTTTTGTAGCTATCTGCCGATCAGAATGTCCCATAGTTGGGGGTTGGGGTTGGTCTTCTTCACCTCATGTCATCGTGGAAGGCTCGCAAATCGAAATAACGACTCACGCCTAAGCAAAGCTCAGACCCAACTACTAAAAACAAGACTGTCGCCCGTGTTTACATCGGATAAAGCGGGTGTATTTGGCTCTGGAGGCCGTAACAATGTTCGCCTGTTCCATCGAGATATACACCGAAGGAAGAAAAAAACATAAGGATTCTCACGTTAGACCATTTCCTCGTATTGTCCTTTTTTTTTCTATCTATTTTATCGAGACGAACAAACAGAAGCCGTACTTCACTTCACATATCTGGAAACTCCAAATCAGGCTGTGAGATACACCGCGGTGTACGAAATAGGGAGGCGGAGAAGGAAGAGGAGGAAAGGCAGAACAACAGGTGAGTGGATAAATTCTCGACGAGACATGTGCAAAGATTTCCAGGAAGAGAGATTCATAAATTGGAAGTTTAAAATCAGTCTAGCCAGGATCAGGTGATGTAAAACAAAATTGTACTCAGTTTTTTGTCATTTATTATTATTATTATTATTAATTATTATTATTATAATTATTATTATTATTATTATTATTATTATTTATTATTATTATTAATTATTATTATTATTATTATTATTATTATCATTATTATTATTATTATTATTATTAATTATTATTTATTATTGTTATTATTATATTATTATTATTATTATTATTATTATTATTATTATTATTATTATGTAGTGGTATTATTATTATTATTATTATTAGTATTATTATTATTATTATTATTAGTATTATAATTATTATTAGTATTATAATTATAATTATTATTATTAGTATTATCATTAGATGTTAAAGATGAACGCAGCGATCGATATCTGGCAAGAACAGAGCGAACTAGATATGAATAAACTCTGCCGGAGTAGACCCAAGAGGTTAGCACGAAGTAGGCTGAAAGTAGCTGTTTATCTATGCATTTATTAATTTTTAATGGTAATCATTATTCCGAACATTCCCAGCGACAAAACCGCTACATCCTTCGCCAAAAACAGGCCCTTCTAACACGGCCATATTTAGATTTCCTTGAACGAAGTCCACGAATTCTGACAAACGTTTATCTTACGAAAATCAAACCAATCCATCAAAATACTCGAATGTGCAAAAAAAAATAACAACAACGAAAAAAAGGAATACTTTTACGAATAGTTTAAATTAGACGAGGGATTACTAAACATTACTCCCAACCCTGAAAATCAGTCCGTAAGCAGTGTTCCGTCCGACCCACGTCAGAGGGCGACACTTGTCAAACGCATTCATCCAGATACTGAGAGTTAGCCTTTTACCTTGAATACTTCTGAATGGCTGCTCTTTAAGACTACACGTAAACCAGACGTTATCACTTTAATTTCACAAAAAACAAAAACAAACAAAAATCAGCCTTAAAAGAAAGTTAACTTTTAATAAATTACTTTAGTATTATTATACTAGTAAAAATTGCTAAGGATCAAGGTACACAACGTCGATAATGTTGTTAGATGCCATAAGAAAAGCGAAGCGGGAGGTGTATATAAACTATTCTTTATGGAACCATTGACGATGGCAAATGTCAGAGATATTATCAAACAGTGACTTCGAAACGGGTACAATGAAGGCACTCATAAAATACAGTTTTAGTTATCGAGAGAGACTGCGTAAAATCTGACATTTTGGTCCATAATTTCAACAAATTTGTCAGAAATTCATACATCCCTATCTTGTGTAAGAGTCTCCAGCAGGAATAACAACTTGGCACCAAAAGCTCGTGCTCCCGGCGAGTCTTTGAATAGCCAGCTCGTCCCGCATCACCAAATTCCTGTAAAGTTCGTGGTAGCAGAGTACGTCTTGTAATAATAACCTTCGGTCTGGAGAACAAGCCGGCCTCTCCACACAGACTCCTCCTGCTCCTGCTATCTGAGCACGATGTAGATAGGCGTTATCATCTGTGAGACTGAAGTTATCGCGAATAGCACCAGTTTATGGCCAGCACATAAGCATCGAAGATCTCGTTTCTCTACCTTAAACCTGTCATGGTGCCATTCTGGAAGACACGGAGGTCTGTCTTGTTGCACCAGCTAATCTCTTCCATCGTTAGTGAGCCGCTTTCATAGTGATCATGTTCGGAAATGTTGCGTCTCTAACCCCCTCCGCTGGTCTGGACTCATTCTTGAAAAGCACAGAGGCTCAGTCTCTCCCACATGGTCTACAGCCCAGTTTCGCAGCAGACCTGCCGTATCCCGAGGTTAGTACCTGCGGATACAGGCTGACTGCGTACCGTTAGACCGAAACCGATAACGTGCAGTTTTCGTTGCGACATTGAAACTTGTTGCATTTTGAAGGTCAGACTTCAACTGAACAGATGTCTAGAAGCAGTTTCTTCTCGCTTGCTAGACTAAAATGAGATCCTTGTTGATCGGAATCAACCTCAGTCATATTGTCTAGCAGCACTACCAAAAATGTGATGTCCTAGATTTGACGCTATGGCTCATCTGTCAAATTACACTGAGTTGCTCCAGATTCCAGCGTATTTGTCCCTCTCTCGCCGCAGCACCATTTTCTCTGTCAGCAGACATTAAATCATGATCGACCGAGCGATGAAGCAGCACTTCTTCAATGCCAAACTGGCAGCATGCCATTTGTGTATAAATCAGGGATCCGAATACCACGAAACTGTGATACACTGGAGGAAATTCGGTGACACTGTGGATGAGGGTCCAAAGGAGAAACTCGGGGTTATGAATCAAAAGTAAACTGTACTAGTATTAGATGTAATATTTTTAGTTTGTTAATCATCATTTGATCCCTAATAAATCTTGAGTAGTATAAAAATCGTATATTTATTTGTGTTAAAATCCAAAACAAAATCAAATTAGTCCCATTGTTAATCTTCCCCTGGCATTTGTAAGGTGAGATTATGTTACAACTACACAGTTCACACTGCAGATTTGGAGGAGATGGGGATGATCCTGTCTGAAATGCAGTCCTTATGTTCCAACTTTCTATACTGGCTGTCATCGAACCCACTCTTATTTTGTATCTTACGGTTTCTTACTTTTCTCTACTGTTCCTTCACTATAATTTCTCCCTAAGAATATCCTAACAGAACGGCTCTTGTAGAATCTTTTCCTGCTTAATTCAGACACGATCTGCCCCATCGCCGCCCTCCCTACCTGCGCTCTATCTATCTCTCTGTACTGACGTCATATCGCTCTATCTCTCTCTCTGTACTGACGTCATATCGCTCTATCTCTCTCTCTGTACTGACGTCATATCGCTCTATCTCTCTCTCTGTACTGACGTCATATCGCTCTATCTATCTCTCTGTACTGACGTCATATCGCTCTATCTCTCTCTCTGTACTGACGTCATATCGCTCTATCTATCTCTCTGTACTGACGTCATATCGCTCTATCTCTCTCTGTACTGACGTCATATCGCTCTATCTCTCTCTGTACTGACGTCATATCGCTCTATCTCTCTCTGTACTGACGTCATATCGCTCTATCTCTCTCTCTGTACTGACGTCATATCGCTCTATCTATCTCTCTGTACTGACGTCATATCGCTCTATCTATCTCTCTGTACTGACGTCATATCGCTCTATCTATCTCTCTGTACTGACGTCATATCGCTCTCTCTCTCTCTCTCAGCGTCTTCGGCTGCTGGGAGCGGAGAAGAGGCTGACATGCTAGTAAAATATTCAGCCAGGTTTCAGCGAGTAAGCTTGCTATTGTCACCAGCCCGAACCCCTCGGGCCAGATAGATTTAATCTGTCTGCAACTGCCGACTTGATTTTCCTTTCTGCTGACTTTGACTGAGACTCCATTTGAATAACAAAGCCGCTATTAATTAAACAGAATCCGTACAGCGTCGAGTCGGTATCTTCACTCGCACGAGCATCTCAGAGCGCAATTATGATGTACACGAGGTTACATTCGCCGAAATCTCTTTGAAATCACTGATTGACATATAGGTAAATTCTTTTGTTTTGTTTTTTTACAATTATAGACTAAATTATGGAAGTTTATAATGATGATGTTCTAATCAGACTCAAAAGCCCCTAAAGTCCTGCTCCACCCGCTACCCGCAATCACCAGAACACGATGGGCACGAAAACAAAACAAACAAAAACTGTAGCGATTCCTTCTCCGTATTGCTAAAGAAACTTTTATTTCTCTGTTTTTCCTTAAACTATCCAATAATATAAATCATTAATCACCTTCTGTGTTTTCCTCACCAGGTTTATTATTTATAAAGAGTTTGTTGTAGCTCTGCCTATTTTCTTCTTTGTATTATTCGCTTAACTTCTTTATCTGACAGTTTGAATGCACTCCTAGGTTTTGCAGAATCTGTCCGTCCTCTTCTTAGGCTCGTCGCTCTTCGATCGCGTAAGGTCCTAAATCTGTCCCCTTCTTAGGCTCGTCACTCTTCGATCGCGTAAGGTCCTAAGGTTCTAAATCTGTCCCCTTCTTAGCCTCGTCGCTCTTCGATCGCGTAAGGTTCTAAATCTGTCCCCTTCTTAGCCTCGTCGCTCTTCGATCGCGTAAGGTCCTAAATCTGTCCCCTTCTTAGCCTCGTCGCTCTTCGATCGCGTAAGGTCCTAAATCTGTCCCCTTCTTAGGCTCGTCGCTCTTCGATCGCGTAAGGTCCTAAATCTGTCCCCTTCTTAGGCTCGTCGCTCTTCGATCGCGTAAGGTCCTAAATCTGTCCCCTTCTTAGGCTCGTCGCTCTTCGATCGCGTAAGGTCCTAAATCTGTCCCCTTCTTAGCCTCGTCGCTCTTCGATCGCGTAATATCCTGAGCAACTTAATCTCTGTCTACTAAAGATCTCAATCTCACCTTTAATCGCTGGAAATAATTAGCGCTTAGATCTATTTACCTTTTTCGAAGAATGTATTATGATTTTCTAGAACTCATAATGTTCACATCCCGTCATTTTTGAGTTTTTTTTTTTAAACTTCAGGACAAACTTTGTTATTGTTTGTATATCTTCTCCTGTCTTCTGTATTGGTTGAACATATGAAAGATATACAAACCAAGAGCCAGCGTTCTAGACTAGCCTCATCTTTGTCGGATCACATCAGGTTGTCGTTTCCCCTGACCGGACTTATATTGTGCAGTATCGATGCACAGCTGTGAGTTATCCAGTCGTTCACACGACGCAGCCAGTGACTAGGAAAGCAAATATTTAATAACGAAGAATTATCCATCGTATCGATCGATCCGATGCGAAGATGAGGCACGAGCGTCGACGCCAAATGGATATTTGCGACGATTGCACAAATCCATTCTCTTTATTCTTTAAATTCTATCTAGAATTAATTAATTACTTTTGTGTGGGGGGGAGGGGAATTAATGGAAAGACTTATTTTAAGACGAGTTCCTAAAGACTTCTGATTTGTTGGTATCACGGCTGGCCGAGATATATCGCGTTTTAACACGAAAATCTATCTAAGCATTGCACGATTCTAATAAAGAAAGCATAGTTATGCGAAATTTCAGTTCATAATTATTATTAATGAAGGACTCACCCTGCTTAATGGCAGATCGTCGTCGTCGTCAGCCACGGTCTGCGATCCGAGCGCCGGGCCCAGGAAAAGTAGGGCACCTGTCACCAATAGCAGACTGACAACAGCATCCATTTTCCACATCGTCGGATTTTTCGCAGGTTCTCTCTCGCCTCCGGTATCTTCCTCGGGTCTCCCCCCCAGATTTCCGTGACCCGCGCTACAGTACCGACATGGGAGTCGGCCGGCGAAAGGATATGTCTGAACAACAAAAACAAAAAAGAAAACGGAAATAGAGTCGTTTGTCCCGTCCGTCCGTCTGCCTGTCTCCGGTCAGCGCTAATCGCGACGTGACATTTTGGGATGCGGAGATTACCACATCTCTGCGAGAGCCCGACATGCGCAGACCGGGCACCCGCTCCGGGAGAGACGTCGCCGCCAATCATGGCGGGGCTGGCTGCTCGACGACCCACTGAATTAATGCATATAATTTTAATAACCGACCGTTTAATTAGACCCGGATATAGATTCTCTACCCTCTGACGGCCAATGTTAAGTCGGCTGGAGTCCAGATTCAAAAAAATGAATAAAAATAAAAGCGGGAAGAAATAATCTCAGTAAGAATTAAGGGGGTGAGCGTCCATCTCCTGATCGCCAGCGGAACATGTACGATTTATATTCTTGGAATGGCGATGGAAGTGCGCAACATCATCAACGAAGTGGGGTGGGGTCTGATAAACTCTGCCGGGATATCGATTGGTTCTATTAAAACCCCATACATTTACCAGATCGTGACCCGGCGGTCGTCTGCATTACAGATCGATTTATGAATATATATATATATCTTCGAGCAGAGGGATTCGAATGCAAATTTTAAGTGGTTAAACTTTCTGTTTAATTCTATAAAAATTTCAAAAACAAACAAGACCGGCGAGCATCCTCAGGTGGCAATCGTGGGTCGTCTGCTAATCCTTTAAAACGTGAACACAGGTAAGCCCCGGACCCCGCCGAGATAACGTGTTTATAACCTCCCAGAGCTGAGCAGGGCAGACATTTTCCCCCACGTTAGTAGACACCCGCAAACTTTGGGCGTTGGTCGAAGAGGACAGAGAGAGTTATTAGGGTTAATGCCATGCACGACCAAGTAAGACTTCCGAGCAGGCGGCGAATACAACGGTGCGGCCATTTCTTCCATCTTCGTTCCTTCGTTGTTGCCGCCGTCACGTGACTGTAAAGCGCACTGCACCCTGGGATTGCACGCGCTTCCGGTCCGGATAAACGAAACTTTCGTTGTTGCTTTTTTATAAAAAGGAAAAAAAAACAAAAGAAACTGTCGGGGTGGGGGGGTGGTGGTTAGGGTCTCAGGACCCCTGTTTAAGCACCGAGCTCTCTGTTCGTTCGGAGGATGCGCCAGGGCGGTTAGTAGGTCTGCTGGAAGGAAATGGCACAGCTTTTAACCCGTAAAGAGATAAATGAGGCCCCCGGAGGAAGCCGACCAGTCAGTCACGCACTGCAAATGAGACCTGAACTGACTGCGTTCTTCCTTGATAATAAAAACGAACAAACGGACGAGGAGATTTTTTTTCCCCTTTCAGCCATTAGCCAAAGTGGACTGCGGTGAAATACAATCTCAAAACCTCATCCAGAAGATGAACCACCGGTTTCCGGGCAGCCCCAAGCACTCGCTCTCGTTATTTACAAGTGTTTGGATTTTCATTATTTCTAAGAATCTTTTAGAACTTTCACATGATAAAGGGATTTGGATTTATCATTGGAATATGAAATCTCATTGCTGCTTTGGTTTACAAAATAGCATTTCAAATCATAGACGTCAGTGAGGTTCACTAAAGGGCTTTAAACACAGAAAAGCAATTGTTGTTTTAGCAGTTTCTATAGCGAGGAGGAGGGGTAAACAAATTGTTGGCAAGTTTATTGTACTGCAGCAGAAATGTAAACTACATGGATGAACATATCAGCACCTCAGTATACCTAAAACACATTTAACCATGCAAGGGAACCAGAGTTTTCATTGATAGTGCTGGACCTTCCTTAAACAAATGCACAAATCTACTCTTTTCAGTATAATGTGCTATCTTGGAGCACCATCAAGTACATCTGGATGTTGCTGTCACTACTCTTTTGTCTGTCATCAGTTTATACTACAAGACACTGAGCTCCAGTTGTTTTTCCTCACCACAGACAAGCAGGGAGGGATTTAAAATCTGTAGGGCTTGTACCACACCCACAGGTTTTAAGGTAAGAAGGGCATGCACCTGACAAACTATAGTAACCCTAAGGCTGGACAGCAGCTTGTAGATGATAATAATAATAATCTGTAAAGATGATTGCCCTGTGAGGTGTCCCTTTGTAAATAATGCCATGCATAACTCAAGATAGTAAGGCAGTTATTTACAAGTCTGATATCCATTTTCACTTTCCTGCAATTTATAGTAGTTTTCAATCTGCAGTTTTACCCAGACAGAAAATTAGAAACACCATTAATAAATACAGATTGTAGCCCAATTTATAGACTGCAAAAGCACTACATTGTTGCTGCCAGGACTGCTCTCAACAAATAAGACGCAGTCCCTATGGGAGAATACTCATTGCAGAAGGATGCAGCTTCAATCTACAGGCACCTGTCAATACCAACCACAACCTGTCTATAACAAAACAAGTCCTACCTATGGAATACAAACCTTTCATACATTCATAAAAGCTAAAATAACGTGGACATTTTTCCTCTGGATTTTCCCCTTAGCTTGTCAGCAGAGAGAAAAAAAAAAGCATTTTATATCTGCTTTCATGTTTATTTGCATCTCATACAAATCATGATTTTCAGTTGAGCACTGATCATGGGACACCTCCAACCATTTAAACTGTTAATTTTCTGCAACTTCTTCATCTGAAAAATAACCATTTGATTTTCAGTCTCTTTGTCTTTGATATTTTTCCTGAACTCTGCTCTTATTTTCCTCATAAATTGTTAGCATTCATTTTTGCCCAAGCTCCTTTTCTTCTTAAAGATGACCACACATTGAAGCTGGCAGCCGTTCTGGTCTGATTCCCCCTGATGATTATGTATTATAAGAATTGTTTGAAGCTTGTATACTCACAAATCTTAAGTTTAAAAATAAATAAAAATTTAAGAGGAGTTTCTGGGGAAAAGAATGACTATCTCTTGAGTGTGGTCACTTAATAAAGCTAACATGGAAATCTGGAAGGATTCCTAAACTATTTAAAAAAAGAAAATGGCAGACAAGGGACATAAAGCAAGAGACAAAAAACTTCTACAATTCAAACTCAGTTTGCTTTTGTTGAAAACTAGTAGGGCATTTAAATCTAGTGGAGACAAAATGTCTTTTTTTTACCTTTATTGATGCCAAATAATTAACAAAGCAGTTTGTAAACAAATTCATTAATATAATTTTTAAAAAATTTTAAAACCTGGATATAAAACAAAAATACTCCATAGCAGTTGTTTTGTTTAGTGTACTGTGTGATTAGTTGTCATGCAAGCAATCAAAAAGTGCCACACCTACAGGACTAGAGTATAGGCAGTGGTATTGTAGTATGAAGAATGTGTTGTGAATACTATTGTTCCTGAGGAAATATCACATGACAAGTGTATAGAAATAAAAAAAAAAACTAGTACATATGATAAACAATCAACAAAAAAGGCCCAAACTCTCCAAAAGTGATCCTAAATATCTCAGGTTATTCACTACATGATAGATGATGAGCTAGTAGAGATCTAGCAGATGGTGTTGTGAATGACCTAGCTGCAAGTACATGTTAACATTTATACACATTAGTACAAAGTGGTCTCAATGGATGGGTAGCTGCCTGACAACTTCTGCTGAACAGAAATGAAAGTGCTCTTTACAGATGAGTTTGAGATGTATGGCAATAACCAACAGCAGTTTGTTGCAAATCAGACCGGGAAGCTGTATAACAGCTACAGTAAAGCATGGAGTTGGATCTTATATGGGGTGTATATCAGCCAAGGTTGTTGGAGATTGCATAAAATTTAGGGTAGGCTGAGTGGCAACAGGTACTCATTCCATTCTCCCAGGAAAACCTCTCATTGTATGGGAGTTCACCTACCAATATGACAATGACACCGCACATACAGCCAATGTGATGAAAAACTATCTGGAAAATAAATAGGCTGTTACATCCAGTGTATAAGAAAAAAAGTACATTTATTCTAATTGCCATCTGTCCATGCTTCAACACCACCTCTTCTTTACACACGTTTTGGCAAATGAATATGATTAATCGAAGAACTAACTTTGTACATGTGATGATCCTTGCATTTAACAGTTACTACCATATTTTTCAGACTAGATAAAATGGTCATTTTTTTGGCCAAAATTGGGCATCGTCTTGTTTAGATCAATCCCCCAGAGGAAAGGTCTCCAAATCTTCAGTATAGAAAATCCCATTAAGTATGGGTGAGCATGAACTCAGAAACAATCTGTTAAATAAAGTTTGAATTAAAAAACATTTATTTTTGTCATGATGTAGAACTTACATCAAAGGTGTAAAAGATGCTTGATCGCTATTAAATCACATGTGGATTAGAGAACTGTTGTAAAATAAGACATGTTGATCTGTATTTAATGTTAATTATTCTTTTGAAGTCCCACTTGGCCATCATCAACAGGTGATTTGCTGCTGATCAATTTGCTTGTCACTCAAAGTTTTTTCCTTGTCTGTCACATAAGACACAAAAACTTGAGATGTTATTTACGAGAATTAAATAAAATTCAGCGTAATGAATCTTAGATGTTAAATGTATCTAAGGATCCAACAATCTACTCAAATGACAATGTTTTTCCATTTGACATTTAAATATGAGCAGGAAGTGAGGCTCACTACGGGTAATTTTGTAATACTGTTAGGTCTACTTTTGATTTGGGTTTTATTTGTATATCAATAATTGTTTATAAACTGGATTTGTTTGTAGATTTAAAAGAGGTTTAACATAAAAAATATGCACCTGAACATTCATTCCATATTTCTCTACAAAAGATGAAATAAGTGTGGTCAGTACAACTTGCCATTTCTCTGGAATTTTAAAAATTTTTCTTCCACAAAATCCTTAGATAAAACAGATGTCTACATCAATATAGTGGATTGTCCAAAAACCATTTCCTTGTTTACAAGAGATTATCTGATTTGTCAGTTCCCACTAAAGGTTTAGTCAGAATGAAGACATAGCACCAGCTGCAAGTGAGATTCCAATTCCGGAGGAACTTGTTCAGGGCTCTTTGGATTGTTGCAGTAAAAGACTGAGCAAGATTATAGCCACAACTCTCTAAGACATCCCAAAACCAGTTGCTCAAGCAAAACATCCAAGAAAAATGGGATTGAATGATATACCACCTTCAGTAAGACAATGTGGTATTCCTTCCTAGTCTCCTGTAAAGTTTCAAGTCATGCATATCCAAATTTCATAAAAAGCAGAGGATCCAGATTTAGATAACAATGAATTGCATTTTCCAGAATTCAAGTGGCAGATGCAGCATGAGAAGCAACTAGGACATTAAAGATAAAGTGTTAGAATAAATGCCACAAAGGTAGTGACAATATAAAAAATTAAATGCAGTTCATTTCCCTTTCAGATCATGCAGCACAACTTCCTCCTTCTATTAGGATAACCCATAACTTAGCTCCTAGCTCACATCAGCTGTTGCTGATAAGTTTTGATTTCATTTTCAACAGATTTTGAGCCAAGTAATATTTATAAAAAATGTGGAAAATAATCTTAATTTTAACTAATCAGAGAAAAATATGACAATTTAAAAATTTTACACAATACACAACCACAATTTATCTTTAGATAGCAAAGCTCATGCCGATACATTGCCGTTGTAACATGAAAGTGATTTTCTTTGAAGCATGTCTACAAAAAATAATTCAAACTGAAGAGTAAAAGAAATACTAATTGGAAACTATTTTCAAGACCACAAATTGTTGTTGTTGTTGCCATGAACCGTGAAGTTTAAATCAACAACAAAATTTACCAATAGGCTAAACATCAATTTAAAGTAACAATTTTCAGAATCCGTCAGTATTTCTTTGAAAAAAATTTTTGGCAGTCTTTTTTGTACTGTACATAAACAGAAATCTACTTATTTTTGGACAAATGTACACACACTACCCCCCCCTCAAAACAAAAGAATGTGCACTATTCACCATGAACAAGGAACACTGAGACTCGGCACCAATGTTTTCCTGAAAACATCTGGATTGTGAGCTAAGAGCAACAGTCCACTTTCCACCTATATGGGATAAGATGTTCTCACAGATACAAGGGCAATACAATGAAGAGGGTAGCTCTTCATTTTCCACAACACGATAAATTATCTCCCTTTAATATTTTAATTTGCCATTTAACTATTTTTGTTGTTTTAGTTGAAAAATCTGTTTATTTCATCTCTGATACCATGTGCATCAAGTTTCAGTATAACTGCAGATATAACTCTTAGAAAATGAACGGTCAGAATCATTTGTATAAATTACTAAATGCATGTGCTGGCCCCCCGCCAACCCTCATGAATGCAAACAAATGTGATCTCTCATGCACATCAGAAAATCACCAGCAATTGTTGTATAGTGTTTAAGAACATTTTACAAGTAACATGGCTGTCAAATGTTCAGCTGTCATAAATTACCTTTTTTTTAATGACTCACAGAATGGGATAATTAATCTCTTATTAAAAGGAAGAGATTTGCAAAGTACTCTGCCATAATTTCAGTACAAAATAAAACCTGCATCTGGCAATAAACAAAAACAAACTTTTTTTCAACAGTTTATTTGAACTTGACAGATAGGAACAGTGTTCACTTGCCCTTCTTAGCTTTGATTTTCCTTAAATAGAATTCCAGTTCTTTACCTTCAAGAATGTAGCCATCACATCTACCACTCTGACCTGGTCGTGAAGCAATTGAAGCTGGAAATAAAGAAATTGCTTTTTTACTTTAACCCTTCCCAGCCTTAAAAAACAAAGTTGAATATTTAGTATAACCATCTCAAATCAGATAAACTACAGTATTTAATGGTCTAAAGAAAACAATTTTCATGTCCCAAATTAAAATAGGTGCAATGCTTGGATAGCCAAAGTCAACAATTCAGAGAAGCTACAGTTGCATCAGATCACACCTTCACTTCTTATTGGAGACAGATCTCAAAATCACGTGTAACTGAGACCAAATCATTACCTGACTAATAACCAGTACTGGTAGGTTCAAGGCCAGCTCAGCAACTACAGAACAAAGTGCCTAAAAATGGCCAAATAACCTATTTTCCGTAAATAACTCTCTAGTCCCAAGGTGAAATGGATTAACAATTAAGGAAAATATTTGCTAATAAAAAACAAATTTTGAATGAAATGCAAATATAGTCTTATAATTTTAAATTAGATTATGTAGCATCTGTGTAATTATGTGAACAATTTTTCACTGCTAATATACGATATGTCTCAGCATAAAAGTTGAATTGGCTAATTTTCCCATATTTCTTTCCTCCATTTATAAGTCAATTTGGAGTACAGCAGTCTACTGACTTACACAAGGAATGTATTCCTGAAAAACAGCATGCAAATCAAATTAGTGTATTTCAAACTTATTATTACACAGTAAACAGGGGTTATGTTCCATACTGTGAGATATTTGAGTATTATCAAGTCCTTACTGGAAGAAAACCATGCTGCCTGTATAATTACTAGGCAACTAAAAGCTACACCAATAATAAAAGTTGGCAGCTAAACATTTGTCTGTATCCTTTGGATATTATGAAAAGTTGAAAAACTAACACATCAGACCATTATCCACAAGGTAACGTTATTGAAAAATCAACAGTCTCTCATCTTGTGGTAACCAACAGTCTCCCACCTGCAACAACTCATTCTTGTTTCTCATTTAAACACTAAATATATGCCCAACTTTTTTGAAAGATGTTTATGGTCTCATTCACTCAGTATAAGTTACATGTATTCATGCATATTCCTTAGTGATAAACTCACTTTTTGTCTGTCAACACTCACATAGTTGCCAGACAAAGGAACACATAAAGGTATTAGGGAATATACACAGTTTTGATATTTGTCGCTTACATATTAAATATTAATTATGCAAAACGTTTATAGGTATCCATTATATGATACAAAGTACTTTTTTATTATGCTGTATGAAACGTTTGCAGAGATAAACAGGCAGTGTCCACCCCAATCACTGAACTGAGCTGAGATGGTAGGATGAAGCTGTTGCATCTTCAAACCATACTGTACATAAATTTTTGGTATAAAAATATAAACCAAACTGAAGTCACACTATTAACTTTAAGGATGTGTAAGTGGAGGAAACACTGTATAAGATGAGACTATATCAGCCACAGTAGTTAGCCAAACTCTGTCTACAGCACTACTGAGGTCATGAATATTAATGAATTGTTTGTGCATATCAATGAACTATTTTATGGAATCTTTCAGATAAATAGATGGTATTGAAAGTGTAAACCTTATCATCAGTTCTGGTATCATCTATTTTTACTCACTTCATGATCCTGTGTTATTTGTGCTGTGTTGAATTGCCTACGTTAAAAAACCCAAAATGTCTTTATTTTATTTGTCGTCAACTTATTTGATTCGGAACATACCAGCACACTCAAATTCTTTAATTCAACTCAATTTCATTTCTGATAGCACAAGTCTGATATAAAGTTGTTCAACATTTGGGGTTTGCACCCAGGCCGACACACAGCTCACCATGTTCGGCTGTTCAGTCTGTTGAAAAAGTGTGCATAGTGGAGCCGCATGCCTTCATGTGCATGCGTGGTTTTTGGCGGGCTTGCTGGATGCATCAGTCACTGTCAGGCAGCCAGCGTGTGAGGTGCTGTACTACTTACTCGTTACATTTCCATTTTGCCCGTGATGATGGAACATGTGGAACAACGATTTTGCATCAAGTTTTGCCAAAAGCTTGAAGATACCCAAGCGGAAACAATTCGCAAAATTCAACAGGCTTTTGGTGACAATGCCATGGGAGTTATCCAAATTAAAGAATGGTACAACAGGTCAAAGATGGCTGCACATCGGTGAGAGTGACTAGCGTTCTGGGAGGCCATCAACAAGCTGCAATACAGTTATCGAGAAAGTGCGGACCTTGATAATGGAGGATCGTCGTTTGACAGTGCGTGAAATTGGTGATGAGGTTGGGATCAGTAAAGATTCTGCATGTGCAATTTTAAAGGAGGATTTGGACTTGTGCAGAGTGGCAGTGAAATTTGTATCCAAGCTGCTTTCTCAGCAACAACTTCATCTTGACGTTGCACAGGACCTGCTGGATACTGCCAACAGGGATCCTGAGTTCCAGAATACCATGACAACTGCAGATGAGATGTGAGTGTACAGGTACGACCCGTAAACTAAAGCTTAGTCACCAGCAGAAGCACCCAACGTCGCCAAGATCTGGAGAAAAATCAAGGTGGTGCTGACTGTTTTCTTCGACTACTGAGGCATTCTGCATCATGAATATGCACCAGAAGGACAAACAGTTACAAAGGAGTACCATCAGGAA
The DNA here is from genome assembly GCA_018389105.1 of Nautilus pompilius. Lineage (NCBI taxonomy): Eukaryota > Metazoa > Mollusca > Cephalopoda > Nautilida > Nautilidae > Nautilus > Nautilus pompilius. Next base: position 219,729 of record JACATO010000941.1, on the reverse strand, counting down.
GGCCTCCGATGTCTTCGTGATGCAGTTTGGCACAAAAGACCGGATCTATGGGCCTTGCAAAACTAGCAGCTGATCCAAGGTTTCTTGGCAAAGAAAGGCATTTTGCCCACTCGCCAGGCTCCCTACTCTCCATACATGGCTCCTTGTGACTTCTGGTTGTTCCCAAAAATGAAGATGCCACTGAAAGGCTCCCGCTTTGAGCGCCAAGAGGACATCATGTGGAATGCGACAGTGGAGCTGAGAGCCATTCCGGAAGAATCATTCCAGACGTGCTTCGAACAGTGGAAGGATCGCTGGGCTAAGTGTGTGGAGGCACAAGGAGCCTACCTCGAAGGGGATTAGCAATTGAATCCCACCAAGTACGTAATTCTGCCCCCACCACCCAATGTCGGATACTTTTTTGATAGACCTCGTATAGTGCACATCTCTGGGATGCCACCATGGTGAACACTGTGCACCAGTGAAAGAAAGATGGAAAGAAATGTAAAGACAGCAATCATCATTTGCGATTTGCTTAGTTTTTAGCCTCAGCTATAAAGTACTGAGTCCACTACAAGCAGCACAATAGGTAGCACATATTTCTCCAATGTATCCTTAATTTTAGGCCAACAAGCTTTGCAGCCTGTAACACATTCTGTGCTCTATGCCAGTCCAGAACATTTCTCACTGATGCCATCTTTCCCGTGTCTGTATTACCACCATTTACTTCAGTAAATTTAACTTCCAACTTTGTGACTTTACAGGAGGCATTTTGAGATGAGGTAGGGGATTTGTTGGAATTAAGATTGAAAAGAACAAATAGAATGTAATTAGTGAGCATGCACTTTTTATTGGTTGGATAATTTTTGCAAGCTTCATTGAACAATAATAAACTGCTCACCTAACTGGCAAATGCTCCTGACAGTAATTTTTGCTGTTTCAAACACAATTTCAGTTTATTTCAGAAAATAACAGTCACTTAAAAAAATTTTTTCATTAAAGCAATTTCAATGACCATCTATAAGTCAAAGCCTGGAAACCAAAGGGAAAATAGACTTATAGGCTGAAAAATAAAGTAATTATAAATCTTAAGTCATTATCTTATACTCACTAAATATACTTTAATGACAACTAGTATAGCAGAATTTAGAAAATTAGTAGTAGTAAGCAACTATATTTTCTTGGACTAATTCAAAACGAAGCAGTCAGTGTAACTATGACCAGCTGTCACATAGATCTGCATCAGGGCAAACCATTCCAGTCACAACATTGAAATTTCATCACCCAGCTCCGTTTTTTTTTTGAGAGACAGATACTGTCACCATGTATTAAGTCTTCTACAGATAAATAAGAATCACAGCAGAGTGACAAACGCCAGCTTTTCCTGTTGCCATGAGCACCCTGCTTCCCACCGCCCCGACTGTTTAGCAATCTTTTGACATTTTTTAACTGGTTAGCTTATTTGAACAAAATTTTTAATTAAAAATATAATACATTTTTCGCAGTCTTAAATTTTTTTTTCAAATAATAGAAACCTTGTTCCTATGAAAAACGATAATTTAAAATTTTTATCAAACATACATGCAACTAAATTTTGAAGTACAAAAATAAACTACATCCCCACATACAACTGCTACTAGTCTTGTAGACAGTAACCATTCTAGCTGAAAGGGTTAAATTGGTATGCGATTTCCCTGCACAGTTTTCCATCTCTAGTAAATGAGCTGCCAGGTAAAAGATAAGAGCCATATCAGCTGGTAATGTCATCAGATATCAGAGTTGGATTATTACATCACATGTAAGCAACTAAGATAATCAAGACCTCGTGACTCAGCTTTTAAACCACCACACAAACCTGATCATAAAACTAGTATTAGTATATGAACCGTCACATTTACTAAACCATGAACGCACTTTGAGACATCAATTTCTGCTCAAAACCTCCCAATGTGTCACAGTGTGGGAAGTATCCTACACACAGCACGATTATCGAATTTTGGAAGTCTGATGTTGCTAATTTAAAACAGCTGACTAACTATGCTCGATTCTGAAATTGAAATGTCATTTCTTGTTTCATATAATATTTCATTTCCCACTGGTTCATTTAGAACAAGGTATTTTATTACAAAACAGAAATCCATTATTAAACACTACACTGTCATGTTGTGTGTGCACGTGAGCCCACACACACACACAAAGTCCATCCTCAGATATATAGTTAACAGGCACTCCCACCCTAATCACTGGACAAGTCAAATCAGAGACTGACCGGAGCCATTAGACTATCTGTCTGAACAGCCGTGTGCACGAGCTCGCAGTATGCAATAATAAAGCAGTCAGAGTAACTATGATCTGATCATCACCAGGTAGTATTTACTACCAAAACAGCAGCAACACTACTACAGTCACATCACCATCATCACCCTGCTTCAGGAAACTCCTGCACCCAAGAAGTTGTAAATGAATGGACAGACATGCACAATTTAAAAACCAAGAACATTACAAACATTGACAAGTGTTAAGTCAGAGATTCAACTTTTTATGGAGAAGCCACTCACCTAGAAGCCTGCCAGTAGAAAACTCCTCCTCAAGTGTGGACTCTACTTTGGCTATCTTCTTCCGCTGCAGATACTTCCTCTGAGTTTTCTTGGAGCGAACTTTGTTGAGAACGGCCTCATCCTGTTCAGTCTGAAAGAATAAAAGTGGGGAGGAAAATATTAAATAAAATAATAATGCTCACCTTTATTTAGCCACAACCATTTGACACATTACAACCACCTGTAACCAAGCCACATTGTTCAAATCCATGGTGGCACATGGACAAAAAAAATTCTGTACACAAAGACCAGTACAGCCACTCCTCGGTTAACCACCATTTGAAAATATGACCACAATTTTACCAAAGCATAAAAAAATCGTTTACCAACCACTGCGCACATTTACAACCAAATTTCATACACCTGACAATGCATGCCCGAGTGAGTGTGATGCTGGTGTATTTGTATGAGAACTTCATCTGGGTGAGAAGGGGCAGCAACCACCGACCATCTCTGCATCTCCATGTATTTGTTGTTCGCTATTACAGTTAGCATCGCACATAACCAGCTCTCATTTTCACTTGTTTATTTAGTGTTTACGCACATTTTACCCCAAACCAAGATGTCTTCAAAGAGAAAGACCACCAATTCAACTGAAAGTAGCAGCAAAAAGCATAGGTAATCCATCGATCTCGATTTGAAGATCATCATCAAAGTGCATGATGCCGGGAAGAAGGCGAACATTATAGCATGCGATGAAGGCCTGGCCCATTCCACCACCTCCACCATTTTGAAGTAGAAGGAAAGCACCAGGAGTGAAAGCAGTTAAGACAAGACAGTGAAAAGGCCCCATCCACAAAGCAGAAAAACTGCTTATAATTTGGATCAAGGATCAGATACAAAATAGAATGCCGATCAGCCTTCTTACCATTCAGGTTAAGGCACGCAGCTTTTCAACACACTGAAGGAACAAGCAGGCCAGGAGTGCATCAAAACATTCACTGCCAGCCATGGCTAGTTTATGCGATTTCAGTGAAGATTTAATCTCCACAACAAACACATAAGTGGCGAAGCTGCTGAACATTTTCTGGATGAATTTGATGATATCATCACAGAAGGGAAACTATTTGCCCGAGCAGATATTCAATGTTGATGAAACAGGATTACATTGGGAAAAAAATGCCAGAATGGACCTACATACACAAGGAGGCCAAATCAGCGCCTGGATTTAAAGCATTTAAGAATAGAGTAACCTTGCTATTGGGAGGAAATGTCGCCGGATTCAAGCTGAAGCTTTTTCTAATCTACCATTCAGAAAACCCAGTGTGTTCAAAAACATAAGCAAGCACACACTGCCCGTTTACTACTGATCCAATCGGAAGGCATGGATGAAGCAAGCCCTCTGAGGATTGGTTCATGAATTGTTTTGTACTTCTTGCAAAAGGGAATTAGTTTTAAAATTCTTCTGACCCTCGACAACGCACTTGGACACCCCCCACATCTTGACGATCTTCACCTAGATATAAAGGTAGTTTACCTCTATCCTGCAGCTTATGGACCAGGGAGCTACTGCAACATTCAAGGCATACTATTTACGTGCAACATCTGCCAAAGCCATAACCACAATGGAGGATATTACGCAAACATTGCGCGAGTTTTGGAAAAAATACAATATCCTCCATTGTATCAAAAACACCGCATGGGAGGATGTTAGTGTGAAATGTATGCAAGGGATTTGGGTAAAGTGCTTAAAACGTTTCTCTGTTTTTGTAAATAACTTTGAAGGATTTGACCAAAATGAAGATTTGGACGAAATAAAGAAATTGTGACTGTCACCAAATCCCTCGATTTAGAAGTCAATGCTGAAGATGTGAGCCTACACTGAGGGAGAGCTTTCCTACAAAGATTTGATTGATCTGGAAGCACAAAGGGTTGCGGAAGAAGAAAAAATAGAACATTAGCCCAAAACGTTCAGTGTAAGAAGATTGGCTGGTGTTTTCAAAAATGCTAACAAAAGTTTATCAGGATTAGAAAGTATGGATCCAAATGTAGAACGTTTTGGAAAGGTAGATCGGCAAACACGTGAAATCTTAAGGTGTTATCGTGAAATATATGAAGAAAAACCCATGCAAATCAAACTTAGCGGGTTGTTTAAGAAAGTTACTCCTTCCACACCCCCAATTCCCTCACCATCGCCAGCCACAAGCATAGAAGCAGCAGACGAGCCTCAGCCATCAACCAGCAATGCCAGCGTATCCGACATTTCAGAAGAAAACATGGAAAAGAACTTCTTCTTCGAAGGATTTATATCCAATTGAGGTTTAATTGTTAAATCTGATTTTGTACATAAATCAACTTTTCATATTACATCGAGTTTCGTTTAACCCTTTTGTTTCTATTTAGGCTACTTGTATACAAAAAAATTATGCAAAGGTAAAATTAGTAGAAAACAAACTTAAGGTTTATGCTAAAAGATAAGCCATATAGAGTACACACAGTATTAAACCAAAGTTTAAAAAATGTTCATAAGGTTCAAAGTCGTGAAGACATGCAAAAATTTAAAAGGTAATAAATTATGGCAAAAATAAGTTAGAATTAAAGAGATCTTTGAAGTAGAATGTACAAAATGTTGTCACTTCATGAATGATAAAAGAAATTGAGTATGGAAGGCTGAAATAAACTTAACCCAATGTCTGCCGTGACCGTTCACATAGTGACCATTTCGCTTAACGACCTGGTTGTTGGAACAGAACCCGGTTTCTAAACGAGGGGGGGGGTTTGTATTAGGAAATTCTCAGAGCCACCACTAATCAACATTTGGAATATTCATGCAAGTATGTATTTCTAGTAGTGTCCAAAAAATATGGAAGACTCGAATCTTTTGTTTAAAAGTCTACCAAGCCTCTAAGACAGAAAAGTTCTAATTAACAACTTGCAGTTTGTTATTAAAAGAAAATTACACACATACCAACTTTATCCCCCTTTTCCGACCAAGTGGGGTGGCATAGTGGGCCTCATACCATTGCCTGAAAGGTGTGCCATCAATAGTTACAATACAACTCTTGACTAAGGTTTTGGTACGAACCAGTTCATTGTTGCTAGCATTGTATACAACATCAACAATTCTAGTCTTTTTGGTAATACCTGAAATGAAATATTTGAAAAAAAAAATAAATAAAAAAATTTAAAATTCTAAATGATACCCCAACACAAAACTCAAATTCTTTAAATAAAAACTTAAATATATAATTATTTTAGGAAAAAATGTTGACTGCACTATTGATGAATTTCACAACCAGGAATAAAAACTAATGAACAGTGGTCAAGTTTATATATATATATATGAAAAATGAAAAGCAAACAGGACTTCAGAACATAAGATGAAATCAATGGTATTCAGCTGAAAGATGGTGATAGGGATTCATGTGTCCTGGGATTTTAAGAAATCAACACAGTCTGCACCTGTGTGTGCATATCACCATATTTTTGGGGCTCTAAGTCGAATAGGTAAATTTCCCTGTTTTCCAAACCTTCATTCACATATAAGTCGATCATACATTTGTACAATGATAATGGTATAAAATTTCTGTTGAGGTTATAAAACAGCAGAGGTGCATAACATCAAAATGAGAGATTTTGGAAGGAGTGTGTTTTAGGAGAAATAGAGAGAATGAAAGTGAAACAAAGAAACTTCAATCCATATGGAGCAGTTTGATGTAATTTTTGCCTATCAAATAAAAAGCTGAATGACCCAGCTCTGCATTCTTCAGTCTATCGTAAAGAATCCTTCGCCTTTTGCCAATTGCAAACATTTCTCACTAACGCTATGCTGCCATATTTCCACCATTGTTTTCAACAAAATTAACCACTCCCAGTTTAAAAGCTGCAGTATCTACCTTCCCTTTCTTTATAGCAGGCATTTTCAAGTATGGGTCGATATTTTTCTTTCAACTTTGGTGAACTGAGGCTTCCCTAACACAATGATGTGCCCCATTAAGCACTAAATAAAAGGGAAGTAACTGAATCTGAGTCAGCATGCACCCACACATGCAATCATACATAAATTTACCCAAGGTACTTAAGGGTCCTGTATTCCCAGTATCATGATTTGTCAAAGTAGAGTATTAGTTGATGGTCAGGGCCTTGCAAATAAAAAAAAAAAGGTATCAATTTATAATCTAAAAAATATGGTAATTAAATTAAAACAAAGTTTACACATCAAACACCAACAGAACAATTCATATTAGCATTGATATTAATCGTTTCCCATTCAAGATGACCAAAAACTGGCCAGTCAGGAATTGTTTATGCTATAGACAGAATATGATGTTGGTCCACACCAAACACTTCTGGGTAAATATGCTTTGTTTTCCTGCAAAAGTGACTTTTCTAGCCCAGCTACTTGCAATGACAGTTGGATTACCCAGTGCATTATATGCATAATGGAATCCAACAACGAATCCTTTCCTCCTGAAGATATAGTGATCTTGAGTGCTCATACCCTGGATTTCTCAGCATTTAATTGGTCAGGCAGTGATAAAGATGTGTCAAACATGGAGAGTAAGGTCACCAACTGGAGTGTGAGTCATACACAGCCAAAGAACATGTCAGTGTTTTTGCAGCATATCAGTTGCCAGCCCAGTGGCATTCCTTTATAGCTGACACAATAAACAGCTATACCACACAGACCCAGAGCTGATACCACCACTAGAGAGATGAAAGTTTTCCTGACAACCAGTATAAATTTCCATTCAGTGGTGTCCATTAAAGATTTTTGGAGGACAGTAAACAATGTCAAAAGTAATGGTGGTGACAAGATTCAAAATATTGAATTAGCATTGGCACCCCTGATGACCTTCACAGGAACCGTCTCTTTCATGTGGCCATTAAGAACTTTTAGTCCAAGTACTAGCCATACAAAGCAGTATCTCCCAATAAAATAAGGTCTGAAGGTGTGGGCAGTAACTTTAGCATTCACACGAGAAAGACCCAGTGTCAACTTCAGCAGGGAATAGCGATGAACAAGCCACCATCCAAAGGTACCGGACCTAGTTTTTTTTTGGATCAGCACAGATCATTACCTTCAAAAGTATGGGTGTGTGTGTGTGTGTGTGGAGAAGTAATAAAGTATTTGAAGTACTTGACAGCCACTTTGAATACCCTCAAGGCCAGAAGGCACTAAGATCACCAACCCATCAAAAACTGAAAGGTGGAAAAAGTATCTGTACTGTATGCCCCCGGAGTGGTCACAAAACCCCTTCATGTTTCACTGACCATGTGGATTAGTAGTGACTGCAACAGTGAGTGACAAAAATCTTGGTTTCTGCACTTTAAATTGAATTTTCTTTTCAGTTGAATTACTTAACTGTGTGCTAAGTCATTTGTGCTATTTGAGTTATTCCACAACTTCTCAATACATTTTAAAATTATTTTAATCAGGTTAGTTGTGTTTTGTGCAGCCATCTTGGATACTTTACACATGATAAATATTGCATAGGTTCTCTCCATCTATTCTAGACACATTTCAGCATCTGAAACAAAGCAAACTCCAGTGTTGAACCCAAATACACAAATACCCTTGTAGAAAATAGAAACATGGCATAGTGAATAAAAAATTTTGTTACTGGACATTTTTTTTTGTAGCAGCTAACACGCAAAAGCGAAAAGACCGCACATTCAAATTGAATTGCTTAGGCAAGGAATAAACACCACCAAGTCATCTGACCATAACTCTCAAAAATTTCAGTTAATGAAATATTTTTCTTAAGCATCAACATTAGGGCCCAAATAATTACCATTACCCCAACCAAAAAAAAAACTGGTCCCTTAGAATACAAAGCACAGGACCTCAGAACAAAGTTAAAATCATAAGCAATCATCCGAAAGATGGTGTTAAATATTCATCATTCATCCTGCTCTGTAGTCTAGAAAAGGACATTTTAAACCAGTGTTTGTTTTCAAACATGAGAAAACAAAACAATTACTGCTATTGGAAATCACAAAACTGTTCAAGGTCTATCTTAGATGGGGAAGAAGGCATATCCAAATAGATGCCTGTAAATTTAAAACAATCTAACCAAGCAGGTCAACTGCAATGTCATAAGAAAATTTTCTTAACCATATTAGTTTATACAAAATCCTTAAGACAATGCATTTAAACAAGTGTTAACTTTATATTTATATAAAAATAATACTTTCTAATGAGAAGTAATGCCAACTATACAAAATCCAAAAACTCAAAATATAAAGTTGGTTTAAAATAACAAATTTGAGATATTCTTTTAAATGTCATAAAAATTAAGCTCTTGACACAATCTGGATCCCTGGCTGTAACGAACATAATGTATACCTTCTAAAAATGATACCAAACACAGAATGGAAAAACATTTGAACATATCCCCAATCAAAGGTACATTTTTGAATGCCATTCACTACTAACAAAAGAGAGAGACAGCATGTCTCACCAAATCTGATATTACCACTATACACAAATTTTCACATCCCAGACAAAATATTTTGTATACATTTTTTATTGCAAAATCTGATAACTCCCTCCTGAAATCTGATCAATTCAATTTAAACAAGGGGTTGAATTCTTAAAACAATGGTTTTCTGAACATTTTCAGATTTACACAAACCTATCTATACAGTATGATAGCAAAGAATTTATGAAGCTGCAGGTATGAAATGCATGATGCAGCAGCAGCAGCAGCTCAAAATGAAAGTAGCAGAGCTCAATTTCAGCAATTTTCAAGAAAAAAAAGCAGTTGTATGATAAAATGGACAGCAATGCTCTACAAAACTCACCAGAATCCGAAAAGGCAAGAATGTGAAGTTGGCCTCAAACCTTTGCTGACATGGATTAAATTTAATCAACTACAATGTTGCCTTTCTTGAAAAGATGAAGGAAATCAGAAGTGAATTTGGAAACAATGTAGATGAAGTTAATCACAGCTGGATTTCACAGCAGCAACGTCAGCACACAATGCCAACAGAGTGACTTGCAGTCACCCTCCCCCCTCCAAGAATCTGCTCGGGAGGACATCTTCAACTCGTAAAAGTTGACTCTTCTGCATGCACACGTTTGCGACTCTTGGCTGGCCCCAAGGGGGAACGGTTCACTAAAATTTCCCTCACTTTGGGAAAGCCTTCCATTTTCCCCAATGCCGCTGAAGCAACCAGTGGGCTTGAATAACTTGTTTTGTTTAAAAAGCACACCAAGAAAGTTGGATATCCATTAAGATGTCAGGTTTATCAGTGACAGGTAATAATTTGAACCTCCTCCTGCCATGTACACGCGCTTTTTTTTCTTTCTTTCTTAAAACAAATCTAACCAAAGAAGTATTCTCTCCGGCTTTTAAGGGAATTCCTTAAGGGTCCCCCCCACAAACCATGCATCCACACATAAAAACAAATTTAGCGTATTTTAGCATAACTTCCTCATTTAAAAGAAATCAATCATTACTGGTCTGAAAAGCATCTTTACACTAAATGTGGACAAAGATTGTGTATGATACCACAGGCGAAAATCTCCGACTTACTCTCTGATCCCCACGAGAAGTTTCCAGTGTCCAAACGCAAAGCCCTGTATTTTCTGTTCGCACCTCTGGTCCTCACTATGTGAATTCTTTTTGATCCCAACTTTAAAAAAAAAAGGAAAATAAATACATCATAAATAAATACCATCACTACTTGTCACCAACACAGCACAAGTTTAATGATAATAATACTGAAGGCGTTAGTAATTACTAGGTATTAATGTCCGACGCCATTGTATAGGAGGGATACCACGTGACCACAGACGGGACGGGACACAGCGCTAATTTCTCACACACTGGGAACAAGCGCATCCATACATTCATCACCAGCTGGAGCATCAACACCAGACATTAGCTTTATTAACTCTTGGTGGTCCTTCTACCTTTAAGAGCTACTCCAAGCCGGAGCAGGTTTTCATCCCCCCCCCTCCCTCACCATTGACGCTAATCTATTAGGACTTGTATAATAATTAATTACCTTTGTGTTAGCCGCCGGTCGACCTTCTTCGAATTTTCTCTTCTTACGAATCTTAACCTGTCGGCCTCCGGTTTTCCTCCGCTTGTGCCATCGATCCCGTGAGATACCTGCGATAACAATCAGAAAGAATACTGGTTCAGCGACAGCCAGCCCGCCGCCATGGATGGTCTCGTGCACATCGCACCCGCCTAGATATCTCAAACGGCACAGGACGCTAAGAAATCCCAGAAACAAGCGAACACAGATCGTCACCGAGACTTCCGAGGCGATAAGGGAGACACTTCGACGCTCGATGCCTCCGAGAATCGCCCCGATTCCAGCAGATTAGGATTCAACAACTGCCGGGGAAAACCTACCCATGGCGGAATACCAACCCAAAAGGCTGATCTCGCCGAGTCTCGCGTACCAAAGGGAGGTAAGCAAAATCTCTCCCCTCCCCCAACAATAGCGATAATGATGATAATAAAGATCACGTATCTTTATTCTATTTTATAAGCGCCAGAGATACATTGTAGATAAGGGGGCCCTGCCCTCGAAGTGGAAGCGCTCTGGTATTTAACAGTCGCCTCCTTAGTTTTATTTCTCTGTTTCTATTCCTCAATAAGTAATGCTAAATTATCTGGAACACCCGCAGAATCCAATGCCATCTTTATCCTGTCACCAGGTTATCCGAGAAGGGAGATAACTCGAGTAGCGAGGAAAAAGCAGCCCATGACTTCACGGTTTTGGTTCGAAATTTATTTAAAAAAAAAACACAAAAACAAACCAAATTTATGTTTTACTTGTGCAGTTAAAAAACACGGCCGATTTTTTGTTTCTTTAAAGTGCACTGTGTTAAAAAGCATTTCGCAGAAAGTTTCATACCTATCTAATCAAAAGTAATATATTTAATACCCACACAAAAAAGAAATTGAAAAGTGTCCCTTCCTGACAATGAAGGAATAACAGACTTAATTTGCTCTATTCCTAGATCATTAATTTAAACTTGCATACCAACACAAGAGCTATCATATTAAGACAAAAAGTGCACCATGGTTGAACAAGATATATGCTGAATGGCATCCATCTAGGCTCTCACAACTCTACTCTTTTTTCCAAATCTTAATTCTAAAGAGAACAAAAACATAAAATGGCAGTCTCAGAAATAATGAATTACTTTTTATAGCTATTTGGCAATTTCGGCAATGAAACCAAACCATGAATAGTAATGGTGTTAAAACTGAGGATAACAACTTATTTTAAATATCTTGCACTCTGCATGAAATCAGAGTTGTAGGTTGGCTGGCTTCCCCTCTTGTGTTAGAGTTTTCTGGAATTGCTCTAACAGGCTGGAGGTTCTTGCTGAGTATTTGTTAAAAAAACTTGAAAAACTCTCAGCTTTAAACACAGCTCATAAATTAAATGTGCTAGGAGCAGATAATAAGTGGGTAGTAGTTGTACATTGGCTCCACTAAGACATTAATCAATATAGGTTCTCATGCTAAATATTTCCTACTCTGATCTTTTGAAACCATCTGAATTCCTCACAAAACTGTTCACACACTCACGTAAGACTTGCAATGCATATATCATGCATAATTTGTGAAACTGCCACACCATGGATTACACAAGGTAATTGCCCCATTTCTGGGAATGGCTTGAGCACCACCACCACATTGTGCATTCTCAGAAATTCACAAATAAGGTAATTCCATGCTTAGGGCACAACACAAACTTTTGCTTATAAGATAAAAGAAAAAATTATAAAGCAATTTTTTTTTTTCCATACCAGGTAGAGAAAGCTAGATTTGAATCAGTGATATATAAAATATAAATTGGCATTAAAAATGAACAAAGGAAATCAGTTTAATAATCATAGTCAATAACTAAAAAAAAAAAAAAAAAAGAGTTGAGAATTCATCATGGCAAACATTTTCAGTATAGGTTAAAAAATGGATCAAATTGCTGGTAGTGATAGATTTTAAAAAATCATTCATAGATCCTACTTCTCAGTTACTTGTTAATCAAAGTGACTTTCTGCCTCCTTGTAAAAATTATCATTTCTTTTAATTTATATATGAAAACAGGTCTACTATTCCAGATATAGACTGGCTCGGTTTGGCAGCATCAGCTTTGGTCTCAAAAGGCAAGCAGCAAGCTATATCTTTTTTCTATGGTAAGCAATTAGTAAATTACTACTATTTTGCATTCATACATGGTCCAGTTGAAACACTGGAATTTGTTCATGAACCTCCCAGGTCTTGTAATACAAGCTTTCAGTTCTGCGCTCAAGCAGAGTTCAGCATGCCGAAGACAGCCAGTTCTGAATTCTCTCCAGACTGGAGATTTTTCTCAAAAATAAAAAGAAGAAATCTGGTAGGAAATTTTCCATTCTTATTAAAATATATGTAAAAAAAATAAAACAAAATTTTAAAGATAATACATTTTTGTACAAGATTTATTCAGATACATTTTCAGCTCAGAAAACCCCCTTCAAATTTTATTAACATAAAAAAATAATGCAGATTTCACATCATCAATCATTATTCTGATTACAATTGCAATTTCTGTTTCTTCCAAAAAAAAAAAAGCCATTGATAGGCATAAAAAATTTAAACTTTTTTTAAAAATGCACGCACACACATGCACTTCTGTTAATTGATAATCACAACATGAGAGAACACATGGAGATGATCTGGACCAATTTATCAAAGTTAAAATAATTTCAGCATTCAAGAAGTCTGCCCAATTGATTGCAGTTTCCCATCAGACATTGTCTGCATCCCTTGAAATCTGATATACTTCTGAAGAATCCTGAAACAAAGAAAAATCTCTGACAATAAATACTCAATGCAGCGACTAAGGCATTTCATTTGTTTAAATGATTCCATATTGTCAATACTACTTTTCAGTCAGTAAATACTTTAAAAAAGTTGTTTTGTCTGCTATATTTTTGAAAATTACAGGTATCTCAGGGGAAAAAAATCACAATTTCCATACCTATTTATTGAGATTCACACCAGTCAATTTCTCCTGTCCTTTAAATGGATAGCTTCTAGAAAATACTTTTCAGAATTGTTCCTAATACAGATTGCTTGTTGCATTTAAAAAAATTTTTAATGCCTATTAATTTCTTTTTATTTGACAATTTAAAATAGAAAACAAGGTTGTAAAGGTATGCAGATACTCCTAACTTTCTTAATCTCTGCCCTGATGAACTGAAATAGCAGCTTTGCTCCTCTGAAGAACATCTCACAATCATAGGCACCCACAAGGAGGCGGGAGACACCCACACTCACAGCAGTGAGCTGGAAGGGGTGAGGCGACCAAGATGTTACCTGGATGTGGTTTTCTTTTTTAAGGGAGAGAGGAGAGGGCTCTTGAACGGTGGTCAGTTTAGATGTTGGAGGAAGCTGGATCACTCAGAGGAAATCCACACAGACTGACTGCAAAGTGAGAAGAAACCATGCTACAGGAGATCTGACTCAGACCCTGATGGGAATTAAACACAGGACCGTGCCACCGCCATTTCCCCTCTGGTTTGGTTCTGCTGCCTATTTCAGACAGGCCCCAAATACCCTCATTTTGTTTTGACTGGCATTGTGTAGATTATACAGTAAAATTCCGATTTAACAGACTAATAGGGTAGTCCATTAAATATGAACATTTACATGCACATGTGCAAAATAAGATCAGGCAAATATATTTTGCACAAATCAATGCAGACTTTTTGTCAGGAGACCAGCAGCATCCATTCAATGGGGTCTGTTAAATTGAAGTTTTACCGTAATGTAAGTCTTAAGTTGGTGGTGGGAGGAAAAATCCTTTTCTTACCATTGTCCATTCTCCCTAACCCCAGACATTAATGTTGAAGTGCTTTAAATAATCCAAACAGTTGATTTTAGCTGTAAAGAGAAGAGTGGTACTTTCTTTGTTCCTCATAAACAGATCTGACCAGACTCCTTAAGTCTGCTTTCTAGCCACAACTTACTTTAGAACAACAGGTACTTCCACTCATACAAGGGCAGCACATCTCCAGCCAGCGCCTGAACAAATGCAGCTCACCAAAGAAGATCTGGTTGAAGTATTGGAAGAAGGCAACCAGTGTGAACAAAAAACCCAACAAGCAGCTGAGAGTCATAAATATGTGCACCCCATACATGGTACTAGCTTTCTGGAGTAGAAAGAAAAACACTTTAAAAGAAAAGATGCCAGCGAGTCACCAAACTAAAACAACATCAAGTCGTCAAAGACGCAGACTGCTACGCACACCATCTCAACAGGATTAAAAATAACCCCTTATTCCCTACAAAAATATTTAAATAGTTTTTTAAAAAATGTTAGTAAATGCAGGGCTTAAAATTGATTTATCAAGTATTATGTTAATAAATTAAATTCTAAAACTTAAGCGAGACGAACTCATCACTAATTTCTAATTATGACCACCAGCATTACTAAATGTAAAGTCTAAAAAATGTGCTGCCATCCACATCAGACCCCCACTTATTGAAAACAAACCATTAACTCCCCTTTAAATGTCTAATACCAAAACCATGTAAATCTAAAATTTTTCTAACTTGTTTGGTATGTTAAAAATCTTTAAAACCTGGATGCAGTTTGGTAAATATAAGCCAAACTCAATGCTACATTTAAAGGACTCCACACTTGTACAATGTATTCAAAATGTGGACAACCCATGGACTTGCACAACAAAGATAAAATTTCTTTAAAAAATACAGCACCACCCTACTTTTCTTGAACACCTGTCAAAAAATATTGTAGAGCAGCAATGGTGGCCATGCCAACCAGATTCTAATATCAAGTCATAAGATAACCAGAGCAATTGATCTATGTTTTACTGCAGTCTTCAGGAATCAATTTAAAAATTGTATTAATTAGTACTGTGAACAAGTAAAGAATGTCATTTCATGTGTAGACAACTGAAACTATACTGAAGATTTCATGGATAAAGTTGTCATTTGAATCAAGCATCAGAGTCAATATAAGTCACTATATACTTCCCTGCTTGTTCCATTTTCTCCCAGACCCTTCAACCATCAATACAGTGCAGCAGCAATGGTTTCCATCTGACCAATGGACACCGCTCTGCATTTTCAAGATCTTTGCAGTGAGTGCACTGGCCTAAAGATGTGGCATTCGTTTAGACATGGACGTCTTACAGGTTTCCAGGTACAATAAACACGTGGAATAGTGATAAGCATGTTCTACTTTGGTCTGGATTTCTCAAGTACATCTAAGTTCACTTTTAGAAGACTGGAACAATAGAGCATCATCATCCTACTGTCTGATCTTCCTGGCATGTCTTGAGGGTGATTGACAACAGCATTGGTTTTCAAAGATCTGGTCCACAGATGATGGATGACAGTGTGGTGGATATCCAGTTGATGATCAATATTTCAACTAAACTGTACGGTTCCTTCAGGCCAATAATCCGCTCTGGGCATCATTAAAGGATCTTCTAGCCATGTTGTGATGTACTGATCAAATTCATAATTTTTGACAAGTGAAACTGATGCTAGAACACTTGAAAACAGAACTCTGTGCCTCAAGTGCATGCACTTCTACTGCTTGCTAAACTTCATGCATGAATCCATTTAAAACTGCATAATATCTGAGCAAAGGGGCAGGGCTATACTACTACTACATATTAGAATTTGCTCAACTCAATTTTACAGGTTACTTAATAAATTTAGTGGTACTTAATTTTTTTCTCCTTGTACATGTATATTACAAAAAATTATAGCAGCATGTCATGGAATTTTTTTTTTTTTTTATGTTGATGCTCAAAAACAAAACATTTTAGGTTTAAATTTTTTTACATCCAACTGCTGTCTCTACAACCCATCAGAATATCAAATTTAATCAATGGAGCTTCAGACTGGGGTAGCATGGTTAATGGTCATGATTGTCTGGTTCTATCATTATTGAATCCAAGATATATGTAGTGTCTAGCCAGCTTCTGAACCAGCTGATTATGCATGGGTTTCCTTCCACTAATCTTCACACAAATCTGACTACCTTGGAATTAAAGCTCCCCTATGAAGCTAAAGTGCTCAGAACAAACTACCACCAATCTGTTACTATTTATGTATTTCTCTCAAAAGGAGAAAACTTGGAGTTTTTATTTCACCAAATGTTCTAACTTGAACATTTACAAAGACTAGTATCAGACAGCAACATTCTATTTTTCATTAACAGTATGAAATTCTTCAGCAAAAACTATGATAATAAAGTTAGTGATGCAGAAGACTAGAATGATAAACATTATATACATAATAGTATTAGACTCTTACAGATACTAAGAACTTTTTGTATCACCTTCATTACTAAGTAGAGATTAATGTAAATATAGCAACTTTAAGTAAACAATTTTTAATTAAGGTTTGATATTTGTAAAAACAATACATGGGAATATGACACTACAGACATTCCACTTTTGCTCTGTGACCAATTTTATGCTTTGCATGTGATAGTAAATTTTTGCACACATTCTGTGCTTACTCACATGAGTACACACCAGTTATACCTAAATCCAAGAAGGTAGTTTCCACTTCATTCTTTACCTTACTGAAGTTGAGATCTATTTTAAGTTTAAAAAGAAGAAAAAAATTGAGATATACTTACTGGGTAGTTTGATTTTACTGTCCACTTTAAGAGGTATCCCACAATGAGTAAAGCTGTGAATATGGAGTAGAGAATCATTGCTCCGAGAGTCAAGTTTAAAAATCGAGACACCTGAAAGTGGTGACAATTTCAGTTTCCATGACACGGTTTAAAATATTCTAATAACCTACTTGCAAGAGGAATTCACCCCCTGTGAAATATATATACATATATCATCCACTTTTTCATATGAAATGTCAGTTAAGCCTAAGTAAAAGAAACAGTGAAGTTGTTAGTTACCCTGCTTACTCTTAGTAAAATACAATACAAAAAAGTGGTCAAGAACTAAAAACACCCTGCCCAAATTACTACGATTAGATCTTCATGAGGTACATGTAAAACATTCCATTAAATGGAAATACCAGTTAGTCTAATCTTTAAAAAAATATTTTATTGCATTTTTTAAACATGCAGATAACGACAAACAAAAACTTAAAAATATATCAGTTCCTAGTTATTATAATCGGGGCTGTCATGACTAGTGAGCACACTCTGCTGCACTAACCTGCCTCTCAATTAGGTTGTGTGCTGCAGACGAAATAAGTAGCAAAAATAATCTTTCAAAGAAATATTTACCTTTTGCAGCACTTTTCAATGCTGTATATTACATAATACAATCTATACTACATACTGAGTTAACAGTGCCATTTTTAAGTATATTTAGTGGTTTGAAAAATAATTCATATAATAAAATAGAACTTTTCAAAAAATTCTATTCAGATTTTTTAACTTATTGTTAAAATGTATATATAAAAATACAGGGCATGTGTGTGTGTATATATATATATTAGGGCAGGTCGATTTTCAACTTTTTTAAAAATCGCAATATGAGTAAGTATACAGTAGTTGCATCTATTCAAGTAGTACACAATAAAAAAAAAATTAGGCTTTTAGGTTAATGTTCCGCTTGCGGATTTGCGATTAAAGTTTAATTGTGTTTCAAGTTTATTTCATATTCTATATTTTTTATCATAAGTTACATAACATTTGGAAAAGAGAACAATATATTTCCATAATGACCCAATAAAACTAGGAATATAAATGATCATATGACTGAGAATAATGTCCTTTTGACATAAACACTGGACGCATTTTCCTGCTCAGCAGTTTCGTAAGGATAGATCTGTGTCGGGCCTCAAACCCATACACTGAATGAGAAGCTTCTGTCACTAACTTTACACTCCTTTTAACGCTCTGAGAATGACATGGTAGGTTTGGAATATCCGGCTTTGTGCTCTTGTTGATGAAGGTCTGGATTTCCTCATCAGAAAAGTGTTGTGTAGTTGGTGGCTCCATTGTACCAGCGTCAGGAAGGTCAATAAGCTCTGGCCAGGTGTCAGCGTCCCAGTTCACTGGAGGAATTTTCTTTTCCATTTCTTGGCTGCTGTTCATTCTGGAAATAAAAAAAATGTATATTAATAATATCGGCCTAATAATCAAAACTATTTCCTTATTATTTTTGCTCTGAAAATTCGAAATATAAAAATTCCACAGACGTTGCCTAAGTATTCTGTTCAAATCTTAATATATTATTTTGAAAATAAAAATATCTAGAATAACAAATTTTGCAAACAATACCTGCGTCTGAGAGTAAGAATTGTGTGAAGTCCAAGATTTCTGATCTGGTCATCATCATCTTTCACCATGGCGTAAAGGAAGTTTGCAGGTAGCAGGCAGAAAGCATTCCCCTGAATATTTTGTTTTACAATGCGTCTCACATCATCAAACTGAATCAGTTTCAAGTGGTTGATGGTAGAGAAAAGAATGCGAGGTGAATCATGTAGTTTAGAGGACATCTTTAAGCTGAACCATGAGGGAGCATAAACCTTGACGATGTATTGGATTAATTTTGTCAGATTCTTGTTTGGACTGTTGTCTCGTGTGTATAGACAAAGAAGTCGTATAGCAAGTGTTAACCATCGTGCATGGTTGAGTGGACCTATTTTCCAGGCTGCCCATCTATCATCTACTCTTCCCACTCCGATACCCTTACAATATTCATAGAGAAGCCTTTGATCATGACTGAGATCCTTCAGTACCTCATCTGGAATGTACTCATCAGTAATTGGTGTTTGAACTGGCTCAAACTGTACTTGTGGTTCACCATGAATATCTTCTAAGCACCTTTTCCCAAGGGGTCCATTGAAGCTTCTTGGGCCAGTTGTTGTTCCATCCAGTTTTTTAATAGGGCTCTTAGTGGAAGTTCATTTTGATGAAGGGCACAGCCAATTGTGTGCAGCTTCCTCCCAAGAATTTCTTCTAGCTTTACCACCAAACCACTCTTAGAACCAGTGTTTGTTGCTGTATTGTCAAGAAGAATAGCATGTATACTCTCAAGGCTGTCATATTCTTGAAGAACACTGAATGCTTCCTGAGCAAGAACATCGCCAGTAGCACCTACAACAGGTATTGTTCTGTGGGTCAAATAGGTGCCTGGAGATTTTCCATCTTCATATGTGAATGTGAGATGATGTTCTGTAGCAACACACTTTTTGAGAACATTTCCCCCTTCTTGCGCTTCTGTTTCCTTATATGTCAAGGTTTTATCATCAAGCTTTCCATCTACACCCATGCAAACGAGGTGTGTCTTCATCTCTGACTCAACTTCTTCACTAATTACTCTTACTTTTGATTTAGCCCTGTCTAACTTACACTTGTCAATTAAGATTTGATTAATGTCAACCTCTGGCCTCAATAGGTGTTTGATGTCATAGAGCAAGGCATTACCAAGAGCTGCCCCAAGACTGGAGGAACATTCAGCTCTGACAAGCTCCATAGCATATCTGGGAAACTTGAGAAGGTTGTAGTCTCCTGAAGTCCTCCTGTTAGGCTGCCATTCATCTCCCTGAAAATATAAGAATCACAAAAGATTAGATAGGGAATATTACTTCTTCAGCAGATTAAGATACAAGAAAAAATGCATTAATTTTTGCATGAAGTAGTTGTGATTCGAAATACTAACATAGCATACAAGGTAATGATCGTTTAGTTCATCTATACTAAGGCAAAGAAAAAAAAACACGAACCTCAGAATTTGATTGTTCAGGGATATCTGTAGGCTGTGTAGAAGGTCCTGCTAATTCAATGTCCTCCTGAGATAAGACATGTTGCTCTCTCAGTTTAGCTCTCCTATCTCTTTTGGCAGCAGATATGTCCACCGAAGACATCTGAAATGCTCCCTTGGGTCCTGTTTTTGAACGCTGATCTCGAAGATATGCTCTTTCTTCAATTGGCACCTTTGCAGCTGCTGGACAAACGCAGATGATGTGTTCTTTTGTGCATTTGTCTTTTTTGCAATATATCCTAGAATCGTTGCAAGGCACAATTTCCAGAGGACAGGAACAGGCTGATATATCAAAGAGTTTGTCCAACTTAGAATCCAGATTACGCTTAGCATTTGCTTTAGCATGCTTGCGATTTATGTCTTTCACAGTCACAAAGAGATCTTTAACTTTTCTGTCAATGGATTTTTCATGAATTAATGGTAATCTTGGATTCACAGACAATCAAATTGATTTCAAGTCCCTGGTAACATGCTGCACTTTAGCCCAAAAATCTGCACAGGGATCGGCACATTCTAGATAATAATAATATTGAATCAATTGTCTGTAGGTGCTGGGATCTGTGAGCACTAAATCACAAGGACCACCGCCATATTTCTCTTCACTTTTCTTTCTTGTTAGCGGCGTTGTTTTCACTTTCGGCATTTTTTCAAAAATATCTCAGACAACCTTAAATGTAATTAAATTCAATATTAAAATCTGATATATAAATTAATGATGTTACAAACTCTTGTCTTCAGCTTGTAATATACTCATAATCCTCCCCCCTTTTTCCGATGATAATAATAGAAACACTCACTAAAATAATTATTATTACAGAGTAAGTTACTATGCAAAACACGGCCTCACAATGACACTATAAGCAAGATTCCAGTCCGCCGTCGGCGCAAGGCAATACACCGTATATTTTCTAAAATAAACACAGAGAACCGTCCTTAAACTATAAATATATATATAATAGGGGGCTGGACACACAGTAGTCCGTAACATTGACTTTTAAAGCATAGCAAGACAAGGACAGTTGAAAAAAAAATGGTTACATGCACCGAAAACACTAGTGAAAAAGTAAAATTAAACAGTTATTTCAAAATCCGCAAAAAGATATTCAAGTTAAACTCATATATTTGTGATTTTAACTTATTATACATGGAAATGCAACTACTGATTGCTTACTCACACTCCTGGGTCAACATCGACCTGCCCTAATATATATACATACACAGCTTTAAAAAACAACAAAAACTACAAACACAGTCATAAAAAGTTATTTTTATGTAACAATTACTTCCCTTGGATCACTCCAATTTCATGTGCAGCCTTAGAGAGAAACTAGTACACTGATGAATTCTTTGTTTACATATAGTCATCATCATTAGTTTCAAATGAAAGCAAAAGGGAAACCATAATCAGGACGAAGTATATATACATACACCCACAACAGCAGCTGTAATTGTTGATTTATCAGTCTTCATGTATATGTATTCAATTTAGTGCATAGTCACACATTAGCATACGATTTAGAAAAAGAAAAAAATGGCAAATTGTTAGAATAACTTGAAACTTTGATCAGATTTTTTTCATCAAAATATCCTCTCTTTAGTTTTACTGGTCAGACTACCATCAGGCAGAGCCAAATGCTTGCAACATTCTAGAAATTTAAAATTCATCTTCATATCACATGCTGGTGCTTCTAAATCTCCACTTTCGATTACTTTCACACCTGTCATCGTGATTCAGGTCTTTACAAATTGTCACATTTTCTCAATTCTGGTAATTTCCTTCATTAAGTATGCAGAAAACTATGAAATGGTCTGTACTTCAATATATTAAGATAGCATTATGTAAATTCAGCAGGTTATTTTAATAAAAAATATAAGAAAATTCTAGGGTAATGCAATTTTAGTCACAGCTGTACATGACTTACTGTTGTTAGCCTCTGACTTATAGATGCCCTGATTGCTGTGCTTCCAGTGATCACCAACTGAAAATAGTTACCATGGTGATTAGAAAATATTTGCATTTGATTTCACAGTCACAAAACAATAACTCTTAAAGCCCTCCATTTAAAGGAAAATGGGAAAGGAAATAACTATCTGAAAGTTTGATTAATAAATTTTAAAAGAACATTTTACTTTGTAAATAAGTGTTTAGATATTAAGATGTATAAAATTGTCATCAGGCTAACAAGTTACAATACAATAGAACTGTTAATGGTTTTATTTATTTTTTTAAAAGATTTTACGTATCCATTACCAATGTTTTACACATTACCACATGAACTTGCTCAAATCTGTTGTTTTTTCCCTTAAAATTAATACTTACTACAAATCCAGCAATTATCCCAATTCCATAACAGTTCTTCTTGCCTACATAAATCATGCCTTCACCAAAGTTCTGGCCACCCAATGGAATAATGAAAACCTCAGCTACTCCTGTAAAAGTACAATAACCCTTCAACAGAGCCAAATAAACCAAAAGTTGCAACAAATTCGATTAGATTCAAAGCTAAAATATTCAACAAACTCATAACTAGTATTCCTCTTTTTTAAAATTATAAATTATTATATGCTAACAGTATTAATAAGTCAACTTTCACTTGCATAAATTAAAGTATAGTTGGATTTTTTAAAATCTCACCTAACAGCTTTTTTAATGATGCAAACAATGTGAACATTCTACACAGTAATACAAAGAATTTATTCTAATTTCTATTAAAATAGATTTTTGTTATTTGATATTGTATAACAGATTGGTAAATGACTTGTACAATCAGACTGATGACCACAACAAGTTTCCATCCATGCGCTGTGCAGATATGGTAACTGTTTGGATTTCTACCCTGGTCCCTGTTTCACCATTAATTACTATAAACATTTCAAGAGCTAAAGCCAAGAAAGTGGCAGGTTAGTTTGGGAACCTTTCCCCTACTGCCATTGTCAGTTCTCCTGTTTTAGTGAGCAATTTTCTTCACCTATAACAATGAAGAGCCAGTACTTGGTAGCAATTTTCTATTATAAACAATCAGTTTTGCTTGTAAAGTCCACTCAAGAATGAAGAATGTGGGTTAGGTTTCTATTGGTCAATAACTGAAAGAGAAACCTTCCCACAAGCCGACATCAGATATATAACCAAAAGAGCAGGTTAATGAAAAGAATTTTAGAATGAACATTTTGCTGTATCACATTTTCGTTTGGACAAGACATCTTTTAACAATGTTCAAAAACTCAACGTACCAAGCATTGATGTGATAAAGCCAGACAAAATCTGAGTGATGCCAATAACTTTTGGCCATGGATGTAACCAAATCTTGTCCTCTTCCTGGACACGAGATACATTCCTCACAGGGTCACTGCAATTGATTGAAGAAAATGATGGGGTCACTCTGATGGCATCATTGTCACTAACAGCAGATATCTCATCAACCAGAAACTGGTAGTGCTGTGCCATTTGTTTCTTTTGCTGAAGGTAGAAGTAAATAATGGAAAAATCAAGTAAACTGAGGGAGGAGAATCAATACACAAGGCTTGTATCTGTAGCAGCTGGTAAAAAAAAAAAATATATATATATATATATATATACATAAGTTTATACTTTAAATGTCAATACTCTTTTTTTCAACAAGTATTTGCAAAAGGGCAGTTTGTTTCTATAACTATGTAAGAGGTGCATTCTTTGAGAAAACTTATCCTTTTGTAATTTATCATTTCTATCCACAGCTTATTTCAACATTTATGCTGACATTTCTAGAAATGTGTGTTTCAAATGTCAGCAGTTAATTGAATTTTTTTTAAACATACTCTCATGCCAACATGAATTTCTCAGGTGTAAGTCAACCACCATTAAACTACCAAAGCATCTGTCAGGTGGTCCAGAATCTAGATAGAGAAAACAAACATTAGCCAACAAGTTTAAATAAGCAGAGATTTCTTTAACTCAGAGAGAAATCAGTTCAAAGTATTCACATTTGCTCAAACATGTCCAGTTCCTACAAGGCTAAAGCAACACACACACACACACAGTGAGTCTCCTCCCGCAAAACCAGATTTACACTAGATAAATATGTTATGCATGTTTGAATAACCCTGTATTGATGCTCTTTTAAAAAAATCTACTGGAAATCCTGGATCTGCCATTCTATATTTCCTGTCCTCAGGAAGTTAATTTCATCATCAGCCCTCATGGTCCATAAGTATAAGCCTGAGTAGACATCCATATACCTCGCTATCGGCCCGAAAGATCATCCATGATCACACACATCCAATAGTGGCCTACAAGATTGGCTCATGGTCATGACCACAGTTTTCAGCTGATGCCTGACCGCAGGTTTATATTTCCCAACAACAAAAAGTTAGCATACATATGCCTTCATCAATGTTTGATGTCACTGGTATTACCAGTGTCGTAGTCTTCTAAACCAGAGACATGCTAAATTCTTTATTCTGTAAACTGGATCAGCCATTACATGCATCGGTCTCTTCTAGTCCGATTTAAAATACATGATCGATAGTCTAATTGTTTAAAGTAAGTGTGTGGGGATGGGTGTGGGTGTGTGTGATGGGTGTGGATGGTGTGGTGTGTGTGGGGATGGGTGTGTCTGGGGATGGGTGTGAGGGTGTGTGTGGGGATGGGTGTGGGTGTGTGTGTGTGGGTGGGTGTGGGTGTGTGTGTGTGGGGTGTGGGTGTGTGTGATGGGTGTGGATGGGTGTGGGTGTGGGTGGGGATGGGTGTGTCTGGGGATGGGTGTGGGGGTGTGTCTGGGGATGGGTGGGTGTGTGGATGGGTG
Source organism: Nautilus pompilius (assembly GCA_018389105.1). Taxonomy (NCBI): domain Eukaryota; kingdom Metazoa; phylum Mollusca; class Cephalopoda; order Nautilida; family Nautilidae; genus Nautilus; species Nautilus pompilius. The sequence goes on along the minus strand of JACATO010000941.1, from coordinate 194,689 downwards.
TGGGGATGGGTGTGTGTGTGGGTGGGTGGGTGGGTGGGGATGGGTGTGGGTGTAGGGTAAATTTGCCAAAGTATCAGCACAGACACAAGTACAAGAGAGGTTTGTGATATTACCAGAAGTAAAAGGATTAGATTATCGGTAGCTGTTGTCAGGCAGACTAGACTGATTGCCTGCCACAGAAGTCTTGTTTCGTCGAGCCCCTGGAACACTCAGACCCAAAGACTGGAGGAACTAACTCCCCATCCTCCGGATGCTGCAGCCTCCTGCAAGAGTTCAAGAAACGTTCCTCGTCAACACTTAGTTTTCGGAAATACTACTATCGGACAAAGGGTTAGCTTTCTGAGGATGTAAAGGTAATAATTAGGTTTAAAAGCTATATCAGTTCAGTTCTGTAAAAATGGCCCTTTCCCAACCCGTCCTCGTACCCCCTTAATACATCACAAAGTTAGCAGGGTATTCTAAAGAGGTGGACGGAGCCACCATCGAGTGATCTGGGGGGGGGGGAGGGTTGGTAGTAGGCCGGCTGAAAGTAAATAACCCGGCGCAAAAACTGCGGAAAAGATGTTGGTTTGTTTATCCGAGTGACGATGAATAGAAGACAGGGTCCCGCTCCCTCACCGGTCACCGCTGCGAGGGAGCCCGTCCAAGCGACTCCGCACCCCCCCCAGCTTTGATTTAGGCGGTTCCCTCGCGCCAGGTACTCAGCTCCGCCGCCCGCCATCGTTTACTCACTGGTTACTACTCCCTCTCTCCCTCGTCCTGCCCCACAGCCGCCTTCGTTTCGAGGAAGAAAGCCCGAACCAAATGCCGGTGCTTAAATCGTGAACGGAACCGTCTGCGCCAAGACCGGAAGGGGTCCGCCAGCGGCCGTTTATGTAGGGTAGATGGCGCGACAGTCGGCGGGAGCGCGTGACTCCGTCTGCGCGGCTCGCGTCCATCCAACCCGACGCTCGGTGACAGGGGACGGATTTTAAAAAAAATATATATAAAAAAAAGGGGGTTTTTAAAATTTTATTTGACGTGAAAGAAAAATTGTGTTCGAATTAGTTTTGCGCAAAATACCGACCACGAGGTGATGATGCTCCCTGCCTACTGTACGGCAGCAACAAGCATGCACACGCTGGCTATTCCGTTCATCTCTCCCCAACGGCTAACCCCCTTCAGTTAGAGAAATGTAATGTGAAGCTCTGAACGTATCCGCTTGCTTATATCAAGACAATTATCGTTCAGGAACCCCGTAAAATAACTTTGGCCCTGAACGCCCTTAAGAAAGATACGGGTTCACGTTTGTGATCGGGTTTTAGTTGGGAAAGTTCCGCATTAATCGTAGGGAGTGCGTGGCGAGTAAAGTAACAGCCACCACCCACACCCTAAACAACTCCGTCGCGCACGTTACTATTACTACTATTATTAACGTTTTTATTGTATGACTCTTAAGCTAACTGGCGATTCGGGGGAAAACAGGTGCTCGTTTCTTTTTCTGGCTTCTTTGAAAATCGGTAAGAAACCTCTTAGTGTTTAAAACAATTATTTGTACTTTTAATACAGGTGCGCGGCACTCTCAGGCAGAGACGGTCGTTGTGCCGATTGATGGGGCATTCGCGGGGCACCTGTGCTGCCCCTTTCTCATGCTGTAGGGATCTTTACACCTACAGCGGAATCAAAGGCCTGACCTTTATTTAAAGAGAAGCAAATGCTTGATATTTGACAGACTTAGAAAGCAGTATCATACTTCATAGCCGATATTAGGACAACATTAAAACATCACCTAACATCTTAGCTACAGAGGGGGGAGGGTTAGGGTTAGGGTTAGGGTAGGAGTTGGCTACCAGTATAAAAAGAAAAGTTAAATCGCACTATTATTATTGTTCTGTAGGATGGTCATTTAATTAGGACATATTCCCTCGTCCTCCCCCCCCCTCAACCATTAAAACAGTGGCGTTGCCAGGGTTTCCTCAAGGGAAGAGGGTTAACGATTTTTCTGGGGTCCGGCGGCGGGATAAAATAAAATAAAATAAAATAAAGTTCAATATTTGTTGTCAATTCCAATATGTGTGTGTGTGTGTGTGTGTGGATTAGAAAACCCGCACGGGACATTTTTTAAAGTCCCAATCCCGGCCCCTGACCGCTTACATTTACCCAGCCCCCAGCCGGGCCCGGCCCGTGTCCATGTACATATACAAAAGGCCCAACCTGACCCAGAACTTTTTCTTAAGATCTAAAGCCCGTGCCAGGTCCGGTTCTTCCAGTTTCATTAACTTTACGCCGAGCCCGGCCCCTCCAGCTGTCAACAACGAGCCCTTTTGCAGCGTTTTAACCCCCCAAAACGGCAGTTGTGGCATAACGAAATTGACAGAAAGGCCACTGCCGCCCTCGTGGTCGCTGAATTATTTACAGACATCTGTTTTAATCATTAAGGCCCATTCACCCCTCCGTTTCTAGGGGTTGAGACACGTTCGGCCGGCTGCCCGTGTGTCACGGCTCTCCTTAAACAGTTGACCAGGGCTGCGCAACAGGTACAAGTAGGGGCCAGACGCTACAATACAGGGAGAGCCAGGCAAAACGCCTAATGTCACCGAGTAATGAGATTAGTGCAAACATCTGTTCTAATCATCTTATCACACCTCTGTTTCCAGGTTTTATGGCGCCAAAAGCCAGCCCCGTTTTGCTATAGCACTCCCGTAACTAGTTTGATCAGAATTATTTTAGAGATTACAAACTAAATCAAGCACATAACCGTCCGGTACCCGTTAAGAAAATAATACGTTAAGCCCCTACTCGTGCAGATCTCTAGTGTAGATCATAGAGAGCAATATTGACACTTTATTCGTTAAAATGTTTCGTGATTTATCATCAAACTCGTCTCAGTTCCAGTGCCCTATTATCTAAAGAAGAAAAAGACAAGTATATAAGCAATTATTCCATTTATGATCATAAACTTTATCTTTAAAAAAGGGATAAAAGTAAATTCATTACCGAAAAAGATTTCTTCTTGGATGCTTGGTTGACCCTTTAATAATTGTATTGATATCTGGAGTTTTTTTCTCGGTAGATATTCAATAAAGTCCAATGTCGTTAGACCACGCACTGACTTGATTCCAGTTGTTCTGGCCGTCTTTCTTAAGATCGACGAAAATCGGGCTGAAGCTGGATTTTGGGAGATGTTATCGTTTTAAGTTGCTAGTTACGAATGACAGAAATTTCGGGTAACCTAGAATTTGGAAAATCTCTTTGTTCGCCTTCACTGAGCAACGTCTGTTTGACCTCGGTCACTGAAAGGTTGTAGAACACGGAAGTACCAAAACCATGGCGGTTGGACAGAGCCCTTTAAACGAGTGCCCGATGAAGTAGATGGTTATAACATCTGTTCTTAGCTTCTGTTTTGGTTTAATCTTAATAGACCTTTTAACAATACGTTATTTTTTTTAAAATTTTTAATTGTTGAACATTGCATAATATATTCAAATATTAATTATAAAAGTCGCCAAAATCGTCAGATACGGTACTATTTTTTTTTTAAAGTTTGAATTACGAAAAAAAATTGGTGGCAAGAAAATGCTAGGTTTGAACCCCAAGCATCCCTCTTGGCTATGCTACTGCATTAGAACATATTCCCTTGCCCTCTGACACACAGTCACACACACACACACAATAGAACATACGAGGTCTTTCGAAAAGATATCCTACCTTATGCTGGGAAAAAAATTACTTGGTGGGTTCAGTTGCTAATCCCATTCTAAGTAGGCCCCTTGTGCCTCCACACACTTAGCCCAGCGATCCTTCCACTGTTCGAAGCACGTCTGGAATGATTCTTCCAGAATGGCTCTCAGTTCCGTCGTCGCATTCCACATGATGTCCTCTCGGCTCTCAAAGAGGGGACCTTTCAGTGACATCTTCGTTTTTGGGAACAACCAGAAGTCAGAAGGAGCCATGTATGGAGAGTAGGGAGCCTGGCGAATGGGCGAAATGCCTTTCTTTGCCAAGAAACCTTGGATCAGCTGCTGAGCTGGGGCGTTGTCATGATGCAGCTGCCAGTTTTACGAGGCCCACAGATCCGGTCTCTTGCGCCAAACTGCATCAGGAAGACGTCGGAGGACTTCCTGATGGTACTCCTTTGTAACTGTTTGTCCTTCTGGTGCGTATGCGTGATGCACAATGCCTCGGTAGTAGAAGAAAACTCAGCATCACCTTGATTTTTCTCCAGATCTTGGCGACATTGGGTGCTTCCACTGGTGACTGAGCTTTAGTTTACAGGTCGTACCTGTACACCCACATCTCATCTGCAGTTGTCATGGTATTCTGGAACGCAGGATCCCTGTTGGCAGTATCCAGCAGGTCCTGCGCAACCTCAAGACGAAGTTGTTGTTCCTGAGAAAGCAGCTTGGATACAAATTTCGCTGCCACTCTGCACAAGTCCAAATCCTCCTTTAAAATTGCACATGCAGAATCTTTACTGATCCCAACCTCATCACCAATTTCACGCACTGTCAAACGACGATCCTTCATTATCAAGGTCTGCACTTTCTCGATAACAACTGTATTGCAGCTTGTTGATGGCCTCCCAGAACGCTAGTCACTCTCACCGATGTGCAGCCATCTTTGAACCTGTTGTACCATTCTTTAATTTGGATAACTCCCATGGCATTGTCACCAAAAGCCTGTTGAATTTTGCGAATTGTTTCCGCTTGGGTATCTTCAAGATTTTGGCAAATCTTGATGCAAGATCGTTGCTCCATACATTCCGTCATCATGGGTGAAACGAAAATGCGACAAGTAAGTAGTACAGCACCTCACACGCTGGCTGCCTGACAGCACCTGATGCATCCAGCAAGCCCGCCAAAAACCACGCATGCGCACGAAGGCATGCGGCTCCACTATGCACACTTTTGCCTCCCTAACGTCATTACTTTCCTTGGGAAAAAATAAAGTCGGATACTTTTTCGACGGATCTCATATTCCCTTGCCCTCTGACACACACACACACACATATTGGACCACCACATCTTACTGATCATGTATTTATATTTATGCATTTATTTCTGTTGCATGTTTTTCAGAGAAGTAAAGAAACAAAATGGCTGCAAGCACAGATCCACGGATGTATGTGAAGAGGGTGCCTCTTCCGATCGCCTCACAGACTGGGATCAAGATTCAGGCTCGCAGCATGGCCGTGTACACCCCCAGTCGTCCAACCAGAGATGATGTCCGCCTGGAGAATTTTAAACGGCGCCATCAGCAGCTCATGTTCCAGGGATTCCAGGCCATCAATTACAAGCCATACCATGGAATTGGTGATCCTTTTTATCTTGATGAACGGAGGCTAATTTTAAATGCCTTGGGTCAACTAGAAGAGGTACGTCCTGTTGGGTAGACAAACCAGTGTTGGGCGATCCCCGCCAACACATGGTCTTCTTTCTGAAATACATTACTGATTAAGAACAATAGAAACACCTCTAAAAAAATTTTGCTTTTAATTTAAGAATGAATTCATATATAATACTATATTTATTGCGAAAGAAGTCGGGTACGTTTCTTCCACATCTACCATTAGAAACAGCATCATTAAGTCCAGCATGTTTCTTTTCAACAGTTATCTTTAAGCCAAACTTTACTGGTTCTCTGCAGTATGTCAGCATTATAAATAATATTCCAGCCTTTCAAGAGAATGTGTTTTCAATTCCTTTATGCATAAACAGGTTTAAAAGTTTTTCATTTTGGTTGTTTTGTAATTCTCCAACCTAATTCTTGCAGCATGAATATGAAAACGAAAATGCTTCCAGCCTCTCATGTGATGATGAATTCCAAGAGAAAGTGCAGCCAGCTGAAGCCCTGTCCAAGCCACTGGTAAGATAGCATATTGTCTCTGCAGTGGAGAAAGTGTAAAATAGTAAACTTATCTAAAAAAAAAAACAATGTTTTTGGCAACCATCAGATATTTAAATTGTGACTTTTTGTTTTTAAATCTGAAATTCTTATATCTAGATTCCAGTTCTTACTCTTAGAGCTAAAAGTGATTGGCTCTATCTTTGCAGATAGAATTTTTATATAATTCTAAAATAGGTAAATAAACAGAATCTCTTGTTCTTGGCCTTACATTAAATAAAAATCTACGAAATCATGTGATTCTTATGCCCTCTGGTGGTGAATATATCCACTCATCAAAACTTTGCTATCAGTGTAAAAATGTCAATAAGCTGTGCACAGTACTTACTATATTTAGCTACTACAAACAGTGAACAGAATTTAAAAGAAAACAAAAAAATTAGCAAAATAATTGAGGAATAATTTTTTTAAAAAAAATATGAGTTATAGAAGCTGTCATATTTTAACAATGTACTGCATGGCTAACATTTTGGATGATCAACAAAGCAAGTAATCATTTTTTGTAGTACCACAAGTGACAGAATTTATTAGTACATTTTTTCCTGCCAAAAAATTAGCTCCATTATTTGATAGTTGGATGCTGTCAGGGCGAATTCCTCTGCAACAACAAATGTTGTGAAGGCTGGATATCAGGCGACCATTACAGTTGGCAAGCCTGACCAACAAATGACCCGATGATATCAAAACATTTCTGTCCATGTTCAGGTCCTTTTCCCCACCACTTGCAACTTTACAAACTTATGAGTTTGTAAGTGTTTTTGTTTTGTCATTTATCTTTTATTTTAAATGCTTCTTTAATCAGCTCAGTTATCAAATTTGTCAATAAAACAGGTGTTTTTTGCTAAGTCGTTTTATTATTAAAATGCTGATGGGCTTCATCTGAGATCATTATTACATGCATATGATTATGTTTTTATGTGTCTCTTGTGTGAACAGCAGTAGGATAACTATATCTTGTTTTAAGTTAAAATCCATGAACTGTGGTGCATAGTAAATTATGATACACACACGTTTGATAATGTCAAGAAAACAAACTCTTTACATATTGAGACAGCCAAAGGACGATAAATCTACTGACAATCAACTAAAATGATTTTGTCTTTTATCCTTAATATTATCTGAAGCTGTTACAGAACCTATATATTAGTATTAAAATATTTTCTGTCCATCACAAATAAAACATTTTCAGTACATCTGGAGTTTAAATTTAATGGATTATTTTTGTTAGCCGTTAGAAACTGATTTGGTGCTCAGCTTTGTTATGCTATATTGTTGGTTTAACATGTTGCATCTCTCCATGTGCTCTAGTGCTTTTAAAATTCCTGGTTTAATTTAAAGCAAAAAAAAGAGCTGAATCAAAAAGAGAGGTCGCAGTTCTGGAAGATACTCAATCAAATAGAAAGGTTCCAGTTAGGAAGATGCTGATTCTTTTTCCTTTTTACTGTTTCTTATGTTACAGAAACATTTGTGATCATTTTTTGTTTCCCCTACATTCCAAAATCAGTCTGTACTGTCTAACGCATCTCTAAATGGAAATACATTAATAAGCTCACGTTTATAAATAAAATAAAATTCACAAATTCATTTTTATATCTATAAATCCACATATTCAGATAAGTATGCATTTGTAAAACAACATATCCAGCTTTAAGCCTACACTTTCAAATAAATTACAGAAACTTGTTTACAGCAGAAGCTCATTATTATCAACTTTTTGGTGCCTAGGTGTCAGTTGACAAAACCTGGCAGTTTCCATTAACAAGAATGGCAAGGAGAGAACTTATTCAGAACCATATAATTGACTTTTATTGACAAATGCAACAATGCAGTGAATAAAACAATGGTTAAAACATTTTGGCTTGTGATGGTGTTCTGATTCTTTGAAGTCATTATTATGGCGTGTGTGTTCTTTTCATTGGCCCAGAATCCATCATGAACAGTTTGAGGAAAGGCTTCATGCTGTGTATATGAATGTGCAATGTGCATTGCTTTCAGGAATTTTGGCTGAAGTATGGTAGATGGAATGGTTCTTCTTCATCCTTATGTGTCATCAGAATGGAGCTGCTTTGCTTTCTGGATCACCTTTTTGCCATCCAGATTGCTAGTTCATCATCAGCTGAGAGCAGCTGCACAAATTCAGCACTGGGCACGTTTGGTTTGATGGAAGGAGACAGAAACTTTCTCAGTATCATGGTTCAGGAACCTGTAGCAGTAACAGATGTCTGATGCTACACACATTGCCATGCTTCAGTGAGCATATATATATATATATACTTTGGGCACACCGAGTGCAGCAATGATCTTGGGGTTAAGCTTTGATCTGCAGTGGCTCTTGAGGTTCTGGATCAAACTCTGATCCACGGACTGGATAATTGCAGTAGTGTTTGGAGGGAGAAGCTTTAGGGTGATGCTTGTTATGTTCATAAGCTTTTGGTGGATTGAATAATTGTTCAACATCAGCAGATATGTCAATTTTGTAGACAGAGCTCGTTATCAGTAAAAATTTCACTCACTATCCAGGCTTTGAATGAACATCTGTATAATGAGGGGATTTGTCCAGATGCTTTGGAAAGCATGAGGTTTTTTTGAAATTTCCAATCATCAGCAATGGTTGTTTTACCGTCCATGTTAACAAGACTATGATGGTCACGTGACCTTTAGTTGTTTTCCCTTTGAAAAGGATTTCATTCACCAGGGTGTCAAGTTGATTCTAATGAAATTTAAATTTAAATTTATGAATCTGCCTATTCTGTTGAAGAATACAGCTCTTTCATTGCCATTGCAGAGGTCTAACTGACCACATGATTGTAGAATGATGATCTACCTGGCAATACTATCGCTATCAGCAGCCCATGAGATTACTCAATCTTTTCCCTTAGTTACCCATTTTCCATATGCCTTGAAAACCTCAATCTCATCTTCTGTGTGAGCTGGGCAGCCTTTTTTGAATGTTGGTCTGGATGCTCTGATAGTATCTTGTCAAGATCCAGCTCTCTCAGTGTACATTTTTAAAATTGGCTTAACATTCCGGCTGGCATATTGCTCACAGTGGACTTGCTGATGAAGAACTGTGATATCATGTCTATTTTTCATATTTGGCTTTTCACTCTCATTGATGATTTTGACTTTCTCTTTGAACAGATCCACATGACTGTTTTTCTGCCATTGTAATATGCATATTGGCACAACCACCTGCCCCCATCTGTCCTCGCACAGTGTTTGATATGTTCACAATGCCAGCATAAGCTGGTGTAATAATGGCACTGGTATGGGACTTCACTTTGGCCTTCTGGTTTTTGATGAAATATTATAGCATTCCATTGTGAGATTGGGAACACAAATGTCAGTAGAACTAATCAGACTGATTCTGTCGTTGGTTGTTTGAGTGTTGGCTTTGCACCTGTAAATAATGTATTGTGCTGTTTTACTCTATAGATAACTCTATTGTTTGTTTTTAAGCTGTGTATCATCTTTATGTCATTCCTGTTCCGTATGAGCAGAAATTGTTATTTGATGTAATGTCGCACAAATGCACATTTATTCCACTGGAAGGGAAGGACTTTGGCATATAGGCTTGGTGAGAGTGGGCAGCATGCCATGCTTTGATCAGTTAGGATAGGTAGGCTGACATTACAGAGAGTGGAATAATATATAGCAGTGATGAGCAACCGTTTCTGGATGCAGGCTGCAATTGAACTTCGTAGGCTTCTGGATGCGGGCCACATGCATTTTTTCTTACGGAGTTGCAGGCGTTAAGCCTGGTGAGTACCAACATACTTTATAACCACCCCTTTTATGACACATAAAAGTTATTGTTATGCCAAAATAAAAGAAAATATATATTTTAGGATGATTTTTATTTATACTACTTTTTAAGCAGCTTAATGTGACACTTGACACTCTTTTTCTTCCACAAGTCTTTCTATGTCCGGCTTGATCTGAGATGTTGCGATGCACAGGGCGCTTTCCATGCATTTGCCTCCCAGCCGATTTCGATGCTTGTTTTTCAGCACCAGCATTTTTGAAAAACATTGCTCACAGATGTAAGTGTTGCCAAACAAGCCTACCATCTTCAAAGCATGGTTTGACAATTCAGGAAAACTCTTCCTTGGTAGGTAGAGCTTGTAAAAGTCAAGGAGCGGCACATCGCGGAATTTTTCTTTTAGTTCAGTACTACACTGAAGATCAAGAAGCTTCATTTGAAGCTCTGGAGGTGCACTTTCAGCACTGACATCAAAGGAATGGAAAAGATGTTGAAGGTATCCTCGCATCTTCTGAAATCTTGAAAACAGAAATGAAATTTATCTTTGAGTTGCCAAATCTCTTCTGCATATTTTGCAGAATCATCTGGATTCTCCTTCCTCAACGTTTCAAAATGAACAAGGTTATTGGAGTCAAACGCCTTGATCTTGTCAAACATGGCATGGATGAGCTGATCCTTTCTTTGGAGCCTCAGATTCAGTTCATTGAGATGTTGAATAAGGTCGATCAAAAACGCAAAATCACACATCCACTCACAATAGCCAAATTCCTTCACTGGCTTCCCCTTCATATCTAAGAAGAGTTCAATGTCTTCCTTCAAATCATAAACTCGCTTGAGCATCTGACCACGGCTTAGCCATTGCACTTCAGCATAAAGTACATCTCCATAATCAGATGCCATGTCACTCAGCAACTCTCCGAATTGGCGATGATTCAATCCATTTGATCTGATGAAATTCACAAGCTTCACGATAACCGCAACAACATTTTCCATCCCAGAGATTTTGCACATAAGTGCTCTTGATGCAACAAACAGTGACACAAAATTAACTCAAGACCAATCAGAGTCCTAGCTTCTTGAGAGATGAGAGTTGTCAAACCATTGTTCTTTCCAACCATTGATGGGGCCCCATCAGTTGCAATGCCACTCAGCCTCTCTAAAGGTAGCCCCAACTGCTTCAGTACTTTCATCAACTCTTCTTTCAAATCTGCACTGGTTGTTGTGCCCATCATTCCCACCATACCCGCTAACATCTCGGTTATGTTAAATTCAGCATCAATGCCTCGAATGAAGACAACCAGTTGAGCTACATGGGACACATCAGTGCTTTTGTCCAATGCTATGAAAAACCACTTGAAATTTGATGCTCTGCATTTCAGGATGTCTTCAATGTTCTTTGACATGTCATCAACCCCCTACCCACAGTAAACCTTGACAGGCTAATTTTTGAAATAATAGCTTTCTTCTCAGGAAATGCTACATCAGCCACAGCTTCAAGACATTCCTTCACCATCTTGCCATCACCAAAGAGCTTCATACGTTTTGCCAGGATTTTGGAGACCGAATAACCGGCACGCACCAAAACTCTGCCTCAGCAGTGGCTTTCTTGAAGAGATTTTGTTGGCCTGCAAGACAATTTTCCAATTCCTGCACCTTATCTTTACGCATCTGGCCCTGAAGAGGACCATATTTAGATGCATGCTTTGTACCATAATGTCTCCTGACATTATATTTTTTAAGGACAGCTACAGATTCATTGCAAATTAAGCATACTGCAGTCTCTTTAACACTGGTGAAGAAATACTCTGAGGTCCACCTATCGTTGAATTTGCGAGATTCATCATCTACTTTTCGCTTTTTCTTCTCTGAGGCCATGTCTGATGGTCTGAAAATCCCAACATGTGCACACGAATTTGCTACATGTGATGATACACCCTATCGTCACTGTCCTATCTGCGGAAACATAACACAATGTTGCTGGTTGTTGGTGCCCAAGTTGGCCTAGAGCTGAGCTGGCTGGTGCACATCCAGCCTGAGTCCCTGTCTAGTCCTTGCTGCATGCTCCTCGCAGGCATTGAGGTCCGAGTCTTTTAGCTGCCAGTGTAGCAATTTCAGATTACCCCTGCTTTACCTTATCCCCCCCCCCCAGTAACTTCATTCAAATCATCGCGTTCAGATTACTGGGAGGTAGGATGAAATCGATTTCAAATTACTGGGGGGGGGGGGTAGCTTGAAGTCTTTACACTGGCCCCAATGGCTAATGCCATTGGGAGCATGGCTCGATTGCGTCAGACCTATTGCAGTAACAGTTAGAGTTCCAGCTCCCGTCACCAGTGTGTATTGTCTGCACTTCCAACAGGGCGACAAAGCGACAGGGAGCTGCGTGGGAGGGTGGCCTGTAATGCCAGTGTGAATTACTGCAGAGGCCTGTGACGCAAACAGGAGTGCCTACTGTGGGAGACAAGCCTGCGGGCGGCAGGTGGCTATATGGTCACCGGGTGAAAAAACAGGAAAATAAAATTACTTTGCCAAAGCCCCCACGGGCCGCGGGTTGCTCATGACTGATATATACCATATATATATATCCTTGTTGCCATTTCCTACTCTCAGCTGACAATACCAGAAAGTTGTCATTATTGGAGTTGATAATAATGAGCTCGCACTGTATCAGTATGCAGTATTAAACTTGCATTTCCAAACAAGTATATATTAGTACATAATTAATAAGCTATTGATCATTTTGTGCACATGCAAACAAAGGTCTCAGAAATAATAGACTCACCAATCATTAACTTAATAACCTGTTTAGTTTTATCTAATGGTTTCATTATCATATAATAAGTACAAACTTATTATCCTAAATGTTATTGTTGGCTGTAAGCTATTTGACAGACAGATTTTCTCTCTATTCTGATGAATTTATATTTCATAAAGATTGTGCTCTTAAATATGAAATAATATAAATACTATAATAGCTTAATGAGTCAAGAAACTATACATAGACAGTAGTCATTTTATGACTGCTGTGATGATTCCACAGCTTATGAATGACATTTTGTGTTTCCATGACTACAGTTCACTGTCACATGGCAGTAAAATTTCAGCCCTCTATTGGCAATATCTAATTATGCTTAAACTTGTTTTTTTTTTGTTAATTATTAGTTTCTTTATTATAATTACTAATTCTATTATGATTGTTAATTTTAATTGTTAATTATAAGCAACAATGTTATAATCATTTTTATCATTGATTAGTGCATTTCTGAGGTATTATACTGATTTATGTAGCTGTTAGGTTTGTATTATGACTCATTACACTTAGCGAATATTTGGTATGCTTATGCTGTTAACCAACCTTTGTTCCAGATTAGGGTTTACCTTAACTACTTCTATCATCATGTAGTAGATTGATATTTTCCCAATCTTAAATAACAACTTGGATACACGCAGACAAATACATTTTTTAAATCATTAAAGTTAATTTAGCAGTTAAACTGTTACCAAGGACACTTGCAGTCCATGTACAGACAACTGAAATTCTGTGTAAAGTTCATTTTTATATATATAATGAATTTTTTACCCACATTAATTATTTTTCACTTACATTGCTAACATTTTCAGCTGAAGAAAATGTTGAACTGAGCTTAAAACATGCTTAGGTTTGGCAGACAGGCCCTTGACATTTTGGTTAAGCTTTCAATGATGTTACACTAAGGTGATGTTCTAGTGTGTAACTAACCAACGTCTCATTTGTACTGTTATCAGTCTACTTAAAGTTCATATCATTAATTCATTGCTGCCAACAAAGATGTTACATTGATTTATTCTCATAACAACAGCTTAGCATTTTTACCCAAACTGTGTTTTGTTAAAACTGATTTTTTTCCTTCTTCTTTGAACTCTTCAGCAGTCAACCGTTTCCAAACGAGTGATAAAATTCTAATATTATAGAAATCTTTTCAAAATTCAAACTTTGATAGACTATCCAGGAAATTCAGTAGGATTTTTGTTCCAGGACTAAAATTACTTTAACAAAAGGGAACAATTTTGTTTTGTTTCATCGCTATGTGCAAAAACATTATGAAGTTAATGGAACCCTGACAGCCAGAGTTTGAATATATATTACTATGATATCACTCATCACAAACTATCAAATATATATATATTAGAAATAATTAAATACCGCATGGTCATAAAGTTACTTCTTTCAGTGGTAAGAGAAGTGGCATACAGAGTGGTCATGGGAATGCATTCCCAGAGCCCACAGATTTTTTCACTGAATGTGAATTTATGCTATGTGATATCATACCAAAATGACCTTGATGATAATTTTAAGAATAGATTTCTTTCAGAAATCAGTGTGACTACAATAGAAAACGGTAAAAGATTGAGTTATCAAGACTAATTTTAGAAACGAAACTGTATTAACATTCTGTCTAAATGGTTTAACTCATTAGAGAAAGTTCAGCTACTTCTATGGGTTCAAATCTTGTGTGGAAACAGCTTTACCCAGAGTTTATTTTAACGTGCAGTAGATGGGTAGTTCTAAATCCAATTTTGTGCAGTACTACAATAAAAACTCCAATGTCATATAAAGAAGCAAGAAGTCAATGCATGACCATGATACTGAAAAGTAAAAGTACCTTTATTTGCTGTTTATATGACAAGAAGTATATTTTTAATTTTACATACACAAGTGTATGCTGATTAGTATTTTGTTTTAAAATTTTTGTCAAATACTAAGATGGTTATTTTGTGTTTATATGACTAGATATATATTTTTAGTCTCACACATGCTGAATTGTACTTTGATTTACATTTTGGGTCAAACAGTACATGGTAAAAGATGGCTAAAACAGTGAAACTTTCATAAATGCAAGATTTGCAAAGTTGTATCTGGCATATAATCTAAAAACATCTTTTTTTCAATGGCAGCTCAGCTGTATCTGATTCTGCATCAAGACTGTCATCAGCATTTATTTTCTGCACTTCAGAGAATACACCTTTAAAGTAATTTTGTTCCTTTGCTTTGGTTACTTCTCTTGTTCGACCTGCCTTTGTGGAAAGCCAGGTGAGAACAGCAGGCCATGGATCCCACAAGTCAATTGCAGGCATATTGTGATGGATGTATAAATAATAATTCTCTGTCTCTAATGACATTCTTGAGCAGTCTATGCTTTTCAGTGCATTGCTGGAGCTGATAAGTCTTTCCACATTTGCTGAATGCAGCTTTGCTGCTAAAATTCTGGCATAAACTCTGGCCAAAGTATCATAGTGTCCACCTGCAGCTAAAAGCTGGCTGATTATTTTTTACAGGGTTAGGTTAGAGAATTTCCCTGACTCTGTGAAATCATTTTACTCCATGTCCAAAGCCATAAGATCTAAATCTGGACACATAAGTTTTGTGGACTGCCTCTAGGTTTGCATCCTTTTGAAATTTGAGAAAAGGAGCCAAAGTTTCCAAACACTCATTGTCAGTGCCAAACCGTTGAGTTAAAAATTCTTTTAGTGCTTCTGTGACCTTAACCTTGATTTCCAATGAATTGCATCTGTCTGTAACAAAAAGATGATGACCTATTCTCCCCCTTGGTTCATCACTAGTTAGCTTATTTCCTTTCAGCATATAGAAGGATCTCTTATCACTTTTGACTAGCTGTGACTGTGCTTGAAGACTAGACACCCAACCCCTTAAAAGAGGTGTCTTCTGGAGGCTGCTAATACTTTTCATAAGTGTCACCTCTCGTTGAATGTCGAGCAGTGTGACATTATCTGATTGTGTTTTCTTCTGAAATCTTGAAAACACTGCCAGCACATCAGCTATAAATGCAAGCAATTCTAGGTTTATTTTGTTTGTCAGGAGAGTTTCAAATCCTTCAGCTTGTTTGTCGTGAGACTGTTTCATACAAAGTACTAATGCATGCCATGATTCTAGATCAAAATTCACCAGGGAAAATGTGTACTCACTCCAACGAACTTCAAATACTTTTGGATGGGACCGACATGCTAGATCATTTGTACTGGCTAATTCTTTCAACTGTCAAGTTCTCAGACCAGAAGTGTGAAAAAAACTTGACAATCCACTTAGTTTCTGCAGCAAATGGCTTACTTCAGGCACTAGATCTGTGATTGACTTCCAAGCTAACTGAGTGTGATGAACAGCACACCAGATTTTCAGTTTTGGGATTTCAGAGTCAATGGAATCAAATAATGCCCACAGACCATTTCTTTCTCCAGTATTAACACTGGCTCCATCAGTTACTATTGATGACATATTTTGAAAAAATATATTCTGTAGTGGGTTCACCAACTGTGTTTTTTGCAGGCCATCTTAACTGCATTAAAATGTCCTTGTGTGCCTATTATATCAGGTTCTGCTGCACCTAAGAACATTGTTTCATCTTCACCAGTTTTGCTAACTACCTTTGCCATCACAAAGATCTTGTCTAGCTGAGTTCAGTCAACTGACCAATCGCATCTAAGGGATATTGCTATGGACCGTTCAATCTTTTTTGAAAGCGAGGCCCTGTCTGCTTCCACAATACACTTTAGCATCTCCAGTTGGCTAACAGGTGAGACATACTGCAAGTTTTGATCAAGTTTTGCCTTCTTAGATTCATTATTAAAGTTAAAAGACTGACTTCCTGCTCACCACTACTCTCATAGGAAAAGAATTTGCAGATAAAGTGAGCTTTTTGCCATCTCCATAAACATGAATGAACAAATTATCAATCTTATTAGCTAGCTCTTCATTAGTTTTTGAAATAGCCTCACCCATTGGGGTTTCTTTCATCACCTGAGTTTTTGAAAGGCTATCATATCTTTACTTAAGCAACACAGGTTTATGAGTATCAGAACTAAAATGGGCTTCTACAACAGATTCTCTTTAAATTGTGCCAGTGTAAATGGCAATGGAAGGTATCTTGCCTTTAAAGGTAAACTTTTTGACTGTATCAAAGTCTTCACTGCATAAATCACAACGAACGTAATGTCGCCCATTTCTGTGGATGTGAATTAATACATCTCCTACATTTTCAGTACCGGGAGTTCCCTTGGTATTTTCTTCCCCTCTCTGCAATTTTGGCATGTATTCTCCACTAGAACTGGTGCTGGGCTCAGTATCAGTGGTTGTCATGTCCTGTCCACTGGAACTTGTGCTGGATTTGGGCTCTGTGACTGGCTTTACCTGTGTACTAGTAGTACTGGGGTCAGTATTTTCCCTTTCCCCTCTCTCCTTTGCAGACGGCAACCATTTTCTTAGGTCTATTTTTGGGTGAAATTTGACTCAATTCGAATATTGGACAACCTGAAACAAAAAACATACTAGTACAGTGGTAAATACCCCCTGGTATTCGCGGGGGTCACGTCCCTTGAGCACCCGCGAAGAGTGAAAAACCGCGAATATTGGACGTGGTCCATAAAAATGCCTATAAATGTCAAAATATAACATAAAATATAATTAAAAAATATAAGTAAATATATAATAATAATTTAATAAAAAATACAACACTCAGAGAAACACTCGAGATAGCTACACGCGGTAAACTGGGATGATGCTGGGCTGCTGGGCTGCATCTGCCTGAGACAGCGCCTCGTGGGCAGCAGCCAATCAGCAGCAAGGAGAAATGAATAACGCTCTCGGATTGGCTACTTTCAAACCTCCAGCCAATAGCGTTTATATTATATTGATATTTTGCTGAAGTTACGTTAGTATTTATATTACAAAATTAGTAAATTATATTGTTATTAATAATTTAGCGTTAAAAAGCGTGAAAAAATATATATTGCCACGAAAAAAGCCATAAAAATTGTGGAAGATATTTGCGATTCTGCGAATATGCAGGGGTTTCCATGAACAATTATTAGTTTAGGTTCTAAGGAAAATTCCGCGAATAACCGGGGGTCGCGAATGCCGAACTGCGATTACACGGGGGTCGACTGTATTACTCTAAAGAAATGAACATTACTTGAAATTACTAAAATCATAAAATCATAAAATCATTACTAAATTAATAAAATCATCAATCGCATTCTTGGCAAATTCCATTAGGGACTTTGAAAATCTAGCAGAGATATCCACTATCTATTCACGTTAGACTTGTTAAAAAAAACAACTGATTGTTGTTTACGTCTTGGGGATGAATGAGCGTAGGCCTAATAATGTGTGGCACATAGATCTAATTACGTAATATTGTAAACACGTGAAATTAATTAATAAATGTTAAATTGGTATGGAATGAGTTAACAGATGTCAGATGCTGTATGTTGTGATTAGCATTTCACTATTTAAAGACAGTTTATGACAGAATATACAAAAGTGTTACAATTGCCCCGGTCTCCTCTACACAGATTTCACGGGCACGAACATGACGAGGTAGGCCTAGATCTAGACTCTAGTGTCGTATGAGTCTCAACATTGTTTCAACAATATGGAATTATGGAATAGATCTACTGGGATATTTTCAACTACATTAGGTTTTTTAAAATACTTTCCGTACCATTAATAGGTTACTCTGTTTGACAAACCTGCACTGCAAGGCTAGGCCTACAGGTTCTGCCAGCAATCATCTGAGTGATGGTTCTGTAAGCACGCACTGACCTAATAATTCATGCACAGCTTTGGGCGACTAGTGTATGAGACATTGAGTAGTTAGCAAGACTGTTCCAAATTTCTGCACGTTTTGAATGCACTTGGATATTTACGGTTATACTTTTAGCTAATGATACCTATTTTATAGACTCTAGTAAGGCATTCTGTGTTGTGTACCTTGTCAAAGGATACAAAGGAACTTAAAATCTTTAAATGTTGAAAAATAGCCATTACAAATGCTTCTCAGACTCAGAGAATCTCAAACACTGGGCCATGGCACCTGCCTCAAAGATCTGTGCAGTTCTAAAATTTCCTTAAAATAAACCCTGACTTTACCATCTCGATCACAGTTTGCTGAGGCCAGCCGGTAGACCTGGGTGCTGCACTTTCCACGTGGCTTGCCTTGTCCAATTTCTGAAAGTACTTGTTGAATTTCTGAACCAGGTTTCTCAGATGCAGGTGAGCATCCTGATCATGGTATCATAGATGCTGCCTCTGCAGATTTACGGATAGGGTTACACAAGGCCCTTGAATACAACAACCTAGACAAATACCTCTAACAAAAATCACGTATAGTTAACTTCAGTGTATTAATTGCAATAGAAAAAGTTCACAAGTGCTGCGTGATGTTGGAGGGAAACACTGTTGGCATCTCTGCAGGCAGTCGAAGCACACCTGGCTCTATTTTTTTTCAGTCATTCAAATTTTAAAAATTCTCAAAATCTGGTTTACTGCTATTTATTAGGCAGCTTTCTTATGCTAGCATATAGAAATGGTGATATTCAAAGCGGTTACTTTTTTATTTTATTTGTTATGTATGATGAAAGAATCAGGTGACATACATTCACAGGCAGGTGATTTCTCTGAAGTAGTTGAGAAGATTAATGATGACTAATGACTGTTCTGAGTTCTTCCTGGCTTCTTTCCAACAATGCAGTGAAGCTGGTAGGAGATGACAGCAAATAAAATGGTTATATTATTAATTGATTTACCCATCTACATCATATGATATGTCAAGAGATTGCAAGAAGTCTACAATGTGTCATGAAGACCTTTAGTGTTACTGACTTGTGGTGTATATCTGGAAGTTTTTGATTTCATTAGTGTACACTTATTTAAGAGTGTGAACTTTCACATTATACACGTCCCAAGTGCACATTTTGTATGTTTAGAGATTTATAAATTCTGTTAAAAATAAACTTGATTATTTAAACTATTCAGACATCTTTGCTTTTGAATATGCTTACCTTTGTTATCTGCCATTATTATAATATTTTTCTTTTCTTTTAAATTTACGTGGTAATGTGGGCTTCTTACTGCACGCTCATTTGGGATAGCAGGAGTCTGATTTGCTTATCTTCTTGTTGTTTCCAGGAGGTTGCTAAGATGCTGCTGTGGAAAACTTGCAAAAAACTGAATAACTTGAATAAAGAAATAGTTTGGGGAAGGTGAGCAAAGTAAAAAGTAAACTATATTAATTTGACAGATCATTAAAAGATAATATTTCAGATTATAAACTAACTTATTATTAAAATCTTTCTATCTCTACGGTGGTGGAGTCACCTAAACCTGCTTGGATTTTGTATTTGGACCAATTTGATTGGTTTCTGATTTTTATTTATTTATTTATTTTTGCATAAATTTTTCTCTGTGAGCTTCTGCATATCTTTTCAAAACTTGTTCTAGGTTTGTAATTTTATTTATACCTGTCCAGGTATCTTTTTTAAAATTATATTTTTTCTTATATAGAAGCCTATTTAGATGATTTGGTTAATGCTTTTCCACAACAATTAGAGGTTTGTATTCATTGGAACTTAATGTAAAGTCTAACATTTACTGGACTCTATCATCACATAAGGCCTATTTACAGGTAAGCAGGGTCTTTGATGAGAGGCCTATCTGCAGGTAAGCACAGCCTTTGATGAAGCAAAAAGTGTTAACTTGTTTTTGTTGAAGGGAATTTTCATATTAAGGAAAAATGTTTTGTTTTATTTTTATTTTTCCATTATATTTAACTGAAAGATTTCTTTGTCTGCATTATATAGAGAAATTCAAACAACCTGATCATTGATTGATTTGGTTCTTTGTTGTGTGAATGTAGCTGATGATGCTGACAAACCTTCAGATGTCTGAAACAATGACAAGTGAAGCTACAGTTACTTTTATAAAGCAGCTTGGAATGGACATTAAAAGTTGGGAGTGCAAGGGAGGGTCATGAATGTATAGAAGGGTCTGCCTAACAAATTTGTTCAATGTTTCACTATTAATTTCTTTAATAAAAACCAGAAGCATTAAGTTGATGCTTTGACAGAATTGAGTGGGAGGAAAACTTCCTGCCCTTCTGTGAATTACTGCAAATCTAACCCTGATTCTTTGGCAGGAATTTGGTTCGCAGTGTCAGCCTTGGTCGAGGGCTTTTTCACATCATCCAGGATGAAGATAACGCAAAGGTAAGGTCAGGAAAACAAAGAAAATTTAAGAAAGGAGAAATATTTGCTGATAATAATCCACAAATGAAAAGAAAGCCACCTGGAAACTGATGGGCTGCTTAAATGTGAGGGTAAAAGTTATGTTGGGGCTGGCTGACTTGCATCTCTTCAATAGAGAGCTCTCTATTTTTGGAAGGACGTGGACAGGTCACTCAATCACAGGATTACTGGCATATACATTGGCTGGAATCTTACATAGAACAAGTCAGACGAAAATTCAACTTTGAAACCATGTTACCAGTATACACTCTGTCTGTCTGTGTGCTTGTGAAAGAGGGCTATTTTAACAAAGTTTTTTCTTCTTCTCTTTTTGTCTCCAAAAGTTTTCCATAGCCAGAATTGTCCTCATACACTCTAAAATCTAATTAGCTGGTGTATCGAATCTGAAATAAATATCTCTCCACTGATGGTTAGAGGAATGTTTCCAAATGAAATTCTACAAATACTGAGCTTTTGCTTTTTTTAAAAAAAATAGTAGTATTATCACAGTTGTTATGATCTACATCATCAGTGGATTTTTCAGCAGAATGCTACCTTTTATGGCATTGCATTGTGGGAACATTTTCATTATCATTGGGTAGATGATACCTGTTGCATTGGCAGAAGTAAATGACTCCACTTGACTATCATATCACAAATTAGTTTTTGTTAGGGTTCTGTGTGCTCCAAAAATCTTAGCTGTGGGATTGTCCTAAAAAATTTCAAGTTTTAATTATGGAATGTATCTAAGATCTTAAGCCAGGCATAGATCTGAGACCATAAGTATGGGGGTGGTGTTCTACAGCTTGTTGGTGTCTTGTTGTGCAATGTAAGAAGTTTAATGGCTTGTTGCTGGTTTACGTTTCAAATAACCGTGCGCTTTACCCCAATCCAGAAAACAGCTGCTGAACATGAAATGGAGAAGAAAGTGGAAAAATCTCGATGTGAGTGGACGATTCCTACAGCTGAGAGTTCAAGTGAAGATGAAAGTGAAGAAGTGAAGCAAAGCACAGATCTTTCAAGGTAAGCTTGCATACTGTACGGAGATTACCCAGGTGTGGAAACGTGTGATCCCTCTCTGGATTACCTGACATTTCTTCACGAATAAATCATCTGTTTGTTTGGTATTGTGGAAAGTCATTTAGTCCAGAATAAAACAACAAGCGGGATGCTTGAAAACAAGGCTCGCTGGATGTTGCTTGTCGACCAAATCTGAAAAGCAAGAAAAGAATTTACCACAAACAACACTTGCATATCTCATAGTACAGATGTAGTTATTTTATGAAAAAGTGTGGATTTATGCTACGGCTTCCTCTCCTTCACCCTGGCTACATGTTGTCACTCAAAAGAAGTTGGTAAAAAGTACAGTTGCAATGAAAGAACTTTGCAAATGTAAGCAAAGATTCTAAGTTCCATATACTTATCATTTTTAAACTTAGTGCAAAATGATATCAGTCAACAAAAGACTCACCATTTTGTTCTTGTGTCTTTACACTATAATAATGCAACAAAATCTATCAATTTTTTCCCCCTAAACACATTGAGGGGAAAAAAATTATCTTGTGCATTAGCAGATCTGTTCCACTATTAAACAGATTGTTTTATTTTGTCTAAAGGTTAATAAATAAAGAGAGAAGTGAACATTCAGATGAGTGTGTCATGCACGGACGTACAGTTGTGTACATGCATATGTAACCACTTGCGCACTATGCACTGGTAAATGACTAAACTGAGTGTGCATAAACAGCTACACTCTTATACATTGATAAAACCATTTGATACTTCATACATGGATGTGCACTTTATAGACAAATTCAGTACAATTAATTAAGTAAACATGAGTGTATGCTATGAAATACTGAAGTAAAAAAAAGTATTTTACCTGAGTAAATTTTAACAGAAAGATGGAAAAGAATACAGGTGAATAATACCATAGCAATGTAATCAGCCAGATTTGAATTCAGTCAGTTGGACATTATGCATGAAGAGATACACATTCAGTGCACACACAATTTTGATTTTAAACCAAAACAGTTTCAGTCAATAACTTTAGTTTTATTTCCAAAAAAATGATCTATTGTCTTTAAAGAACTTATTATCCTAGTGAGCTATTAGATCATATATATCAATATTTTTGTTTTGTTTTTGTTCTTGAGTTGGGTTTTATTTAGTTGAGGATGTACTAAGATATAGTTTGAAATGTTCTGTTTATTTTCTCTCTGTATAATTGTTTTATACTGCTGCAGAGCTACCACGCAGATTTTACTTCTTCCTCTTAGAGGTGTAGCTAGGGGGAAGGGAAGGGAGATAGTGTGGCCATCCACAACCAGAACTGTGACAAATGTATTCTGTGAGCACATTCTCAGTTGATTTTCAAGCAATTAATTAACTATAACTTTACAAATTAAAAAAGTTAATAATAAGTTTAAAAAATGTTTTTTAAAAATATATTAGAAAACATAATATTCTGGAAATATTGGAAATAGATGTTTGGCAGCAGATTTCACCTGTCAGTTGGCAGATCAGCCATATTTTCCAAAATATGTGCAAAATTAAGAGCTCTACTGCCCAGGTGGGAGTCAGAAGTTATGGCAGCTCTGCTGCTGTTTTGGAATATTTTCATTCAGAATTATGGGCTAACACTTAATGGAAATGCATCATTCTGTCAAAACCACGCAAAATCACAACATATAAACCACTATCTATGGCTCTGTTATTACCTCAAGGTTTTTTCACAAAAATAGCCACCTTTAATATGAATAACTGCTGTGTATATTTTAGACAACCTGTTGAGTAACTTTTCAAAATATTACCTGGCAAGTCACGGTTTCTTCACCTGTGTTTTGCAGACTGGTTTCAGAGATTCTGCAAGAAAAATCTGTAATGGTTCAGTTAAGCTAATATATTACATTAGTGCACATTACATCTCTGTAACTGTCCAGTTCCTGTCCCTAAATATTGATAATTAAAATTTAATAAATATATCAAACGAAATCTAAATATCATGAAGAACTTGTCATACTACAACAATATAAATAAATTAAAATAAACCTTTTGTGTCAAGTATAACGGTCAATGTAAAACACCTGATTTTCAAATATATATGGCAGCTAATGATTGGGAAGCGTCCAGATGATGTCATAAGTGGAATCGTTCCTCAGGCTCGAATGACGTTATGGTGGATGATGTCTTGAGTCTTTAGGCCTTAGAGTCATTATTGCATCAGCTTCCAAGACGTGTGGTAGAGTTAAATTGTTGTTGCATTATTGAAAAATTTATACTCTTCCAATCCTTCACAATGGATAACTGGCTGAAAAGGGGAATTCTAAAAAGAAATCATAGTGATGACAATGAGACCGACAAAGAAAGTGGCGATGATAGTTCTAGTAAGAATAAGACTTCGAAAATAAGAGAGTTCGCTAAAAGTTATCTGGCCTTTGAAATCATTAGTGATGGTGTAAGTGAACCTAATGCCCCTTGTTTGTTGTGTTGCAAACTGTTAAATAACAGGCCAAGTTACAAAGACATTTTTGAAGTGGAGTATAGTGAGTATAAAGATAAGCATATTAGATTTTTCCAAAGAAAATGGGATAATTTCAAACTCTCTCAGCATGACATTATTTCTCATATTATAAAGAGGGTACCTAAAAATGCATGTGAACTGTCATATTGCCTGTTCTGGTGAGGCTCATGTGATTGGAGAAATTCTTATAAAACCTTGTGTACAAGACATTGTCTCATGCACACTAAGAGAAAAAAATTAAATTTAGTTAAGTCAGTTCCACTTTTGAATTAAACTATTTCAAGACGAATTCTGGACATCAGTTGTGACATAGAAAGCGAATTAGTCAAACACTTCAGATATGGTGGCTGCTTTTCTTTACAACTTGGAGAGATGACAGATGTGGCCCTTGCTGTTCTACTAGAATTCGTGAGGTACATACACGATTATGAAGACAATGAGGATATCCTGTTTTGCAAACCTTTGAAAACACATACTACTGGTGAGGAAATATTTAATTTCATTGACTCCTACTTTGCAGAAAAAGGTCCCATATGGAAACAGTGTATTGATGTGTGTACAGATGGTGCGAAAGCAATGACTGGCAAACACTGTGGTTTTATTGCATGTGTAAAAAGCAGTTGCACCAAAAGCGCTCGCTGTGCCTGAAACACTGGAACCGCACTTGATGAGGCAGTTCAGATTGTTAATTTTATTAAAGCCAGAGCATTAAACTCAAGTCTCTTGTCTCCGTGAAGAAATGGGCAGCAGTTACTCAGCACTACGTTTGCACACTGAATTGCGATGGTTATCTCAGGGTAAAGTTTTGGCTCGTGTGTTTGCTCTTTGTTCAGAATTGATGACAGTTTTCTAAGTAGCTTCTTCAAACTTTTATCGGGTTTGTCTGCCTGTGTGACTTCAAAGATGGGCTGTCTGGCTGATGTTTTTGGTTAACTGAATAGATTGAATTTAGCTTTTCAAGGCACAACCATAACAATTTTAACTGCTTAGAGAAAATTGATTTGATATTGATAAAAATTCAGTTCTGGGGACATGCATGAAGAAAAATGTCACCAATTGCTTTCCACTATACATGATTTGTTGACAGAACTGAAGAATCCAATCAACAATAGTGTTCGTTCAGATATTATTCAACCACACACCATTGAAAAGTATTTTCCATCTGTAGAAGATTTCATTTGGCTACAAAATCCTTCCACTGCATCTGTGACAAATTGTTCTTTACAAAGTTGCTTCCCTTTGCAACTAAATACACATGGCAAGATTTTCCAAGTACAGTGCAATGGAAACAAAATATCATAATTGGCTCGATGCTGAACTAGACATAAGGCTGCAATTATCTCATATTGAACCTAATTTCAAGAATCTCCTTGACAACAAGCAGCACCAACCAACACATTGAATCAAGGTAGTCATAGCAACAAATATTTCTATGAAGCTCCTATGTAGCATTTATTTGAATGTTTTGTTTTTATAATTATCAATTATTGTGCTACCAAGTTAAAACAAATATACATTATTATGATTAATTGAATGTTTAATCTGATGTTATGTTTCAATTTCACCTGTACTAACAATATAATACATATAATGTGTTTCTCATATATATATATAATATGTACAATAGGGTTCCACAGCAAATAAAATTTTGAATAAGGATTCTGGATAGCATCAATGTGCAGATTCCCTATTGTATGTAATCCACATTCCTCTTGCAAAGTAGTTCAAGGTGACTGACATTAGTTGTATCTTTTTCTTTGACTCTTCAATCTTCTAGTTCATCTCACAACTTCAGCAGGGTTTAGATCTAGAGATAGAGAGGGCCAAACCATGGATTTAAGAGTCCTGATTCTTTTTAGCTACTGACCTTTGCAGTGTGCTTAAAATTATTATTCTGTCAAACAATGCTCTGATGGAACTATAAGCATTGTAGAATATTGTGACATATCTTTTGTGAAAATCTCATCTATTCTTATGAAGCCACCAACCAAATAACCAGCAAAACATCTCGTATCATCATATTTACACTGCCATGCATAACTGTAGAGTAAACACAGCTATCATACTTTTCTTTTATCTTTCTACTAATGTATTGTCATTGCTTAGAATTAAATATTTCAGATGTGCTCACACCCAACCACAATACACTGATCCAGGATTTAGTTCTGATGTTGTTTAGCCCAGTTAAGTCACTTTTTTCTTTTTACTACATCTCAACAAGGGGCAATGTTCTAGCTGGTACTCATCCAATCTCACTTAATCATCTGTTGGTAGCAGAGGTTGAGATGCCAGCTGTTAATTGGCTATCTGTACTTTAGACTTTAAAACCAGCAGCTTTATCGTTTTCCTCTTTCCTTCTCAGCACTTTGTCTCTCTGGCTGAGCTGGCTGATTTCTTTCTATAAATGGTTGTTTGCACACCTCCATGTGTAACTCCAACTTCCACAGTTTTCTTTGGGAATAACCAGCTTTATTAAGGGCAATAATGAATGATAGCTTTGGTAAATTTTGATTTTAGGAGCCATCTTCCAGTAGCCTTTTTACAAAAGTATATTATTCAAATTAGTAGTAAGAAATGATATCGGAAGAACGTGACAACAACATGTTTTTGATATGCAATAAATCTGACAATTGCAGAAATAACTTGTCAGCTTATATCTTCTGGTACATGGTTCATTGGATTTTCAATTTTTATTTTTTGCTGTTGTTGGGATGATACATTTTCATTAATAATAGAGTTTGAACAGTGTTTCCCTATAGAAATGCCCGATATATGTATACATGTATGTTTATTGTTGTTGATTTGACTTTACCTATGTTGTTGAGATGACAAAATGTATATTTCTATTTTCTGACGCCAAGCTAGCAATTCTAAAAAAAAAGAAAGATATTTTTGGTTTCTCACTAAAGGGTGGAGTTTCTGCCATCAGCCTTGTGGCATTGAGAATTAAGAGTTCTGAACAGATCCATAGATAAAAGCCAACTTAAAGCTGCACTGTCTGCTAATATGCAGAGTTAACTAAAACTATTTTTTTAAATAATTAACTTACCTAAATCTTTAATTTTCAGGTAGTTTCAATTCAGTAAATTTAAACTTTCTGCCATGTAAGTCATAATTGTGCATGGTGCTGTATCTGGTTGTGCAAGACGTTTACTCTGTGGAGCTCGCAGGGTTAATGGCGCCACTATTTCTGACTTCCAAAAAAGCTCTCACCTTTAAAATCTGTTGGCACAAGAATTTCGAATTAGTTATTCCTTATTTGCAAATAATTGATGATTAATAACTTTATCATTGTGTGTTTAAACCTATGTTCATATAAATTACTGCGATGCTGCTGGTAGTAACAAAGTTGAAGAATTTTGATCTTCTCTCCTCTCTTCTCAGCAGTACACGATGCGGTTCTCCTTGTGCTTCAAAGCATCACCGGAAAAAAACAAGTGCAGGTGCACGACCGTACACGCCTCAACATAATAACCTGACCAGCTGCCCGGAGGATATCAGCGGGTAGGCAAGGGAGTAGTTTCTCTTTGTTCCTCCTTACATTTTGGCGGAGTAGGGAGGGAAGAAGTACTATATAACTCATGACGACTCCCTGCTGTTTTTTTTGCTTTTGGGAGGTATTTTTGTAAGCCATTATCCCCTCTCCCTGGAACCAAAGTATAATCCATAATGGCCTTCTGCCTGCCTGTGCATTGTATAAAGAACTAACTCCCTGCCTTGTAATAACTATATTAAACTAAATATACTTCAGCTAAGAAAGTGTATTACTTAATAATTCCCACATCTCAGAAATTCCAAAGGTTTATAGAGGTCTACAGTAAAGAAATAATCAGAAATATACCACCAGTAATCTATGGTGGTCTGGATTTATGATACTGTTTGGGTTCTGAGACGACACGATGAAAGAGTGACCTTTAAGGTAAGGTTGTGTGAGGGAGAGATTGAAACTATGCACCAGATCGATGTCTCTTTATAAAAAGAATATTGTGGCTAGGCTGCTCTGGTTTCAGGCACTCTTTGTTTCGCCAGCTCTGTGCTCTTCACTGGTTACTGGAAGCCATGAGCGGAGAATCTGCCATAACGCTGTGCCGTATTCATTCCTGTTGGAAGTTGAAGTAAGTTAACTTGTGTGATTTTTGTGTGCTTTCTGTAAGACTCAGTTCTAGGGCTGGTCAGAAAGCAAACAACACGTAGTCATTGAGAACCAGTTAAATATACGATAAACAATTATTTATTCTTTCACAGTCTTTTTTTCCCTCGGTTGATTGGTTAAGCAGGTGAATTAACGAAGAAACTGCATTTGTGAAAATTACTTTTGTAGGCTTTGAAATACCAGGAGTCAGGTTTAGACAAATACATTTTTATAAGGAAAAAAACCTCCCAGTGGGTGTTTGGTCAGTGAATGTCTTAGCTTTTTTAAATGCAGGTTATGCTGGCAGTATTGTACCTGAGGAACTTGTGGAAAACTGTAGAACATTATGGCAGACAACAGAAATTCCAGTTGTTACACACACACTGCTTATTTTTGGAATGTCTCTGAGAGAATCAGTAACCTAGCTTAGCACTGTGACACATTTGTTTTATAAGCATTGAAAAGGGATAAGACAGTGGAAAAGGGTAATCTTTTAAAACTTTGTGTGTGTGTGTATGCACTTACCTGGTTAAACTTGATTTTATCTATAGATTTTATGCCATCTTTATATATATATAAAGTTTAAAGAGAACTGGAGTTTTACTCAGCAACGCAGTAAATATAAATAAAGGAAGCAGTCCATTAATGTCTGTAGCCACTATGATAATTCCCTGCTGGTACTGACATGTTTGTGCAATTCCATTTTACTACATACTGGAGACTATCTAAATAAATTATTGTCCTTCAGTACTTCCTTTGTTTCTTTTGTTCTGTGATTAAAGGTGCTTAACTTGAGAAATAACCTGATCACAACTCATGAATATTTACTAGTTTACATTCTATGATCAAAAGTACTGAAGTCAATAAGCAATCTGGAGATGTTTTTTCTTCATGTGATTGTAATTATTATTATTTTTGAATAGATGTTATTCAAGGTTAAATACGAGTGTCGAAAAAGTATCTGACTTAATTTTTTCCCGTGGGAAGTAATGACGTTAGAGAAGCAAAAGTGTGCATAGTGGAGCCGCATGCCTTCATGCGCATGCGTGGTTTGGGCGGGCTTGCTGGATGAGTCAGTCGCTGTCAGGCAGCCAGTGTGTGAGATGCTGTACTACTTACTTGTTGCATTTTCATTTCACCCATGATGATGGAATGTGTGGAGCAACGATCTTTCATCAAGTTTTGCCAAAAGCTTGGATACCCAAGTGGAAACAATTCGCAAAATTCAACAGGCTTTTGGTGACAATGCCATGGGTGTTACCCAAATAAAAGAATGGTACAACAGGTTCAAAGATGGCCGCACATCAGTGGAGTGTGACCAGCGTTCAGGGAGGCCATTAACAAGTCGCATTGCAGTTGTTATCGAGAAAGTGCGGACCTTGATAATGGAGGATCGTCGTTTGATGGTGCATGAAATTGGTGATGAG
This sequence comes from Nautilus pompilius, assembly GCA_018389105.1. Lineage (NCBI taxonomy): Eukaryota > Metazoa > Mollusca > Cephalopoda > Nautilida > Nautilidae > Nautilus > Nautilus pompilius. The sequence goes on along the minus strand of JACATO010000941.1, from coordinate 164,906 downwards.
GTTGGGATCAGTATAGATTCTGCACATGCAATTTTAAAGGAATATTTAGGCATATGCAGAGTGGCAGCGAAATCTGTGCCCAAACTACTTTCTCAGGAACGACAACAACTTCGTCTTGAGGTTGCACGCCAACAGGGATCCTGAGTTCCAGAATACTGTGATAACTGGAGATGAGACATGGGTGTACAGGTACGACCTGGAAACCAAAGCTCAGTCATCACAGTGGAAGCACTCAACGTTGTCATGGTCTGGAGAAAAATCAAGGTGATGCTGACTGTTTTCTTCCACTACCGAGGCGTTGTGCATCACAAATACGCACCAGAAGGACAAACAGTTACAAAGGAGTGCTATCAGGAAGTCCTCCGACATCTTTGTGATGCAGTTTGGCGCAAGAGACCGGATCTGTGGGCCTCACAAAACTGGCAGCTGCGTCATGACAACGCCCCAGCTCATTCATCGCAGCTGATCCAAGGTTTCTTGGCAAAGAAAGGCATTTCGCTCATTCTCCAGGCTCCCTACTCTCCAGACATGGCTCCTTCTGACTTCTGGTTGTTTCCAAAAATGAAGATGCCACTGAAAGGCTCCCACTTTGTGAGCCGAGAGGACATCATGCAGAATGCAATGGCTGAGCTGAGAGCCATTATGGAAGAATCATTCCAGACGTGCTTCGAACAGTGGAAGGATCGCTGGGCTAAATGTGTGGAGGCACAAGGGGCCTACTTCGAAGGGGATTAGCAATTGAACCGCACCATGTATGTAATTTTTTTTCCCCAGTCTAAGGTCAGATACTTTTTTATAGACCTCTTATTCTGTATTTATTTGTCAGCTATTTATTAAAAAATAAAAAAAAAATATGCTAAATATTTTCTTTTTTTATCCCTTTCTCATCCAGTTAGTTTCCCTGATAGGTGACCCGGCAACCAAGCAGCCAGAAGTAATGAAGCACTGTTTTGAATAATTTTTGTTTATAGCCAGCTATGGCAATTACCACTAAAAAGAACCTGTCTATTGTGGGTGGGTGTGATGTATTTTAAGCAGTGTTACTTTGTCCTCAGGGAAATTGGAAACTATAAGTTGGTGGGTAGAAGGAGCCAGAAACATAAATGGGACCAGTTTGTGAACAGCAGCTGCTCCAATAAGGTGGGTACGTTTTTGCTGAATTGTAGAAATGAAGTTGGTGTTTATAATTAAAAAAATCATTAAAAATACACTCATTTTAATCTTCTTTCTATATTCACTTCTCACAAATGTATCTCCCAGAATGGTGGACAAATATTGTTTCTTGGATTTTCGTAAAAATCTCCCTGATGTAGAAACTTGGAAACTGTAACCAAGCTGAAGGTAAGACCTGGTCAGTTGATCTCTCAGGATTGTCTTCTATTTACTGATCACGTGTACATGTTCTTACATTACTAGCCGTACCTGAGTGGAAGGTAAGACCTGGTCAGTTGATCTCTCAGGATTGTCTTCTATTTACTGATCACATGTACATGTTCTTACATTACTAGCCGTACCTGAGTGAAAGGTAAGACCTGGTCAGTTGATCTCTCAGGATTGTCTTCTATTTACTGATCACATGTACATGTTCTTACATTATTAGCTGTACCTGAGTGAAAGGTAAGACCTGGTCAGTTGATCTCTCAGGATTGTCTTCTATTTACTGATCACATGTACATGTTCTTACATTACTAGCCGTACCTGAGTGGAAGGTAAGACCTGGTCAGTTGATCTCTCAGGATTGTCTTCTATTTACTGATCACATGTACATGTTCTTACATTACTAGCCATACCTGAGTGAAAGGTAAGACCTATCTCTCAGGATTGTCTTCTATTTACTGATCACGTGTACATGTTCTTACATTACTAGCCGTACCTGAGTGAAAGGTAAGACCTGGTCAGTTGATCTCTCAGGATTGTCTTCTATTTACTGATCACATGTACATGTTCTTACATTACTAGCCGTACCTGAGTGAAAGGTAAGACCTGGTCAGTTGATCTCTCAGGATTGTCTTCTATTTACTAATCACATGTACATGTTCTTACATTACTAGCCATACCTGAGTGGAAGGTAAGACCTGGTCAGTTGATCTCTCAGGATTGTCTTCTATTTACTGATCACATGTACATGTTCTTACATTACTAGCCGTACCTGAGTGGAAGGTAAGACCTGGTCAGTTGATCTCTCAGGATTGTCTTCTATTTACTGATCACGTGTACATGTTCTTACATTACTAGCCGTACCTGAGTGGAAAGCAGATGAACATAATGCGAGGAATCAAGTACCATGGCGTGCGACAGGTGTCTACCAGTCACAGAAATTCTACAATATCTTTGACCAGCTCTGGTACGGCTCCTGTTCAGGACAGTGTACGTGTGTCAGTGTCTGGGACAGAGGAACCCATCAGTGTTGCAGCTGCAGAACTCTCAGATGAGGAGAATTTACAATCTGCTAAATGTAATTACCATTCTCTCCCCCCCCCCACACACACAGCTGCTGATGAGTGGTGGTTGTCACATTTCACTGGTAAAAGTCATCATTTCTTTATCATTAATGACCAACATAATGAAACAAAAGACTATTTTGTAAAGGAATGAAACAAATGAAAACAAAAATCAGAAAATAAATACAATAACTTATATTGTATCATTGGAGCACAACTCTCCTCTGCTAATCATGTAGTATAATGAAAGGAATCTGCTCTGAAATTCTTTCAGTTCCAACTTTATTTCAAGCAGAGAACCATGGGAAAGAGATGACAGATCATCTGATGCTGGAAATGTAGTGTAGTGCTATTAAATCAACCAAAACTCAGAGAACAATAATGAAGATGTAGTTAGATGCTCCATAAGGTTGAGTTTACAAGCTGTTGACCACCATTCCCTCGCGTCACTTACTTCTGCAGGACTCTTCGACACACTCTCAGCCCCCTGTGTAGGCCTCCGCTCACTACAGCCTCTCCTCACGCTCGGTCTGATCTTGCTTGATCTGTCCCTCGCCACGCTGTTCCCAACCAACGCTGTCGTCAGTTCTGCCACTCACATCCAGCTGCGTGTGCACTCCCCCCCCCCCGGATCCTTCCCTTTTTTGGTCCCCTGATGTGGCTGGCAGGCGGCGCTCTGCTGAGACCACACTCCCTGATCTCTTGATCACAGCTACAGCAAGGGGGGTGGCCTTCTCTCTCTGATGCTTCTTCGTGGGAGCGGCTCGACATGGGGTGTTTCTTCCGCCCCATCAGGCTCAGGCTCATCACCGGCTGCCTCACTCTCTTCCGGAGCTTCACGGAATGCAGTCAGATCCAGCATTATGGCGTCTTCGCTTGCAAAGGATGTGTCATCAATGTCATCCAATACTCTGACTGAGTTGGGGCAGGGTCAAATATCCCTAACGTGATGTGGGATTCCATCGACTTCAGTGGACTGTGGGCTCACGATTCCAATGACAGTCCCCGCTCCCAGCTCAGATGCGCAGCAGTGTGGGGTCATCTTCACCCAGACAGTGTCTCCCACCTTGTACATGTCATGCTTCACCTTGGGTTCCGAGGAAGGCACTGTGTCAATGCCTTTTAGCCAAACCTTGTACCTGTATATTTGATTAGCAGGCACAGCTGAGGCAGAGTCGTTGTCCTTTGGCATCATGTTGTACCAATGCACTGCCTCAGGTATGGAGCAGTGCTTCCTGGTGGCAATTTGCTTGACACTCCTGTGACACCTCTCCATGATCCCATTTCCTGATGGAGCATGTGCGCACCAGAAATGTAGCAGAATACCCCACTTATCTGCAAAATCTCTGAACATCCTGCGCGGAGTGTGGTGTCATTGTCTGTGAGGAGCTTGACTGGCAGACCTCTTTCAGAGAACACAGACTCAATTTGGCATATAACACTTGCAGAGTCCTGCCGAAACAATGGTCGCCAAATTGAGAAACGTGCAGGACCAAAGTCTACAAGGGTCAAGTAGTGCCTGCTACCATAGTGAGTCATATCCATCCCCAGTCTGCACCAGGTTCTACCCACTTCTAATTTTCCTTTTTGCCATTGCACCGGTGCTGGATCTATTGACTGACGTGCTCTGCATTCCTTAAACACCGACTGAATAGTTGCCCGTGATATGGAAGGGCTAACTCGCTTAGCAAAGTACAATGTTCGTTTCATCCCAGGATGTCCACTCTGTTGATGAATTTCCATTATCTGACTGTGACCAAACTCCTCAGCAGCAGCAGCACACAGGCATTATGGCTCAGTCTCTCTTTTCACCAAACTAAACCACCTCTGCGGCACTATAGTCAACTCATCTGCTAGGTTCCGTTTAGCTCTCACCAGTGTCATGTTAACAGAAAGTTTATTCCTTTATCAGTGCACCAAGAGCGTTAAGCCGTCTTCTTATTAGCATCTCACTCACAGCCTTGGTTTTCAGCTTCACCGTACTGGTCAAGGCACCAGATATCCAGTGATACACAGAGAGGGAATCATTTCTCAGATGCAACACCTCTGCTTGCCATTGAAGAGCCAGGTTAACTCCCTTCAACATGGCATCAAGTTCTGCCATATTAATTTGTGTATCATTCACTGGATGCAGCCAGCACGCATCCTCAATCACAGATCCCCTTACCTCTAATACAACTCCAATCGCCAAGGAGCTGGCATCAACCCACACATTCATCTCTTTGCCATTAACACACCAATCCCCAGAGGCAGGGTCGTTTTGCCATACCCTAGTGATGGTCTTCTTTATCATGCTCTTGAGGGGATTATCATGCACTTCATCATCCCAGCACTTTGTGATTGCAGTAGCTCTGTGCTTTATGAATCCTGCCACCATGCGGAGCCACCCACAAACTGGGAAGTGCCCCACATTTCCCACACATGAAAAAACACTCCTTCTCGTGATGGCATTGGGAATTTCTGCAACCTCACTTCCTCGCTTCCATTGCAGATCACCATGCTCCCACCAGACTTCCAATCTGAGAACTCGAGTACCGTCTTCCAGTCGTTCTGGGTCCTTGCTGATCAGTCCAAAGTTGGACGAATGCTTCCCAACATCTGCAGCAGGCACTATATCCTCATTAACGAATATGTCATCAATGTATGCTGAGGTTTCCCATTGAATAGCCTCATCCTGCGACAAAATGGCACTCAGCACAGACCTCGTTATCAACAGTGCTACGTTGAGACCAAACCCTAACCTTGTCGGGCAGTATCATTTTCCTTTGAACATGACTGCCTGAAATGGCCACAATGACCTGTGGACATGCACTTGCAGGTATGCTTTCCTAAGGTCGATGATGGACACATCTCCCCCCTGCTGTCGCCACTCCCTTAACTTGTCCATGCAGACATCTGCATTGGCTGTGAATGCATCGACCTGCTCATTCAGTTCTCTGTAGTCCATTACAAGGCACACCTTCACCTTATTCTCCTGCACAACAGCCATCAGCAGATGGAGGTCCAAATCTCTCTGATTATGGTAGCAACCAGCCCTTGTCCATCCATGCCTGGAGCTTGCGCTTGTACTCTTCCCTAACCTGTACAGACATAGGGTACACAGAAACCTTATTCCGTAGTTTCTCTGGCTCAAAATCACCTGACCATTTCCATGCCGCAGTCCAAGCTTTCTGTTCATCATCAAAGCACGCAGTGAAGTCGGGTTTGTCGATCCGAATGGCTGCACACATGAGCATTTCTTTCCTGGTAAAGCACACTGCATCTGTTTGGTCAATCTGCATGCTACCCAGCACCTTGATGACATCAAATCCGAGAAGAAGGTTGAATCCTAGTGGTTTCACCCCTACTACCACAACTTCAACTTTGACGCAGTCCCCCTTTTGCACATCAAGGTTGATACTCCCGACTCCGAGGCACTTATGGACCTTCCCACTGACAGTCAACACATCCACATCTTTCCTTCTCCATGACTTGCAGACTGACTGACTTACAATGGAGCGGGAACATCCAGAATCCACCAGCGCCGTGCACTGCATTCTATCGATCTGGACCTTAATCACAGGTAGCGCTGCATTCACATTCAGTCTGGGAGGAGACTGGCGCTGACGTCTCTCCCCCAATTCCGTTTCCCTGAAAGTCTGAAGATGTGACCTAACTCACAACACCAAAAACACCGGACTTCTCTTCTGGACCCTCATCCACAATCGTTGTTTGTTGATGCTCATCAGAGCAAGCAATCTCTTGCCATGTGGTTAGGTCCATGACACATGTAGCACATGAGCTTGGCAGGCTCTCAACCCTCTGGGATTGTTGGCTCAGTCTTCTCTACTGGTCAGTTCTCTGCGGCAGCCAGTCCCACAGCTCCCACTTCATCCTTTAGTATCGCCCTGGCTCAGACCAGCAACTGGTCAATGTTCATGGAGTCCATGCGTGAAGATGCTCAAAGAAGCTGCTTTACATTTTCTGGTAACCCGGCTACAAATGCACAGGACAATGCATGCTCGGACACCCCACCAAACAGCAGCGACAGTCTGTGCAGTTCCACCAATAACTCGTTTACCAACTCACCTGGGTGCAGCTGCCTCGCTATGAATTGTTCAGAGGTTACAAAGGAGTTGGCCGCAAACACGGTGTACAGTGTCTCTCTGATCTTTGCAACATCTCTCCTCTCAGCTTCGCTCAACTGCTGGTACATGGCAAAAGCACCAACCAACAGACGAAGTGGTGCGACCCCCTCAACTTGCTTTATGCCACACAGATTACACACAAGCTCAACTTTTTCCATCCATTCCACCACAGACTGGTTAGTGGTAGAACCGTCAAACTCCAGTATCAGTTTGAGATCAAGTCTCATTTCAGACATTTTCTTTTGTTAAGTTGCTGGAATAGCTTGTAGTTAGATGTTCCAGAAGGTTGAGTTTACAAGTCGTTGACCACCATTCCCTCGCACCACTTACTTCTGCAGGACTCTTCGACACACTCTCAGCCCTCTGTGTATGCCTCCGCTCGCTTCGCACTATAGTCTCTCATCGCACTCCGTCTGATGTCGCTTGATCTGTCCCTCACCATGTGGTCCCCAACCAACACTGTTGTCAATCCCACTGGAAAACCCTCCCATCACTTGCTTCTGGCTGCGCACACCCCCCACCCCCAGGGGATCTTTCCCTTTATTTGGTCCCCTGATGTGGCTGGCAGGCGGCGCTCTGCTGAGGCCACAGAAGACAAAACCTGGTTCCACAAAACTGTAAGCTGGAAAAGCATCTAATGCAATTCTACTTTCAGTTTGCTGAACATGGCTGTGCAGACAAGGGCGAATGCAAAATTTGAAGGTGATTGTTACAGACCTCTGTGACTCTAAATCATTGCTGAGGATGAGTGTATCATTATTGTGATCAGCTACACTGTGGCTACATCTTCTTTTGTTTGCTTTCTCTTGTGATTACTTAGCATTGAATAAAAACTGTTACTCTCTTAAAAATTTATCTTTGTGGTTCTCTCTCAGTTTTATTCTACAGAAGTTTTGGAAAATCAATTAGGTACATATGTACACTAACTCTAGTAATGCCAGATATGATAAAACATTAGATTTTAATTGTTGAAATAAATAAATAGATATTTTTAATATGTAAATTTAAAATTAAAATTATGGCTTATTTTACCTGGTTATGTGGTTTAAGTTTAAATAAACAACCTGCAATAAAATTAAAATCTTTCATTTGTTTTTTAACAGACCTTTTTCCATACCTGTATGAAGATTCAAATGAAAATAATAAAAATGCAAAAATTCTAGTTGATAACATTCCAAGAAGCTGCAGAGAAATGAAAAAGGACAAAAGGTAAGGCAGATCAAAACTGTGAATGGAATGCATCAAACCTGCCCTAAGGTTCATCTGTTTATCATATAGATCACTTTTATACAACAATGTCTTTCATTCATTTTATGGTTTTAATAAATACCAGTGATCTGTGCTTAAAGACTGCCTCTTTACAGGGGAGACACCGTGTGTGCAGGTCGACTGTTTACAGGGGAGACACCGTGTGTGCAGACCGACTGTTTACAGTGGAGACACCGTGTGTGCAGACCGACTGTTTACAGTGGAGACACCGTGTGTGCAGACCGACTGTTTACAGGGGAGACACCGTGTGTGCAGACCAACTGTTTACAGTGGAGACACCGTGTGTGCAGACCGACTGTTTACAGTGGAGACACCGTGTGTGCAGACCGACTGTTTACAGTGGAGACACCGAGTGTGCAGACCGACTGTTTACAGTGGAGATACCGTGTGTGCAGACCGACTGTTTACAGGGGAGACACCGTGTGTGCAGACCGACTGTTTACAGTGGAGACACCGTGTGTGCAGACCGACTGTTTACAGTGGAGACACCGTGTGCGCAGACCGACTGTTTACAGTGGAGACACCGTGTGCGCAGACCGACTGTTTACAGGGGAGACACCGTGTGTGCAGACCGACTGTTTACAGTGGAGACACCGTGTGTGCAGACCGACTGTTTACAGTGGAGACACCGAGTGTGCAGACCGACTGTTTACAGTGGAGACACCGTGTGTGCAGACCGACTGTTTACAGTGGAGACACCGTGTGCGCAGACCGACTGTTTACAGGGGAGACACCGTGTGCGCAGACCGACTGTTTACAGTGGAGACACCGTGTGTGCAGACCGACTGTTTACAGTGGAGACACCGTGTGTGCAGACCGACTGTTTACAGTGGAGACACCGAGTGTGCAGACCGACTGTTTACGAGGGAGACACCGTGTGTGCAGACCGACTGTTTACAGTGGAGACACCGAGTGTGCAGACCGACTGTTTACAGGGGAGACACCGTGTGTGCAGACCGACTGTTTACAGGGGAGACACCGTGTGTGCAGACCGACTGTTTACAGTGGAGACACCGTGTGTGCAGACCGACTGTTTATAGATTTTCATCAGTGTCTCTATCTTTTAAAAGCAACATTGATTGGCACTTATGGATGCTTTTGATATTTATACTCTTCTAACATTTAAGTTTTTAGTGGTTTTATAGATAGTAATGATCTGTGTAAAAGGACCAGGTGACACTGCAATGTCTGTTGTTTAATAGTACAATATTCAAATGTCAAGTTGTGCTTTTGTTTTGTTTTAAAAATGAAAAATATTGCATTTATTTTAGTAATGTATGCAGACTGTTATCTTTGTATTCTTTACTGAATTATAAAGAGCAAAATGATAAAGGATTTCTCATCTTCTGTGTAAGAATCTCCATTTGAAGGGTTTGTTATTCCTTCTCTGTCATCCATCTTGGATCCCAGCTATTTTCAAACCCATACTTTCCACATGATCACCCATGGTTCGACTCTGTGAAATTGTATCTATATACAGGTTTTATTTTAAAATTTAGTTTTATTTAAAATAAAAGGAAAGAAATAGAACATAAAAGAATTTTTGTTTTTAGGTTAGATGAATTGGACAGAAAAAGAACAAAGAAGATAGTCAAAATGACAACTCAGCGTGTAAGTTCATTTCCACTCTGCACCTGCTCGTGTTATCTTAACCTCTGAATATTCTGGCGAAATTAATAAATTAAAGCAAAAATAAAGCCATAGTTGGAAACAGGTGGATCAGTGCACACCTTTGTAAAGTTTTGTAAAATAAAGAGGATTAGTGAAAACAGAAAGTTAATTAAGATATTTCTGTGGCTTGTTGATGATATTGTTGCTTAAGACCTTCATATTCCCAATGCTCCTGGAGGATTAGTCTAAATTAAACTTTTCTATCTTCTTAATCATGATTGTAAATTGTCAGGATAATTTAGAAGGATCAGTTAAAAATCATGACAGCAGTAATTTCACCCACTTCTAGTGACGGTGCGAAGTCAGATTATACTAGAATATTTAGACACCGAGTCAGCTCCGGTGGGAAAAAAAGCAAAACAAATCAACTTTAAAGACATTTACATGACAGTCTCTGTGATCTTTTGGTTTGTCATTAAATATCAAGTAATGACAACTTTTCATCTATTGACCATACTTTCTACAGTGTATGTGTTCCTTCTTGTAGCACCTTTTCTTTCAATTTAATACCAGATGGAAGCACAAGATGAAGAAACCCACTGTCTGAGAAGTGCAAAAAGTAATCACATAAGACCTAACAGGTATATTTATTAACCCTTTTACCTACCCATTTACATGCACAAATTCTGCTTAATTAAGGACTGAAAAGATGGCATGGATTTGAAGGTCTACCTAGAAACCAATAAATAAAGTAAACATTATATTTGATAGCCAGACTTTATGCCAATGGATTTTATGCTGATGGAGATTATGCCAACAAACAGATAAATGGACAGAAAATCATATTTAACATGTTTTCTTGGGTGAAATATTTTGTCGAATGTTTAAAATATGTATTTTTTTAAACATTTCAACTTCCCAGTTTACTTTCATTCATACAAGCAGACAATGAAAACTAAATATGGGTGGAACCTGCTTATGTCTGCTAAATATAATAATAGCCTGTCATTGAGGCATAAAGCTGATAGGACAGCTTGTCAACATAACATGCTGATGCAATAGTATTATGACACCATTGCAACGCAATCAAGCTGATGTAATAGTAACATTGTCCCGAGCCATTCAGAGACTAGTTGATGAAACTGCCTGGGTCACCTTGACTGCTGCTTGCTGGCTCACATATCACTCTTGCACCCAGAGTGCACTCACTTTCCAAGCAGTTGGTGCAACACAACAAAAGCATGGAGGTTGTTGAGACCAAAAAAGGTGGCAGGAAGCTTCTCTATGAAGGCTAGGCCTATGTTATTGACAGAGAAAAAGACAGGTAAACTTATTGGAGATGTGAAAAGTGGGAGGCTGAAGACAATGATGTCATACAGAGTACTCCATCGGAACACACATCCATCAGATACAGCACACATTTATGCTTTAAAGTCTGTAGATGAAATGAATCAACAAGCTGGACAATCTGAGGAAGCTACTAGTAGCATCATACACAATTGTACAGCAAATTTCCCTCTGAGTGCAGTTGGCTCATTGCTTAAAAAGGAAATATTAACATGAATGATTAGATGGAAGAGGACAACCCCTGATAGTGATGACATCAATAAAGACATAAAACTCAACCAGAGAGGAACCATTTTTGGCATTTGAAAATGAGCAAGTGGTCATACTAACAACATCTGAAAATCTAGACCTCTTGTCCACCAAGCCACACTGGTTATGCAATGGCACATTTGACAGTTCACCTTTAGGAACCCAACTGTTCGCTGTCCGTGTTGTTATTGACGAAACCTGCGCTCTGCTTTTGGTGTACTGTGTAACAAATAACAAAAACAAGGACACATACAATGTCATATTCAGTTACATGAAGAAAGTCAGAAACATGAATCCTGAGTCAATGACAATTTACTTTGAATGAGCAGGTACTGAACAGCATCAGAAAACATTTTCCAACCACCACAGCTTTTGGATGTTTATTCCACTTTGCTCAAAGTTTGTGATGCAATATTCAGTCTCTTGGACTCCGAGTGTGGTATATGGAACCAGAAAATGCTCTGCTGATTAAAAGTATACAGGAACTTGTATTTTTTCCCCCAAATGATGTCACTGATACATTTAATGCTCTGATCGTCTTTCTCGATAATGAAACGAATGAAAGAATAGCAGATTTTTTGGAGCACTTGGTTCGGTATTGTTACTTGAGGGAGACAAAGATGACCCACATTTGACATTGAAATGTAGAATGTGGACACAGAACTGAAGATAATCTGCCCTGAACCAATAATTCTCTGGAGCTTTCAATTAACAGATGGCAATCACACACCCATCAATTTTGTAGGCTCATCACAAAATTAAGAAAAGAACGAGCCAGTAATGAAATTCTGACCGAGCCGGCTGCAATGGGATTGAACACAGAGCCAAAAAAACAAAAGAAGACATTGGCTGCCAACTGTACCAATGAAGACGAACTTGCATATCTCAGGGTGATGCTCATAATTTGTGACTGCTATGATTTTAATTCTGGGAATCACCAATAAATTTTGATAATTAATTTACTACATTTCTATGGTTGTTTCAGAACATTTGTGTTGGTTTGTTTTATGTTGTGTTTGTGATAAATTATTTATGTTTTATTATTTTCTATTACTTATTATTGCCGGCACATGTTTTAATGTGTATTATTACAGGGATGTTTTAGGTTTGATACTTTCTTGACATTGGGGCATCTGCACCATCGCTCCTCCTCAGATGATACATTGATTTTCTTTTATTTGTTTTCTTTTAGGGAAAATACATTCCATCTGTTATCTGAACAGATTACTTTCTCAGAATTTAAAATTAAAGACTGCACATCATTGGAAAGAGAATTTAAAAATTTGGATGACTTTAGAAAATTAGAACTAATCTTGGTTCACTTATTATTCTGTATTTTCACTGTCATGCAAGTTAAATTGCATATTTTCAAACAGTGTTGTAGACTTTTTATATAATTTTTTTGTATCACTGGAGACAACTTTTATTATCAAGCAGATTTTAATTCTTTCCTGTTCAAGTTAGCTGAAAATGGCTGGGCACTGATGAGTTATTTAATGACCACTTCCATCTATACTACAGATAGTACCTGTTCACATTGTCATTTTCTCTGGCTATTTTTATTACTCCATTTTTAAAATGAAAGTGATTTTACTTGTGATGCTACCAGCACGAACCACATGTGCTACCTAGGTTTATTTATTTACATGATATGTGGTGGAATCAAACAGTGAATCATCCTCCTCTGGTGATGTGAAGGTCTTGTGTTCATATCTCGGATCTCATCATTTCACTGGTCTGACATTGATAAAGAAACATTGAGGAATGTGTCAGTGAAGATTAACAACAGTGGCGAGAAAAATGAGGTTGTTGATGAACTTTGAGCCATCTGCAGATGACCAACATGTTGTAGTTTTGATAGTCTGTCTGCCTAGAGATTGATGACTCACTGCTGGTGGGTTTCTTCTATAAGCTGATACCAGATTTCTTTGATCATCTGGCTGAGGAGTCTGATTGCTACTATGCCTCACAGTCCCAGAGGGAGACAGGCAGAGTTGACAACACCTGGATTGATACCAACAGTAAGAAAAGCATATGTAATAGTAAACATGACTATAATTCTGTATTGTCCATTGCGGAGGATTACTGGAACGAAGACAACAGATTTATGTCAGAAAGTAATAACAGTAATGAGATTAAAAAGCTAAATCAGTATTTGCACCTTTGTGACAACAGTTGGTTGATTTTACTCCACATTTTTTACTTTCTACAATATAAATTCAATTTTTTCTTTTGTATTTTGATTACTGAACTGTGTGCTAAGTCATTGGTGCTATTTGAGTTATTTCTTGACTTTTTAATGTTTTTTAATAAGTTTATTCAGGTAGATTCATTTTAAGCAGCCATCTTGGATATTGTCTAAATGTTTGTGCATGTTATATAATGCATTTGCTGAACAAGAAAGGGAAACCTTTTATTAAAATTAAATAATAATAATTTTATTTATAATTTTTCCTATTAACCAGAATAAGCTACTGTAAAATTTACCTGTTTGATATATTTATTATATACACAATAAAAATAAGGTAAAAATTAAATTACAATGAACTAACTCTCTCTGAAATCCGAAAAAAGCTGGCAATTTTCAGGTAACAGAACTGATTTACTGAAAATTTTGATTGGCTGATCTGATACCTGAAAAGTTTCACCAAATAGAACAGATTTTGTGACTTGCAATGAGTTTGCACGCCTCGCATGATATAATAGCAGTGCAAGAGATATGTTGTAACACTTGGCTGATATAGGTCACATGACCACCAGGGGCAAATCATTATATTATCAATATTTTATATTAGAATCTATTTGGAAAATTCAGACACTATTTTGAACATAAGCATAAGCAATATATATATGCATTTGAGATTAAATGTAATAACAGGATGAATTTTTTTTTGTATTTACTAAGGCACTGAATCATGTTCAATATTTTAAATGTTTTAGATACCAAATTTGAAATTATTCAACTGATTTATTTATTATTTATCCATACAGTAAACTCTTCTTAAATTCCAAAAAAATCCCTAAGGATTTGTACCTAACCTAATAGAATTTTGCTCTGTTTTAACTATAATTTCCGAGTTATAAGATGATGAAAATATTGATTGACTGAAAGATGTGCACACCAATTATGTTGGTCAAGAGAGGACTTAGTGTATTTTGTTTTGCTGGCAGACCAGGAAGTGTTAGGCAAAAACAAGAGAGTTGGAAGATTTCATCGAATGCTCTTGTTTGTTTTTTTGTTGATTCTTTTTTTACTTTTGCAGCTCACCAAGCTTCCAAGCTTTGCTTCCAAACAACAAGTATGTGAATTTGACTTCAAACCTTCGACAGAAGTTTGTTGAGGTGAAGGAAGACAAAGCTTTCACACTGCACGATGTTTTGGAGCAGCTGGAGAAGTAAGTCAAGCTGATTTCTATGACTGGGTTCTAACAGAAACACCCTCAGTATCCACACTGCTAGCCGGTGGTTCTGATGCCATAACACAGTGGAGGAAGTTAAGCAACAACTTGGCCGCAGCTGAACTCTGAGCAGAGAATTATAGGAAATCTATGACTATTTGAGAACCAATGATAAATAATGTGATATTAAACATGACCCTGAGTTACCAAAAATTCAACTGTTTACCGGTTGCTCTCAGAATACATACAAAACAAAAAACTTTCACAACAGACTATTAGTGGGAAGGAATCAGTGAAAAGTATCTCTAGTTACAGCATTTCTTCTTAATGCTGTTCTACTTTCAGTAGTCGAACTCTTCCAGGCAAACAATGGCTATTGTTGAACATGACTGTGGTATCATTTACTACTGTTGTGTTTCAAACTTGCTACTAGAGTATGCATCTGTCATCTGTCTTTGATGAACTATGAATAGTACTTTATGACTGCATATATTACCTGAAATATTTAAAACTTTTTCATTTGCTTCAGATAGCACATGTTTCTTTTTTGTTTCATGCACATAAAAATAAAATTTCTTTGCAGATACAGAGCTTAAAAGAACTATGATAAATAAACATTTCTCAAACGTGCCAGCATGTTCTCACTTACATTTATATGAAGTGATGTCACACTTTGATATGCTTTTGAAAAACATGTGAAGAAAGTAACGTTATTGCTTTGTCTATGGTGTCAGGACAGCTTGAATTATTATTACTAAAGAAGAATTTTTTTTTACTCTGCTATATCTTAAATATTAAGTATCTTCCAATCCTATTTCATGAATAATGCATACACTGAATTCCTGATAACACAAAATTGAGTGGATAAGAAAAATAATTTCTTGTTAACTTGATTTTGTGTTAACCGTGGTATAAATACATAGTATCACACTACCAATATATTTGAAGAAGAACAAAGTTGTCGAATCAAACAAATTTCTTTCACAGGAAATTACAATAACAGTTTCAAAATTGTGAAGTAATATGAACAAAATACAAATTCTATTAATATTAATCTTTAGGCTTTCTTTTAAAACTCCAAATAGATCTTTTCTTTGCTTCTTTGAGCCCACATATCTCCACACAGTTGTCCTCTATGATAGTGTTGTCCATGTACTGCCAGAAAGTATTGGATTGCTGTAGCTGCTGTACTTGCTTCCTTTACAGTGGTCACAGGTGGGAAGGTACATTCGTCTTTCTCATCTGATTCTGTTGATGAAACTGTATCAATTATTTCCCAGACTGACAGTGCTGCTGCAGTTGTTGTTGTTGTTGTTGAGCGAGTTGGACTTCCGAACGAGGTTCTTGCAATGGCATCGCATCCCGTAAAGACAAGTGGCCTGTTCTCTGTCGAGTCCTCCTCGTTACTGAGAGATGTTCGTCGAGCCAACAAACGGTCTGGTCCCCCGACACTGTGGGCCCCAAGGACCCGGGAGGTCTCTCTCACGTTGGACACCAAGGAGATGTCGTACAGCTGTTTCACGCTATGGCGATCATCAGCGACAACTCTCCTCCGACCCCAGCCTGGGATCGAACCCGGTACAGGAGCAACGGTCCCCTTACGGAGCTAACCCGCTACCACCTGCCCCACCGGGTCTGCTGCTGCAGTTTTGGTACTGTTTCTCATATGCTGAATCATTCTCATGAATCTTTTGAAGAGTTGTTATAAGTGATATGTACTTCAGCAAGATCACAGTTCTTTGCCTGTAAAGCAAGGCTCTGAGAACTAGTGAATGCCAAAATATATTATGAAATTAAAGAAGAATAAATAAAGTTAAATTATTTCATGCTATGCATGAAGGTTGCAGTAGCATCAGAAGAGGACAGGTGATTTTAAATTGGAGTCATAAACAGTGTTTGTAAAGCTCACTGCTGACATCCAAGTGCAATGAGAGTTGAATCTTCATTCTTTGTTGATTAGGCAGCAAACCATCCAGAATGTTACCATCTCTCAGAATGTTCTTTCTTTTTTCTGCGAGTGAGATGCAAAATGTTAATCTTTGAAAACTCGACATGAAGCCTCTGATATCACTGACAACTCTGCAGCTGTCCACAATTACCAGATATAATCTATGACAAGAAAATTTGGTAAAATACTTCACCATGTGATACATTTCTGAAATTCATCTCTTCATACCAAGACATCACTCTTTCTGCCAAAATGCTGAAAAATGTTGGATTCATTGATTCATTTACTATATCATTTCTAATCAGTGTCTCAGCACATGAGATCAGTTCATTTTGAATTATTAGAGGACCCAGTGTCACATTTTTTGTTGCCATTCCAATGTAGTGTTTAGGATCAGCATTCATTTCGGCCTTCCATTGAATGGAAAAAATTGAAATTTCATTTATTGTCTTGTTTTTCCTTATACCAATTTTCTTGGAAAGCAAGCATTATTTTTCCATTGTGTGCTGTTTTTACCTCATATACTTTCTTATACTTTTTTGTGTATTTCTGATGCAATTTTGTAAATTTCAATCTTTGAACAAATGTCCAATCTGTCCTTAATTTTTCAATACCAATTTTCCAGTCATGAAAAGATCTTTCCCTTTAATTTGGTCTAAACTAAATTTCTTCTCCCGACCCTTTTGTACCATCTTCTATTAGCATTGGTTGGAAATAAATCCACTTCACTTGCTTTTTTAAATAAGTTTTTTTCTTTAGCATCACACAAGGTTGTTTATTTTGGGCATTGTTATTTTTGTCTTTCAGCAGCATTTCCAACTCTAATTGTTTGTCAGCTGGTGACATCTGCACTGGCTTACCCATTGGATTTGACCATTTTTGAAGTTTTCAGTACTGTGTTGATTCTGTGACTGAGCTGCTCTGTCTCCAGCCTCCATTATTCTGAAATATAAGAGACAGAAAACATTAAACATCTTTATACTCTAATTTGAGACTAATTTCTACCCACAGATATCAATATCAAGCATTAAAGATAACGTTATCACTCCATATTTCCTCATAAATCAGTTTTGTAATGAAAAACTAGCCGATAGATGAATATAATACAACACCTTACAATTGGCCCCACTACTTTAGAATAAGGTCCTAGTCTTGTAGACTGGGATCTGAGATAAGCCATTCCTTTATGCAACAAAGCTGCCAGGTCTACAAAACTTTAGCCATCCTCCTAAATTTCTAGTAGTGCTGCTGCTGTTATAATGGATACAGGTGCTACAGCTGCAGTCTTTATCTTTGATACCAACTAACTCACCTGCCAGTTTAGATTAAGTGGTGATTCAGGTAAATTTATCTGCATCTTCACTGCTGTACTGCTTAGAACTTAATTCAACACCATAATCTCAAATTTATTGTAAAATCTAATCTTGTTTGTATTATATTTAATAAAGTCACACAAAAACTGTGTGATACTTGACAAAAATAACCGGGTAGATGTGAAAATGATGTTACACACACACACACACACACACACACCACACACACACACACCGGATCTACTAGTACATGGGAACGAAGAATCCTGTATTTAGAAATACTGTGTTGTATAAATAATCAAACACCATTAGGATTTTTAAAAAGACTAAGGCAAAGAAGGGTCACCAATGTTTTGGAAATCATGAGACAATCAAAAGTTGACACTGAAGATGAAGAAAACTTTGCCAGAAATGAAATCTAAGCAGCATCAGTGTTGACTCTTGCTAAAAGTAAACAGTCGATGGATGGATGACGATGATGGGCAGTGTATGCACAGTGTTATTTGAAGATAGCAAGAAGCAAGCAACAACAACAACAACCATATTGAAGAATCGAAATGTACTGTAGTTATCTCTCTTATTATTATCACTAAGGCAAGAAAATCTGAGCGAATTTCCCTGTGCCTCAATAAATGAAACCAGTTTTTTTTAAAAAAAACTTTTAAAAACTTTCTAGCTGTGGCCCAATAGATAAAAAAAAAGGGGGTCTGTCTACACACCCAAAACCCCTAATTATTTTGATAATAAGTGTCCTCTTAAATATCTAAAATTCAAACTTGTTACGTGTAATATTTCAATCATGCAGTGGATTCCAAGTGCTTAAGACCTGGATAAATCAGATTTATTTGTTTTAAAATACTATATTGATTTTAATTGTCACCCATGATCCAATAAATGCTCTTCTTTAGGAATATTTTTTGGCATATGAATATCATCTGTCAAAGAATTTTCTTTGTGGGCATGAAGACCCTTGATGATTGCATTTACAGATATTAAAATCAGTCATCTCTGTTCAAATCATTTGCAACCCTTTTCAAAAGACCTTTACGCCACTTAAGTATCCATGGCAGTGATAAAAATAGATTGTTTATCTATTGTCTGCTGGTGCACCACCCGACCTATGTACTATATAGCATTCACATAATATCTCCTTGTTTGGTAGTACTTTTGAAACCAGTGCTCACTTAAGCATGTGATTGTTACATCCCTGATCAAGAGATGCTCTTTGTCTAAGTATCATGCACAGTGATTGTATCACATCGTGGTTTGCTGTGGTTTCATATTAGGTCTCATCTTTTTCCTCCATGTTCACTCACTCCTTTGAAATTCTTGTAGTACGCATCATGTTTGAAGAGTTAGAATGCCTAAAACTACAAGATTGAGATGAAGCTAGATGCTGCAAACTGTGCAGTATCTACTACAGTTAGTGAGGGAGCAAGGAAATGTGGTATGCATGCAACAAAAAAAAGAATTCAAGAGTGAACATAACAAGAAGCTGAGGAGGGAACACCTATTATGGACCTGCCCAAGACGAGAAAGTGAGTACTTATGGATGGTTGAAAACTTCAAGATACTAAATAGAACAGCATTTTGACTGGTTTTTTGAATGCTGTATTCATGGCATACAAATTGCAGGAAAAAAAAGATGAAGCTTAATGCTCAGCTCATCTTTATCTCTGCTAGCCACAATGATTTTTGTCCAAGTGCCAGATAGCTCCACAAATAGATAAAGTGCTATGCTGCTGCCATCTGTTAAAAAAGAAAACTGTTTCAATGCCAGAAGCAAAAGTTGGAAACATTCTATTGATACGTTTTTAGAGTGTCACAACTCCACAATCAATTTGCTGATATTTGTAACATGGATGACAGAGTATGAAAAAGAGAAAGTGACAGTCATATGCAGAATAATAATGGCTGAAAACTATCTTCCCCCATCATTGATTTTAAAGGAAAACAAGAACCATCTGCTTCCTCAATACCTGATGGAAATTTTTAGTCAGAATGAGTCCAAATGGTTGGCTGAATGATGACACTGTTCTCCAAGCTGCCAAGTGGGGTTGGGTGGGGGGCTGCCTCGGCCCTTTGCAGCCATACTGTTGTCTGCTGGCTGTGAAGTGTATGGCGACAATGCTTGGCAAAACCTATTGTTTGGGATCATTTAGGACTGGTACAGTAAAAGCGACAGTGAGCTGGTGTGTGCAGGGTGGCTCCACTAACTGACTGACAGAGCCAGACAATGATCCTGTGGTAAAGATATTTTGTTTGTTCTTTTCAATGTTTTAACAAATTAACATTTCTTCCTGTAACCCATATGACCATCTCCACTTTGCAGAATTTAATTTATGCGGTTTTCCTTCCTTTTTGATGGCTTTCCTGAGTGTAACTCAAGTTTACTGTGCTTAATATTTAATTCTTCCTTCTACAAAGAAAGGTGAACTGTATGTTTTCTAGTCAGATGTTTATTGTATAACTAATGGCCCCTCTCATTCTCTATCTTTACCCTTAAAAATTCTGCTCGCTTAGTTTTCAGCCTTTTTTTATTTTTTATTATTCTTTCACTTTACTGGTATTCTTCTGACATTTTGAAAAGAATCCTTGCTCAGTACCTTAATGTAAATTACTCATCTGGGTAGACAGACACAGGATCTGCTCCACTTACTGAAGGTCTGTTAGCTCACGGACAAACGGAAAGGGAGCAGGGAAGGGTTTTATCCTGCCCTTCTTACAAAAAAGGGTTGAAGCTTAAAGCATGAGGGCAAATGTACCCAAAAAATTGCTTGTCTGCAACACTAGTAGATGAACACACACACAAACTAAGAAAAACCTTTATATTAGAGTTAGCCTACCTGCAGTGTATATAGCAGCTTTTACTCCTCACCTGTGAATATTTTGAAATTTAATGCCATTTACTTAAAAAACTTAATTTTGTTGTATTTCTGTTTCTTTTCTTTTCATTCTGATTTTCTCTGTTATCCAGAGACCGGTTGCTTGTGTGCCAAACCAAATTCCTGGCTATGAGTGTTGTTCATCAGAGCCACCATAAGGCTCTGGAAGACATGAGACTGAAATCAGCCGCAGTGATGAACAAAGCCAATGAGAAACACCTAACCCCTGAAGGGAACTGGTGAGCGCAGTCATCATTAACACTTCAGTCACATTATCCTAAGTTGTCAGAACACCCATGGAAGAAAGTGTCTTAACACCAGAAGATAGCAATGTATTGCTTACTCTTCATAAACTTCGCTGCATACTGGATAGAACTGCCAAAGATGTAACTGGGTTTTAGATCTTTCTGTAAAATCCAGGATTTAATAATAAAATGGCCAAGGGTAGATAACTGAGTGTAAGTAGTACATAATGTACTTAATACATACTAAACAAATCTGTCATGAGGGGATAATGCAGTTCACATTTTTATATAAAACTTTGTCTTTGCTAAAATCTGTTGTATTAGAAGAATTTTGTTTCATTAGATCTACTGTAGCTTTATTTCATTGCTGTCTCATGCTTAATGGATACAAGGATATGCAAAATCATCTATCTAAGAATGGATATCTATCAGGTCATTACAGAAGTTTTGTCGGTCTTTATATTATATTAATTTGGGGTTCATTTTCTGCCTGCTTGTGAAGGTGTACGCAGATAAGTTATATATCATTTTGTAGCGTGTGCTTTGGCATACATTGTGCAGAACCTACCCTTTTAAAAATCATAAAATGGATATTCATTTCACAGTTCTGAGTGAAGCATGGATAGAAAAGGTTTTTGTGCCGTTTTGCTTCACCAGTTCAAACTGAGCCACAGAGCGAGCGAAGAAACTCATGACATTAAGCGAGCACGGGGCGAGGACACAGCGAATGAGCGCACTGCAAAGTTTTGATCAGGAGATGTGAGCCTCGAAGATAAGGAATGTAGCAGACGTCCTTCCAAAAGCCTCAGTTGAAGCTGATCCAAGACAAACAGTGCAAGAAATTGCTGGAGAGCTCGACGTAAGCACTGCAACTGTTTCCTGGCATCTTGACGCAATCAGCAAGGTGAATAGGCTTGACGAGTGGGTGCCTCACGATCTGCTCTTCGCCTGTGATAACAAACAAAATCCATCACAGCTGAAAGGTGCTGTGGTGAATTAAACATTGTTCATCAGAAACTCTCCCAACGACAGCCGGCATTGGTGAGTCAAAGAGGCCCAATCCTGCTCCGCCTCATGTTGCAAATCTGACTCTTCAGAAACTGAACTCGTTGGGGTACAAAGTTCTCCCTCACCCAGCTCATTCACCAGACCTTTCTCCCACAGACTACCACTTTTTCAAACACCTTGACAGCTTCCTCTGTATGAAATCCTTCTCCAACCAAGCAGCGGTATAAATGCGCTTGTAACTCATTGGCAGAAGTGATTGATTGTAATGGAACTTACTTTGGTTAATAAACTTCACTTTCAGCGACGATATGCAGTCTCATTGTTGCGGTAAAAAGACTGACAAAACTTTTGTAACACCCTCATAGTAAATAACATTTTGTTGACTCCTGTCCTAATCACTAATGATTGCACCAAAAGGTAGATAACTTATTTGCCGTCCTCTTAAAACATTTGCACAAACTCACTAAAACTGCCAATGGGCGACAAATTCTTTTTAGATTTTTGTTTTACTTGTTCTTTATTCTTTGGAAAATATATTCTTTTTAGTCATCTGAAATGCAGTGCATTAACAGCTCTTTATCTCTTTCCTAATTCATTAACCAAATGTCTCATAAATTGTAAAAAGTCTCTTTTTTTTTTCATTATTGCTTGGGGTGGGGTTAGCCTGCTAATATTTTGATATAATAATATTTTTTGATTTGTCGTCTATTTTGTTTTTAGGAGGTAAATAACCAATTTCATTTTATTAACTTCTCTGTTTAGTTTTAAGGATATGAACAGGTGACACTTTTTAAACTTTAAAATATTACTATGTTATTTCTCTGTCTGATGGGTTATATCAGTTAAAATCTTTTTTTTCTCTCCTTTTTAATTCAAGGTTTTCTGAGCTGAAACGAACTATTCCCTCCCATTTAAGAAAGCTTTGGTACTACCAGAAAATCTTGAATACGCTTTCAAAATCTGATTCGGTAAGTTTTGTATAATTCATAATTTCAGTTGAAGCTAAACCATTTTGAACTCTTGTAGCATTGAAGTGACCCTGAAATATCTGCGTCTCATCTTGGAGGTCAGTCAGGTAACAGTGAGCAAATGATTTTCATATTTGTATGTAATCAGGTGAAGATATGCTGCTAATTATTGCGAGAGTGGCACAGTAGTCTGGTGGTTAGAGTACCGCTGGACTACTATGGTTGAGGGCCTCCTCCTGCATCTAATGAATGGGTCCAGCAGGGATTTTCCAATGTGGTAGTGCTGGAGACCTGCCACATCTGCTTGCCACAAAAATAATCAAAGGGACATGATTAGCAACTTTCATATTTTCATGGCAGCAGATGGCCAAGTGATATCTATCTTGATTGATCTTGATGGGAACTGACATGGTTTGGCAAGCATCCTATAAGCAAGCGGTCTCAGTCTGTTCATATTGGTTCTCTCCGGGGACTCCAGTTTGCTTCCACAGCTAAACGGTAGAATTTTTTTCTATTTCCTGCTGAAAATGGAAGTGCTAGGCCCCACAAGACAGGAATGACAACTGATATTGGTAACTATGACGATACACAATCTCATCAAATATGTCTACAATAGTAGACAACAATGATGGAGGAAGAAGGTTGCATAAATTTCTCAAATACAGATTATCTCATAGCGAGTGTATAGAAAATGAGTAACATGCTTCTTGTTTTTTTCTTTAGAGAGAAAAAAACTTTTATTATTGAATTTCAGTATATTTAATTTTTTTTCTTTTTGCAAATGGAAATTTGGCTCACCTGTCCGGAAGACCACAAAAAACGTTTAGTTGTACATTGTAGTTGTGCAAGAGCATTTGTAGAATATGACATCTCTACCTTTTCTGGTTTTCAGAGAGCTCAAAAATGAAAGGCATTTTCCAAAATATCAGAGTTATCCCCCATTGCCAAGGACTTGTTTTTGTGTGGGGTTTGTCCACCATTTTAATTTCCCCCCAGTTGCTTCATTAACTGTTTGTTTTATGTTGTTAGCTGGTGATAACATTTTAATTTTTAATTTTGTGAACTTAGATAATGGTTTTAGAGACAAAAGCAATTATTTCTAAATTATTAATCTGCATCTTTGTGTTTTTTTTAATTGAGGTGTGTGGATTTATCTGTACTTATGTTATGTATACTGGATTGTTTTGAAAATATAACATCCTTGTTTTTAAGCAAGAGAGACAATTATACATACATGATTGTTTCCCTTTTCCAGTAAAATAAAAATTGAAATCCCCCTAAAGGTATTATAAAATACATGCTCTGTTTTTTTAGGTTAAGAGCAGCAACAAACACAGTGCATATAAGTTCTTGAAGGTTCTAGCTGGGTTGAGAGAGTGGGAGATCTGCAGTCCAGACATCAGTGCTGCCATTGAGTTTTGCCGGGAGAAGATAATAAAGATGGCCATTGAGGAGTATGAAGAGTGGTTCATTCATCAGTTTCCTGGCATCCTTCGTCCTCAGTCACTACCCCCACCAGCTGAGGTCAGTAGGAAGAGAGGCAACTCGCACACCGCCAAGCTGTAAAACACTGGTTCTGCATCAGGTTATAAGAGCTGTTTGTTTAACGGAATTAATCATTGGATTTGCTCTGAAAAAAATGAGAAAATAAGCAAACAAAGTGTGGTTGAGGTTGAAACCTCTCATCATCCTTTCTCATGGATTCCGGTCCGATTCGTCATGAGACCAGTTGGTTTACTGTCACAGGAAAAACATGTATTCTGCCCCTTTAGCCCTCAGACTGAGTTTGCTCACTGAGACATAGGATAGAAGGGATTCTTTCTCTTGTAACCAATGAAATCAGATGGTATCACTTATTAGTTGCTGAGAACATTCAGGAATCACAGGCACTGGAATGGCTACCCAGGTAAGTGGTGATGAACACCACGTACCCTCACCGCCCTGCTTGGTAGATAAAGAGGATGTATCGAATAAATTCCACACCTTCGTATAAATAGTGCAAACCCTCCCCAAAACAGAACAAAATGGGTGATAAATACTTTCCAGTACTCACATGTGCAGATGAGTTTCTGACCACACGTGTTCATCTCAAGTGTATCCAGTGATTCAAGTCTTGACCTTTTGGAACTGATTGATTTGTTTGTTTGTTTGTTTTCTCTACCTGGTCATAAAGTAATTTAACTTACGCAAATCTGTCATTTTTGTTTCCCAAAAATATCAGCATGAAAATATTTACCTATGTTTTATATGTATCGATAATTTGAGGTATGGTAAAATTATCGCACAAGGGCTCCTTTCACTGTTCTCTTATCCTTATCAACTGTTACAGCACATGTTGTCATCGTAAGAATTACCTCTCATTACCGAGACTCGTTGATCGACCTGTTTTCATCGATAAAATGTTTTTCCAAAGCTAAATGAATGTAGTTGTTTCTATGCATTCACCACGTTGTATGAGAGAGAGAGCAAGGGAGATAACTAAAGCTTGGCTTATTGTTTCGACATTTATTTATCTATCCATAACACCCTGAGGCGGTGCCTTTTAAAGCTATAATAATAATAATATGTACACCGGCGGTTTTAAATGCGGACACATTAATAAAACGATAATTAGATAGAACCACCGGGCTACATGGCAGTACTGTATAGCCAGCCAGTCTTTCTCATCACCTACATCTCTCCGTGCAGAAATGGAGTCTCAGCAGGTGCGAGGGCCAGCGATAGTTACTGTTGCTGGTCTCCCAGGCCGGCTGTTTGCTATTCGTCGGCCTGCTTCTGGTGCCGCCGCCGGAGCAGAAACAGGCAGAAGAAGATGGTCGTTTCGAACACGCACGCGGCGAGCACGGCGTACTGAAGGGTCCCGGGGCCGAGCTGGTGGAAGAGGATACCGACGATAGAGGGGATGACCATCTCGCCGAGGCCGCTGGCCACGATGGACGAGGTGAGCACGAGCAGGTCCAGCGTGATGAAGTCGCCCGCCCAGCTGACCACCGCCGGCAGGAACGACGACTGGAAGAGTCCGAATCCACTGGTGCTGATCCACAGCGCGACCTCGTAGATCTGGAACCGCGACACGAGGATCCCGGCAGAGGCCAAGAGGCCGGCGAAGTTGAGGCCGAGCAGCGCGGAGAGGTTTATGAACCTGGAGAAGAACGTGTTGGATATTCGCCCGACCAGGTGCGAGCCCCACAGCAGCGACACCATGTGCGCCATTTCCGGTTTGGTCAGGCGCAGGTGGCTCTTGAGGCCGAAGGGCGTCAGCAGGTGGCTGTAGGCCAGCAGGATGCCGAAAACGGGGATGTGGAAGACGAACAGCAGCACCAGCACCGGCCACTTCTGCTTCCACGAGGAGTAACGCGTCGCGGGGCTGACGTGGTCCCCCATCAACTGGTAGTCGTCCGGGTCTTTCCCGAGGCGGTCCTTCCCGTAGAAATAGAGGCAGGCCACTATCGAGGGCGACACGACCCCGGCGATGATGAGGAACGGATACTGTATCCTCGTTTTGCCGTCGCACACAGACGACGACCCGTTGACAGCGGTGGTGGCGGAGCAGTTGAGGGGCTGCTGGTACTTCTCGTAATCCCCACTCAACGCGTATTCCGTGTGCGACTCTTTGCTGAGGAAGGGCTCCACGATGAAGGGAGCTATGAAAGCTGCCAGGGATCCCGTAATCGTGACGAACTGTAATTGCCAGTTATTGCGCACGGGGTACAGCTGGATGCAGATTACCAATATTGCTGAAAGAATAAGCAGAAAAGCGTTAGACATTCCGCCTTAAATGCCATTATAACAGAAGTCTCGTCTGTTAGCACTAAACAAAGGGGTCTGGTTTACGGCCATTAGATCGAGAGGTTAGCCAGGAGCCCGGGTTCGATCCCCTTTGAAGACTCACTCGGTTTGGCGGGCAGTTGGAACTCGTGCATTTTGTAGAGAAGCGGGAGGCCCTTCCATCGCCTCTGTTGGATTTGTTTTAGACCAGACTCCGCCGGTGGTAGTTTCCATGGCGATTGGGCCAATTCTCGGCCTCCTGTAGTAAACAGCTTTAAAATTCCTAAGAATTCCAACAACTTCCACTTAGGCCGCTTCTCGGATGTCTGTCTAGAAACTTACCTCAGCAACACCATGCCGCCGGATCTGTTTTGTATCTCACCTCCCGTGGAAAAGGTGTCAGCTGACCGTCCCCCCCCCTCTTCCACACAGACAGGGAGTGGAGTCACCGAGCCGAGTTCTGTACATCGCCCTGGGTGGACGTTTTATTAACAACACTGGACCACAATGGTTCTGCCACCGGAACACCATCACGCTCACTTCGTAGTATTTCGCACGCTGATCTCAAATCTGAAAACCGTTTTGCTCTAGGACGTCACGTTTTTTACTTATAGCATGTGACTGATGAATGGAGGTTATTCATAGACTGTAGCAAACTAAGCCTTAAAGCTGTGCTGTTGCATCATGGTAACCAAAAACCTTCGGCTCCCATAGCTCCTGCAAGTGGCTTGAAAGAGGCATACGAGTCGATGGAACTCCTTTTGAAAGTGACGAGTTATTCGGATCATAAATGGAAAATTTGTGGTGATCTCAGAGTCATTTCTCTCCTCCTCGGATTGCAGCTAGGGTACACAAAACACGTGTGTTTCTCCTATCTTTGGAACAGCCGTGATGGTGCCAACCATTACACTCGAAAAGACTGGCCTATGCGACAGGAACCTATAGTTGGCAGGTACAATGTGCAACATATGCCATTGGTAGACCCTCAGAAAGTCTACCTTCCGCCACCTCATATCAAACTCGGCCTTATGAAAAACTTTGTCAAAGTCATGGATAAAGACGGTGATGACTTCGAGTACCTAAGAGAGAAGTTTGGTGCTGACAAAAGTGAAGCTAAACTCAAAGAAGGAATTTTTGTGGTGCCCGAAATTCGAGAACTCGTGTGTGATGACGGGTTCAAAAAATAAGCCGAACCCACTGGAGTCTGCAGCATGAGAAGCATTTGTTTTAGTTGTACAGAACTTTCTTGGCAAATATAGAGCTGAGCACTATGCTGAGTATGTGGAAAACATGCTAATGGCGTATCAGCGAATGAGGGCCAGGATGTCTTTAAAGATGCACTTTCTGCATTCGCATCTTGGTTTTTTCCAACCAATCTAGGCGATGTCAGTGATGAGAATGGTGAAAGGTTCCACCAAGACATGAAAGTGGTGCAAAGTAGATATCAGGGCAAATTTAATCCCAACATGATGGGTGATTACTACTGTTGGTTCCTTCAAAGGGAGACTGATACCTCACATAAGCGCAAGAACAAATGTCTGAAACATTTTTGAACATCTGGAATGTACCTACTATGTAAGTTAAATGTCTTCCATATCTTCCATATTGCTTTCATCAGTCTTTCTCATGCATCTGTTGTCTGATCATGGCAAATATGTTTCACATTAAACATATGAATAGCAAATATTGTTGTTCAAGCTTTATATAGTTCATATAACATAAGTCATAATACAGTATAGCGATAGTGGTGAAATTCCTCCTTACGCATATCTCAAAAACCTGAGGTCCCAGCCAAATTCTGACTTCAGGTTTGATATTAGCGCCCAAAATTTAGCTAAAATCACCCACATTTTGCTCGGTGGCAGACAGAAGTTTCATTATGTTGCCCAGTGTAATTGGTGGTGGGAGGGAGAAACTTCCTGAGATTCTGCACACCTTAGACTTTAAACAGAGATTCCACCTCTGTAAACATTAACAAATCAATGCAATTGGGCTACAATGTCCACAGGGTATTCTTTCTCTATTTAGAGCTGAAATAAAAAAGCCTCTCATCATCTCCATAACGCACGCAATCACGCGGTAAACATGGCGGTGTTTAAATTATCGCTACAGAAACACAAAATTATTCATTGCGTGATGGTTAGCAAAGGATAAACGCCCTTTAACCCACCGGAGTCGGCGCTGCTGATGCTAAATTACTCACCTACTCAGAACCGAAGAGCAATGGACGAAAGCACCCATACGATTTTCCCGCTAATTAGTATCGTCTCTACGTTTTGCGCACCAATTCTGGTATAGAATAACTATGGGAGGGTCGGCTCCAGCTCCTCTATTTATTGGAACCTGACGACATTCACGGTTAATCACTTACTGATGTCAGTCATTCCTTTAGTGAAGCCCTGAGCGAAGAACATTGCGGTCATCCAGGTGAGCAGATTGGTCTTGGGGATGAAGATGTTGACGAGCGCTCCTAGGGTCAGCGAACCACCCAGGTAGAGATAGAGGTTCACCCACGGCACCAACATCCCGCTGATCAGCGTGCCCACGATGAAGCCGATTCCTTGGGCGACGAAGATGGTGTTCATCTTGTCTAATCTCACGTGCACAGTGGACGCGAGGTCCAGCAAACTCGGTCCCACGATTCCATTGTTGAATCCCTGTCCAGAAAAAAATAAAAAAGGGGGGAATGGAAAGACTATCCAAGAAAGGGTTAAGCGGTCTGGTAGATGTACCAGTAATACCACTGTTCTTATAATCAGGAAACAACAAACAATCGGGGACTGGACTTTAACATAAACTCAGATTAGATAAAGCGATGGCTAAAGTGGGAATGTAGAGCTCGAGGCGATGTGCCGCTAGGGGGCAGCAGCGTGACCGGCTGCTGCGGGCCCTATCGTATTACCCCATTGCTGTGTGTGTACTGCGTGATCAGTAATAGTACGACTCTATCCTTCTGCCAGTCTCCGCAAGGGACATTACCCTGCCAAAGGAGCCAGGTGTCGCTAATCATCCGCTAGAGCGCGCTCTCTCCTGCGCCAGAAATGGCCCGGCAATGCCGGCTTGGATGGGGAAGTTCTTGGGAGAACAACTCTTCGTGATTAGATGTGGGGGAAGCCGCCTCTTGGCTGTTTGAGCTGCTCTCGCTCCCAACTCTAACCATGAGACACGAACAGAGAGTCGAAAAAGACCTTATGTTGATACACACAAGACAGAGATATTCATGCAGGTACAAGCAGAAAGATAAATCAACAGACACACACACACACATACATAGGTAAAAGGAAGAGAGACCAGGATACAGACAGGGATGTTGGAAATCGGAGAGAGATACAGAAACGTACCACGAGGCTGAAAGCCCAGGCGAGCCAGAACAACCGAATGAACAGTGACCCATTAGTCACCTCCATCGTTGGTGAACAAAATCTGTGCTCGTATCACCTATAGATTCCTGCTGCTGATGATGACAACGACAGTGAAGACCTGTAAAAGATGAAATAAATAGAACTGGTTAGACTTAAATTTACGCACCGCCATTCCTCGGGGTTCAGGGTTTTTCGCTATATAGTCTCCTCTTTCTCATGGTACAGCAGGGGCACTTCACCTGCACTGATGGATTAGAGATGCATTACACGTCTGAGAGAGAGAGAGAGATAGTTTGTCGTGCTCATCTATCTGGTCCGATTCCGATATCTTCTCCCCGTCCCGTCAGCGGGACTCGAATGCTCTAGGGACCCTTCAACCGGAAGACAGGCCGCGTCTATTTTATAAATCCAAAACATTAGCCATTTTACGCTTTATTTTTCTTGTCTCTCCCCACGGGGGCGCGTAGAAGGGAGCAAAGTATTGTGTAGGTGCCACTCGGAACCGAGCTGCTGGAGGCAGGGTCGAGCCGATGCCTCGCTCCAACAAATCGCCGTCCTATTTACGACTGGACCTCGCCATCGTATCTATCTATCTGCCTGTTTGTCTATTTAAACCAGTGGTTCCCAACCTTTTCGGACTCGTGGACCTTCTTCTAACACTCAAAAGACCTCTGCTACACTTCCATAACTGAACAAAAATCAAAGAATAAATTATCTGAATATACTGACAGTTTTGAGAGACAAAACCAATGTAAAAAGCATCAGGAAAAATATATTGTATATTATATCAGAAAGAAGGACTTTCAGTACATTTCGTCATACATTTATTGAAAAGTGTTTTAATGATTTGTCAGGGAACGACATCTGTACACACAGTGAATTGATGACAACAGCTAAACAGAAATCTACCGGTGTCAGTGAACTCTGCCTCTGATCCTGTGCCACAGTCCAGTCCTCGTGGTGTGCTCTGCCCCAGGCGTCTGCCAATGGGGGCGTGGCTCGATCGCGTCAGTCCTACTGTGGTGACAGTTCGAGTTCCGGCCTTTGTCGCCAGCGTGTAAACAGCTAAACAGAAATCTACCGGTGTCAGTGAACTCTGCCTCTGATCCTGTGCCAGAGTCCAGTCCTCGTGGTGCGCTCTGCCCCAGGCGTCGGCCAGAGGGGGCGGGGCTCGATCGCGTCAGGCCTACTGTGGTGACAGTTCGAGTTCCGGCCTTTGTCGCCAGCGTGCATTGTCCGCGCGTCTTTGAGGGTGACAGAGACAAGAAGCCGCGGTGGTGCAACCGGGAGTGGCCGCCATACGACAAAAATTTTAACTTTCCACTGGTCGGGTCTGGCTGCCCGCTGTAAACAGGGTGGCGGTCATCCATTCGAAGGGAAGCGATGTGGCAGCAAAGCGTGTGCGGCTGTCTCCTTGCTACATCACCTAGGACACCATACGCTCCCGGCCGGCGGGGCCCAGGGTTAGGTCATAGCCGATAGTTTACTTAATTTATATAATAGATGATGATGATGATGATGATTATTATGTAAATGGGCAGCTGTAATATGTATACATCTTGTTTATGGTAGTATTTATGTTGTTGTTTACAATCTACTTGTTTATCTGTGTAATAGGACAACAGCTCCCTGAACCCGGACGTGTGCCAGTCAGCCAACAGGAATAGCGGGACACCAGGAAGTGGGTGGGTCTGTCACAGAAACTTGGAATCCACCTTCCCCAATCGCTAGGGCAGTTAACGTTACTCCTTTCAATTTCTGTTCACATCTGTGGATCGTAGATGCTATAGAAAGAGTTCTGGCAGACCCACACACACACACACACACACACACATATATATATATATCGTTTTATTTTGGCAAGTGAAGTGTAGTGGTTGATCAAGACGGAGAAACACAGAACCAGAAATAGAGAGAGAGAGAGAGGATATATATGGATAGATATATATGGATAGAGAGAGAGAGAGATATATATGGATAGATATATATGGATAGAGAGAGAGAGAGATATATATGGATAGAGAGAGAGAGATATATATGGATAGAGAGAGAGAGAGAGATATATATATATGGATAGAGAGGAGAGAGATATATATGGATAGATATATATGGATAGAGAGAGAGAGAGATATATATGGATAGAGAGAGAGAGAGATATATATGGATAGAGAGAGAGAGAGATTATATGGATAGATATATGGATAGAGAGAGAGAGAGATATATATGGATAGATATATATGGATAGAGAGGAGAGATATATATATGGATAGATATATATGGATAGAGAGAGAGAGAGATATATATGGATAGATATATATGGATAGAGAGAGAGAGAGATATATATGGATAGATATATATGGATAGAGAGAGAGAGATGAGGAGGGATGAAGAGAGAGGGATAGAGATTGATGACGTCAGTACACACACAGAGAGAGAGAGAGAGGTTAGAACTTAAATAAATAACTAAAACATCCGGTCCCCAAGAGAGTTTTAAATGATTCTGCTGACACTTACCTGTCGACGAAGACCGGCTGCTGTTTAACAGGGAGTCACTACGCGATGGACGAGAGTTGTCGCGATCCCTCGCCACCGGAGCCGAGCACGTGAATTCCAATTGGCTGCGTTCAGTCTATAATTTTATTTATTTAACCCTTCGCCCGACGCGGTAGGAAGAAATCCCGATACCTTCATTAATCCACCGGCGGGCGGATGGGTGAGTAGTGTAAGTCCATCCGCCGTGTTTACCTGACCTGGTTTCCCGGCGGGTTCTGCTGCTCTGCCAAAAAGAGAAAACTGCTGATGTACCACAACAACTTGTGTTTGCGCGTTGGCGGCGGCCTGTAGCCAGACATCTCGGCACAGTATCTAGTTGCCAAGGTCACTCTGTTGCTACCTCTGCGTGTTTATTTCAGCCTTTATCTGCAGCTGTCTGCGAACTAGTCTCTGTTGGGAGGCGGGGTCACCGAGAGGCGAGATAGGTTATGACAGGTGAGCCTCTGGGAGCGGCTGTTACTCCCACAGGATCTTCTAACTTTAGTGAGGACGAGTCTGTTGTGCCCCAAATACTCCAGCTACAATCGGCCTTCACCGCCGCCCCCCCGCTGAGCACGAGGTTGCCCAGGGTCTCCCGGTGGCGTCGTTCTACAATATACTGTACTGTGTGCCTGTTATATAACACGTGGCTTGGCTTTTGTCTTTCTTAAATACCATTCTCAGGTGATTGTTGGGAAGTGAACTTTAGGGTCTGCATATTTCTCAGGAAAAGGGTGGTCTCGTAATATTACTGCTAACATGGACAGCATAAGAAAGTATTCTGTATTTTCGCTGTAAAATTGATGCAAAATGCCGAGAGAGAGAGTATCCGGTACAGCTTCTCTAGCGGATGGAGCCAGGTAGAGATCGGAGGTTTTATCAAGGTGTTGACGTATATTTTACGTATTCTCTAGTAGAGGCGGGAACTAAGAAAGCAGAAAAGAGGAGGGGCAGCCCGAGAATTGGGAGTTAATATGTAGTACACCAGTATCACATTACGCTAATCATCCCGGGGGGGAGGGGTTCTTGTCGACTTTAAACTCCCTGATAACTTTTGACACCACTTAACCTGAGGAGGAGCCTCGGTTCAGCGGGATCCAGCACCCTGAGAGAGGGGGCATCCACCCGGGCCGAGGGTAAACCATTTTCATTTAAGGTGATGGCTAAACACCGGAACACACGAAGTACACTCATACGCCGCGTGTGCGCAGCTATTTCCATCCACTGATACGTAATCCTCTAAAAAACCCCTGATATTATTTTGGAAAGTATTTGCTAGATTGTGTAGCAAAAATGATGTTTAGGTCTTGAATGGACAAAGCTACTTATGGCCCTGGTTTCCAGAAAAGATATCCAATAATGCAGTTTTTGATAATCATAGTTAGATAATTAAGATGTGAGTAATCCGGCATTTAAAATAATGCGCCAACGAGCACGTGTTTTTCCGTGTTTGAGGGGCAGGCTAAAGAATACAGTACTGCATACACATTATCGAAAAGTAGGGGAAGAGAAGTTCCGAACAGAAAGGGCATTGCAACACTTGGCAGCCACGAGACTCTTTTAGATTAGATGATTCAGTACTTCTATTTACAGCAGCCATAAATTTTGGATTTCCGTCAGATGTCGCTCAAGTATACTAGAGGGAGTTTAACCACCAGCCCCCCCCCCCGGCCACAAGTTTCACACCGCCGTGTAAAGTTAACCAAACCCTCTCGTCGGCACGATCTATGCCGTTTCAGAGATCATGTAAGCACAATAGATTTAAAATTGTCGCATCTTTCGGTTTTGGCCATTTCCCCCATCAAGACAGCGGAAATCTACAGAGCGCTGTGCATTTCAACACGTTAACGTGACACCATCATCGAAATTACGCAGGCTTCATTCGACATCAAGCAAAATTAGACAGTTTTAGGGTGTTGCAGAACCGCTGGCCCTGGCCGTACGTGATAGCGGCAGCTTAATCCTCCACCCCGGTTATAGTCGGACAGTTTTCGATTAAAAGGAGACAGAGCAGCAAAGGATTTTGTAATTTGACAAACAGATAAAAAAAAGATTGCACAACCAATTCATCGTGCAACTTTGTGGAGATAATAATGCATTGTTCCGAAAAGGATGGATGGATGGGGGGGGGTAAGAGAGAGAGAGAGGGAGGGAGAGATGACTTCAATACAGAGGGAGGGAGAGATGACTTCAATACAGAGAGAGGAGGGAGGAAGAGAGAGAGAGAGGAGAGAGAGAGAGATGATTTCAATACAGAGAGAGAGAGAGAGATGACTTCAATACAGAGAGAGGGAGGGAGGAAGAGAGAGAGAGAGAGAGAGATGACTTCAATACAGAGAGAGGGAGGGATGACTTCAATACAGAGAGAGAGAGATGACTTCAATACAGAGAGAGGGAGATGACTTCAATACAGAGAGAGGGAGGGAGAGAGAGAGAGAGTAGATTGGGAATGTCTGGACATTTTAAATTTTGGCACGTGCTCAAGAGTGAACTGGTTAATTAAGGTCTCAACCCGCATCGATTTGTATTTAAAGACGAACAGGACGAGGAGAATAGCGAACTGAACATCCAGCATCGAGACGAGTTTCTCTCGCGACTGCCGAAAAAATTATGGAAGAAAAAAAATTACAATAGACTTCGTGTGGTATCCATGGTTACTGCATTCCAGCTCGCTATATTAAAGGTAGTGCAGAAATGAGTAGCAACAGCAATTTTTTAAATTTTTTTTGATGGCGGGAGAAGGTTGAATGTTGCTGCGATGATGGAATCAATGCAGGCTGCCTTGTCTTTAGTTTATGAATGCCAGATGTTCTTCTCACGGATTATTCCAATTCAAAGAAAATTTTCAAATCTTAAATAAGATCTAGAAATCTAGCACCCGTTTACTTTCTTGACAGTCTATATCCTATTACGTATTATTTAAAAAGAGAAATTTAAATCTTATATTGGCCTATGCTGTAGATTGGTTGCCAAATGATCTAGCTTTCGGAGGAGTTATCTTCTCTTATACAGAGGTCACCTGACTGAAACATAAATATCAACATGGAAAATGGCCGACAAATAAACTTGAAAATGTGGATTTTTTTCCTTAACTGTTATGCCGAAATTTAGGTATTTAATAAGAGAAACTACTTACAAAATCTAAAAAGGGAATCGCAAATAAAGCGCAATCAACTGATTTAAAAACAGCGGAAGAACTACACCCCCATAGTGAACAGGTTTACGTGCCAACAGCATGATGTCTTTCTAAAATAACCTCAGATATCTCGTTTCCACGAATCTGGTTTAGAATTTCTTTCTATCGTAACAAAGGTTAGACGACATCGATTCAACGTTAAGGCTGGAAATGCCATCTTCGGTGTGTGTGGGGCTTCTGTTGTCCGTCAACGAATGGTCGCCAACCCGCGGTCCGGACTATTTCTGTTTACTGGAAAATACCGACATCAATCAAATTCTTCTGCTCCCCCCTTTTTTTTATTTGTAGATTTAAAGAAAACAACTTTTAATCGCAGTTATATTCATTCTTTACCCACCTTTTGCTAAAACTGTTTAGTTGTAAATTAGATCAGCTTAATTAACAATTCATTCTAAACTTTATGTATTTGTTTGCCGCCCTTTCGACACCTTATAAAGGTCATATATATATATATATACACCTGTACCCAAGCCACTTCTTTGATGTATTTATAACTTACAACAAAGCACACATTATAAAGTTGTCGTAAAGTAGTTGCTTTTCTCCCATTTCCCTTCAGAACCAAGCCGCCTTCACGATACAGCCGTCAATGTACCGTCAGTCAGTCAGGTCGGGTCGCCGTGGGGTAGATCATGCACCGACTCGTGGTCGTTACGCAGTCGACAGCCTGGCTTAACATTATCATGCGGACCGCAGTTGATGTATGATAACGAAGAGCTTGATATCCCGCTCAATGTTCTTTGCTTCACTCTCTTTTACTACGTCGATTTCTTTCGGCATCTGGCAAAAAATAGGGAGATGGTCCCTCCACGTTCCGGCTGATTCTGGAGAGGGGAAAGTTGACCTGATCCAGAAGGACGATACATGTAAACCGATACAAAGCAAATCACTACTCATTCATTACAAGGAAGGAAAAAAAGTTTTATTTTTTAAAAAGTCTTTCTTTTGAGGTGCAAAGGGTTAACACGCCATGTTTAAATGCGAGTTACAAATAGGACAGGGAAAGCTGATTCTCTTCCATCATGAAGGTGTCATCTAAACACACTGCTCAAACTCTGGTTTGCAATACAATTTATTTTTCATTTTATCTTTTGTAGCTAAAAAATTATTAAACATTAAACACGTGAGATTCTTTAAACACCCTAGCAAGACGGCTTTATACTTATTTATTCGGCGGCTAAGTCGAGTTATATGCAATTAAAATTTCGCATTGCACGAACTTTGAAAATTAGTTTATATTCAAATTTATAAAAATTAAATTAAAAATATAAGTCAGTCATTTGTGTTTTCATAGGCTTACTAATTTTATGCAGGGATATCTAACAAACTTAGTAGCAGAATACACTGCTCTTCTGTCCCCTTTTTGTAATTGGATTTTACCTTATTTCCAGAATTTTTTAATTTTAAATTTGTTCATAGTGTCGTCCGGAGCCATCTTCCCAGCCGGTGTTTTTAACATCCCGTGCGATTTCAAAAATCTAATTAAGATGATCAGTTAAGTGGAAAATGGAATTTAATGCCACAGAAATGTAATAGTAACCAAGCAGGCAATAGAGATCGTAGATTCCGGAGAGGATCTAGGGTTAATTTACCGACCAAAATCTCCAATGTGAAAAGCAGTCCGCGCATCTCAGGTGCGAGCAAAACGAATAAGATGGTGCGAGTGAGTGACCAGGGTATCAGACGTAAACGTGCGCGTCCTTGGTTTGCCACATTGTGAATATGCTGTGAGAAGCCTTCAGGCGAGAAAGCGCAGGGGTCTCGAGTTCCACCCCTGGTCTGGTCCTTCAGCCTAGATTCTTCTGGCTCCCAGTAGGCTCGCTGTCCGCAAGGAGGCTGGTGAGCACGCAGACTGCAGTCGATATTAAATCCAAAGCAGATTTTAAGTTTCAAGAACTAAAAGGTCGCATACACCATGTTGAACTTTAAACAGTTTCCAGGTTCTGAGGCTGAGTTTAACAACTCGGTCTGGATATAAAATCTGCTTGTTGCATCCTCAGCTTTCGTGCCCAGTTTATGAAATAATTTTGGGGCGATAACTTCCATGGCTTTTAAAATAGTGTTGAAAATGTCCGTCACTACAGCAGAGCCCGAATCTATCGAGAAGGTAAACCCGTTATCAAACCATCTTAGTCAGTCTGCGAGTCCGTGGAAAACAATAAGTGCGCGCGAACGTCGTCTTGGGCGAGACTGGACAGGTGTTCGAACCTGCAACGTTACCAAAACAGCGCAGTTAAGGTTCTTAGAAGCCCTCTTAACCATAACCACGACAATCAATGAGTACGAATCAAATAACAAATGCAGGCATCTATTTCCCTTTAAAATTCATTCCAAATGATAGCGAAGATAACTGGTGACTTCGCCAAGCGGGTTAGAACTAGACTAAAAATCTGAAAAGTTCCTAATTTTAGTTTTCACTAAAGAGATCGTCATTAACCCTAGACACCCGAAACCTTTGGCAGAATAGTAAAATCGTAAGGTGCCAACGTGAGTTGGGCGCCGCAGGTAAATCTCCCAGGTGTCTCTGAGAGTAAAATACCTTTAATGTTGAGAACTAAATAATCTATCAGCTAGCAGAGAATGTGTTCCACATCAGACAGCTCTAACGGTGCGGGGAAAACACCCAGTACTCATTTTAAAGTAGAGTAGAAGTTCCTTCCAGCGGACTTCTACTCTGCAACCATACACAGCATCATCTAGAACTTGTCTCCAGGCTTTGGCAGTAGCACAATAGCTCTGTCAGGGATTTTTGTCAAAGCCAGTGTTAATCGTAACCCCCCCAAACACCCAGAAATGAATTACCCTCTAATGTATTTAATGGCAGTAGTGCAGTAAAACGTCGATTTAACAGACTAATTTAACCCGGACGTTTGTCAGTCAGGTGGTTAATGACCGGAAATGGTCGCGAAAAGCTATGAATGTCAAATATGTTGGAGTTTTTTAAAAAAATTTGCTTGACATTTTAAGATAAAATGGAGCCATCTGCAGGTTTTAAAAATACAACAGACATATAAGGAAACCTCAGAGAAGACGTATTTACTCTTCACTCGGATCAAATAAACTGATGTACTCCCAACTGCCAGAGCTCAACACCAGAGAGATACGCAAATACTGCTCCCTTTCGTTCAGTATTACGTTGGCGTGCTTTTAAGAGGAAAAAGGTACAAATTATTGACAAAAATACTTTCCATATACCGGAAGATATTACACACATTGATCGCCAGTGAAAAAACGAAATTAGTAGATTTTCCAAAATGTTTGTTTTGCAATAGACCGGACGAACGGCTCGCATGCGCCATCTTTCTTCATCACGATCTGCCGCCCAGACGCTTATTCGGCTTTCCTCCACACCGGGTGGTTTTACCGAATTTCCCTATTTTCTTAGCCCAGGGTTAGAATGTGTTTGGTACCACCGACCCAGGGCACCAGCGGGCCCGAAATATCGGTACTTAAAGGGTGTACAGACGAGAGAGCGAGAGATGATGACGATATCAGTTGAGAGAAATGACGTCATACAGAGAGAGAGAGAGCATGTTAAAAAATCACACCTTTCTTAGCTCAGGGAGAGAATCGGGTGGCATTGGTTAACCCTTAATGCACAGAACTGATTCGTCGCCAGACGTTATTCTGACCGACGGACTTCAGAAGTCTTCTGCGGACCGTTCTCGCAGTGGTGCTTGGCTTCACCTGCTCCCTACTCAAGGGGAAATCAAGAGCTGCCATACACCCTGGAAGGGAAAATGATTCTAAAATGTCCGTAGTACACACCCTGATATCCTTAGATTTTTGTGCCCAGTAAAGTCCTATATGTAATTCTACTGGTGAAGATGCACACCGGAAGTTATAGAGAAGAACTTGTCTCGGCTGATGGCGAAATGACATAACGAGCCGGCCGGCCGGTGTAGCTGGGTCGGAGCCCTGTGTGGCCTGGCTGGCAGGGGGAGAGAGCTACGAGGAGGAGGACCAATGGGGCTCAGTCTCTCCCTGAACCCCGACACATCAGTCTCCGCACGAACCGCAGAACACCTAAACACGCGCAAGAAGGGCGCAGGGGGGGAGGGGTGTCTCGATCAGGTCTCCACCCAACCTTCCACATGAAGGACCAAGAGCGTTCGCTCAGAGTGGTAGCCGAGATCCCTCGTTCGGTCACGCAACTCCTTGGTATAATTTAGTGCGGCCGTCCTCCTGCCAACTTAACCCGGTTTTAATCCTGTAGATATACTAAATAAGTCTGATGAGAGTCGTTCTGATGTTTACAGAATGATCCTCCCCCGCGGGAAGAACGAGCGTGGCACGACGCTCTTGATAACTCGAAGTATCTCGAGTTACCCAATGTTCTTATTCGGGCGACTGGAAGGTCTGCGCACGTTTCTTTATTCCCGCTGTTTAGATGAGCATCATCAGTTTTATCAGCGGCTTTAGGCCAGGTGTTCGGAGGAATGTCAAACACCTGCTCTGTTCCACCTTTGAGGTCACTTTAAACCTAGATCGCCTGATGCTCTGTCTCGCTTCTGGGACTCCGCATCTTTTCTGACTCCTCTCCGTCGAACTGTTGCTGGAAACTCTCAAGTGATACAAGAGGGAGTCGAGCATCCTTCAATAGATAGGAGAATAAACTACGGTTTCTAATTTCTCTTGATCAGGTATCAAACATTCCCAACTCGAATGTCCACAATAATCACCCTTTTGACAATAGACAAGTAATTCGCGCTTAATAATCCTTGACCTATACCTTTGAAATCATTTACAGTTTCTCAAAAAATTGCCAATCAGGATCACTCCTCCAATGTCAGCTAACAAACTGAGTTGTGGAAAAAATTAAGATGTAATTGCACTTCAAGGAACTTAAAAATACCTCAACTTGTCTGATTCAGAGCAAATTTGAGTCAGCCATAAGTATATTTAATAATGGAGAGAGAGAGAGAGTGGGGGTTGGAAGCTGCGTGTCACTTAGAGTTAATCGGTATATTATCCGTCATCGAGAGTCTCTACAACAAACTTTGCCCTAAACTTCATTTATTGTACAAAATGCCAATCTTAATGTATTTATATAAGACAATATAAATAGTTGCTCAAGTTTATAAAAAAAAACTCAGTGAAAAACGTCTTGTGTGGCTTCTTTTGGTGAACAGGATGGAACTCTGATATCTGTCCAGAAACCAAGCCTCCCAACTTTCTTAGACATTTTCTTCCAGCCGCGACCAAAAGTACCCGCTCTCAGCCGGATTTGGGCTGATCCCCAGCGCTGTTAGCAGACAACCCTGAACTCTTTCCTCCTGGTAGCATGCACTCTGTCAATAAATCGCCCTTTCCCCGCGGGTGTCGCCCATCTAAGTGTGATGTTAATAAATAAATCAGACCGTCGAGACATCACAACAGTCTTGGCGAGAGGGTTAGGGTACACACTACTAACCTGCCATTACTGGAATGCAGACATCTAAAAGTCTGTTGCTTTTTTTTTCAATTGGAAACTCTACAACGCTACTGTGACAAACAGAACATCTGGATATACTTTTAAGTTAATTAACCCTGACCCTAACCTTGTGACCTGGTTTACGCACATTCTGGTTTCTCTAGTAGCTATCTATCTATAAGTATGGGTGGCTGGTGTCCCAGTAGCTAACCTACTAAACTGCCGTAGTTGGCCCGAGTTCGAATCCTAGTCGGGACTGGCTTTTTTGCGCGTACCTCCCCGACATAGTCTTCTTCACCGGTTGGTCGCCAGAGTATTTTCACATTCTAAGTTTCCTTCCACATCTAAGAAAAGGGAAGAGTTATGGTGTGGTTTTCCTAAATCACAGCGCTACCTTCAATACTCACTCGCTCAACCTAGCCACACCACTCCAGGACTCTACCTGTGTATGTTCGAACCGACCGATGCTGGGTCTCATTCATGTGGAAAAACAGAGCGTAAATTTAAAATTTCAAGAAATATGAGAGCAGCGTTCTGAAACTAAAGGAATTAAATGAAATAATAATGCTAAAAATCATCCCACTTCAAACCTATTATTTTTTTTAAAGTTTATTTAATTTTCAGGATAATATGGACTCCGTTTAATTTTTCGATGAAGAGTTTACTGGGAGCTGCCACATTTCGCAGGGAAGATGTTTGTTTTGATGCGCGACGCCATTTTGTAAATGGCGTCTATCGGGAATCATAGGCGCGCTCTTGAGTATTTTTGTAAAGGAGAATTATAATCAATAGAGTTGAGACTTTGATACGCTTAACAAAAAAGAATGCATTGTTTAGATGTGGGGGGGGGATGAAGTGTTGCTGTCATGTATATCCGCTGTCGCTAACACCTGAGATGTCCATAATTTACCCCACTTCATGATCTCCCATTCCTTTTCTTTCTCCATAAAAGAAGTTAAGAAAGGAGTTGTGAATACTTCCTTAACCAGTGAAAATCGGCATCGGAAAAAAAAACTTAATTTAAAACGTTCGATTTACCTAGGGAGATAATACATCTGCTTGAATTAACCAATGCAGATTATTTTCTTACCTCCCCCGGTCTTTGTCGAGAAAGAGTCCTGGACTACACACAAATTCTTATGCGTCATAGTTGTGCATAACAAAGCACAAGTTGGCGGCCTCCGAATGAGAATATTTAATTAGATTTTAATGCAGCACAAACATATCTGACACTTGTCACGACCGTAGATTCTCTTTACTTGTAACAAAAGGTTAATTTAGCTAGAAAACAATTCTAAATGATATAAGTTAATTAGTGCGAACACTTAACCTGGGTGTAAGCCAATCGGTCCCAACAGAACACGAACCAAGGGGTGGTTGTCACAATTTCAAACACCAGCACGTGACAAGCTTCTCTCAGCAGAGGTTTTACAAACTGCATGAACGGGATATGGAAATTCTAGTTACAGCTTTAAAAGTCCAAAAACTAGCATCCAACCTTTTAACTACAACCCCGCCGGCTATATCGCGACTGTCATGGCGGCGAACGTCTGCGCCTACAGGTCCGCGGCAAATGTTCGCTGCTGCGCAATAAACATAATGCGATCTTGGACAATTAGACCCGGTCTCCACTACCGATATCTCTGGCGGTATTCTTGTTTGAAAATACAAAAAAAAAAAAGATTCGAAGCTAAAACATCTGGGAGAGGAAGCATGATAAATAGAAAAGTTGCTGTATAAATTAAAAATACGCATTCCGGTTAATATCCCGCGGTGTGACAGATCATCAACGGAATGACAAAAGAGCATTATGCTTTAGTAAACTGACTTTTTAAAGAAAGAAACTGAAATAATGCTTACTTTTTTATATTTGTATTGTAGTTTAACTTCGTTTAGAAAAAAAAAATCAGTTTTCATTCTGCCTGCTCCTTTAGTACTCGGCATTTTCTGCTGAGTTACGGATATGACGTTTGCGTCGCCACCGTGTTACCTTCCCTTTAAATGCTTTAAAAACAAAATCGTAAATGTGCTTGATAATCGAAATCCTACTTTCTGCTTCTGTTTTTCCTTTCCATCCAATAATATGTCCGAAGGCCATTAGAAATATCGTTATTTAGAGTCAAATATTATTTCGAAGCAGTAATAAAAACAGTCTACAGTTAAACGAATGCTTTTCATTTCAGAGAACAGTCATTAATGTGTGCGAATTAAGATCTCGAAATACACTCACCATACATGGTCAGTTAGTGCGCCTACCATCTTAAACGAGTTCCCGTCAATGAGGAAAACTTAGCAATAATAAGCATGGATTTAACTTGGACACTATTCGCATGAGATTTCTAGTAGTCTGGAAAACTATTCTTTTTTTTAATAGTTATTAATTAGCATTTCAAACATTTTTGCCGGTGTATCTTGTGAAAATGCTAATATGCAAACTGACGTCATATCCGCGAAGACGTGCCAGCTTCCTGTGTACGTGCCTTGCTAACTATTCTTTCCGACTGCCTTGCCTGCTAGTTAATGTCTTTTTGCTCTCAGAACGTTTATCAAAGATAAATACAAAAATAGCCCGCGCGCTGCTGTTCTCTTCCTAAAGGTATTTTGAAACGAAATAAGCAACAGAATGGAGACTTTCCATTTCCTGCCTCTTGGAATGTCAAAAAGGAATGTACGTATCTTTTTAGAAATATCAGCAGATCGTCAGTCCGAAATCTAGACATGTAAACAAATAAATTATTCTTTAAAAATTCTTAGCAAATTAAATAAAAAGAAAAAATATGTATTCTTAAGTGTTTGGAAATGGTGGGTTAGTAGTAAACTGACTCTTTCATTAACAAATAATTTTGCAAGTGGCACTGAAGTAACAGACTTCGTGCTTTACGACATCTATAGCACTTTGTCTACATGGCGAATATCACATTTAATGTTTAATGAATGTCGTGTAAATATCACGTAAAGCTGGTATTTTAGTTCTTGCAGTCATTAAAGATTAAGTAACAACAGTATTTTTACTATTTACTGATAAACATGGAATTTACGTGATATTTAATAGTATTTCAATACGTGATGTTCTACAAGTGCTCAATTCAGTCAATCACTATTTTAAGAAACCACTGGTAGCGAGATCCGCTATCAAGCAAAACCTTTATACTTTCTGGGCTTTAATGTTTTGTTTAACTT
This sequence comes from Nautilus pompilius, assembly GCA_018389105.1. NCBI lineage: Eukaryota > Metazoa > Mollusca > Cephalopoda > Nautilida > Nautilidae > Nautilus > Nautilus pompilius. The sequence goes on along the minus strand of JACATO010000941.1, from coordinate 120,646 downwards.
TGGCAATTTTTCATTATAATTCTTTACTCGCCCAGACACAAATAGATTGTTTTGGTTTATTCTCTTTTCTTATATACGACTAAAGAGAGCAGGTGCGTGAAATGTCGACATAATTTGCCGGCTGTGTAGATGATACAGGCAAAGAACGTTGCCATCATTAATCGAAGGTGAGACAAATATTTCTTTTTTTGAGTGTGCGCCACATCTGAGATTTTCTTAGACTCAACGTCGTTTGTGAACGGATAAATCTCGCTTCTGCTGGGAGGAGGCCACCTGTAAACTCTATTTCGTAGCGAGTTAAACGTTGTCTCTCCGGCTGCTATCAACACTCCCCCTTTTGTGCGCGCCTGTGACAGGTTCTTATTTTACTGCAAAAATCCGTGCCACCCATGGGCGCAATTATGATTTACGCAACCCGTGACTGCTGTGTGAAATCTGGTCATATCGGAGCCGTCTACCTGTAAGAAAAGGGCAGAAGTAAAACCTACCCGTGCCGGGCTGGAATAGCCCGGGTCTCTCACAAGCTCCGTAAAAACCTCGGTGTTCACGAAGTAGTTGAGCGAGCACAGACGACGTTGGCCGTATGGTCAACGAGTCCTGTGTTTTCCTGTTGAAGATACTGGCTTACAAGGACAGTTACCGATTGTTTCCGAACGATCTTCCGGTCATTTCGAACCAAAAAATAGAGCGAAACCAGAGACGAGACTCGCTTACTGAAATCCCGACGGAGGTATTCGTGACTCATTAGTTTAAGTTCAGAGTCACGAGTCTTTTTGTTGGTTCGAAATTTATAGACTTCTAATAATTCGACAGACACACGTCAGGTGACCTTGCACGCCTCGTTTCACTACTGGTGACGTGGTTCTCCAGTTTGGAAGACGGTTGTTTGGACACTAAAGACAAACAACGAGGAATCGCCAACAGCTTTGTTACTGATGTCATAAAATTCATTCTTGTACATAATTATTTTTCACTTTGGAAAAGAAATATGCACATTTTTAGGCGAACAGAAAAACAATGGGAACAATAAATATAATTTAAAAATTAATAAATAGATTGAATATTTACCTTTCCACCCGAGGACAACTGGTTCAGAATGCAGACAGGTTTGTCATAAAAGCACACCTTGCCCGTATCTGGTGACACAGGGAAGTCGATACCTACTCGATAATAGTGAGAAAAGTACCGGAAGCGAATTTGTTCGATACGTCGAGTGCAACAGATGTTTCTAAAAACTCTTTTGTTAAGCAAATCCATGAACAGGTGTTTAGGATCTTATTCTAAAAGGTATACGTAGTTTTCTCTTAATGAAACACAAATGTAAACACTTAATTTTCTTTTACCTGTTTATTTGTTATAAATTCATGCCTTTTGTGCAGTGTTTACTTGCTTTATAATTAAGAACGCTAAAAACATGCTGCAGGCAACACAAGATGCCAGTATTTACCTGACTTAAAGTTAAAATGACGAACTCTCCTTCTCAGGTACGCATATTTGTCTTAACTAACAAATCTACATTAAAATAAATACATTATACTGCATTAGTGAGAAGATAGTAACCCAATCAGAAGTTTTTATAAGACATCATTGTTAGAGATGGAGTTTGACAGTTAACATAACAAACCTACGTTCTACATGCGACAAACATTAAAAAAGGTAAGTTTGAATTGATAACTAATACCTGACTACGAAGAACGCACTCTTGTTCGAATAGAAACAAATAGCAAAGCAGTTTTAAAATTGTTTAATGCGAGATTTAGACATCTATTGTTGTTTTCCATTTATAAAGAGTTTCTAGGCTTCCGCTTGAGACTGAAGTAAAATAGAGATAAATGGAATCAAAAGATACAAATACGACGTCGCCCAGTTTGTTTTTTTTTTCGTTGTCTCGTTCAGAGAAGACTGCGCATGAAAGAGTTGTGTCTGATACCTAAAGTAACTGAAGGCTTTACCGATCCGCTCTAAACTAGGCCTGGATATCTAAGAAATCTCGTGACGACAGAGCGATAACTGGGCTTGCAGGCGTAAAACTTTTCAGATTTTTGGAATTGGCATTTGATATTTTTTAAATGTATGCAATGAGGTTTTATCTTCCTATTTGCTAAATTATAGTGTCAAAATTTTCCCAAGTTTTTTTTTTTTTTTTGGTTTTCAAAAACTCTTGCTAAAAAGTTAGCGGTCTTTTGGAAAACTTAATTCACATTTTCTTTTTCAATAAGCGCAACTTCACACTAAACAAAGAAAAAAACAACAATCACAACCACCTTTTAAAGCAGTGCTATGTTCATAAACATTTGTAAATAGAACATTTGTAACCAGTGAAAAAATCCGTCACTGAGAGATACATTCTCAAATTTGGATGCAATAAGAGACGATGTATCTAGGCCATAAAATTAGAAGACATGGGAAATCATTGTTTTCTAAATAAGATGATAGATGTCTAAAAAGAATTGTTTTGGAATATTAACTTTTTGAAGCAATAGCAACGTTGAAGATGATGGGTTAGTGCTGACTCCGATTTTCTTCCACAACTATAACGGAAGAGTCCTAGTACAGCTTTTCTGCATTCCAATTACTTCCGGTCGTATTGCGCATATCTGAGACGCAAGAAAATCTTAGGCAGCGCCAATTTTGGTCGCCAGGGACAATGACAACAGCAGCAGCCCGACGCGAGAGCGACCTCCCGGTTCCTTTGGGGCCCCGGTGTCGGGTGGACCGGGCCGCTTGTCGGCTCGACGAACGTCTCTCAATGACGAGTTGGTCGCCAGGGACAATGACAACAGCAACAACGGTAATAATTAAAGATGTAGACACAAGATCCTCAAACTCATGAATCTGAGATTTTGTAAAAATATATAAGTTAAGCTTTTTTTTCCAAAAAAAATAACGATATCTTTCGTTTGTCTCTAATAAATGCTTAAGACTTTTTAGCAGCAACCAACCTGGCGGTGGAGCCCCCCCAGGCTCTGGTATCTGCAGGGTTAATGATCACGTGGTCTGGAGTAACTCGAGCACTACTTACACGACAAATGATCTTATTAACAATAGTAACGGAAACCGTAAATTGGCGAAAATCCAATCATTATCTGAAAGTATATCCAGCTTTGCAGTAAAAGCTGTTTTGAATTTTTAAAAAACAAACAAACAAACAAACAAAACATGGTATCTGTGTAAGTTCTAACTATTGCTGGTTTAATCTTTAACGCTCTTATCTTTATAACCAAGTAATAACCAGAGAAGATCCGGTGCCGCCGTCGACATCGTGCTTAGCAAATTGTCGATATAGTCCAACTATACAAATGGGATTGGTTTTGTTCAGGATGTAATGGCTCCCGATCTCTAGGTCACGCCATACTAGTAAACTAATATTACCGTAGCAGAAAATAAATTCGATATGTTAGCTGGGCTGGTAGGACTTTTGACGACGCTTTTCTCCAGCATCGAGCTGCGCGAGTGAGGGTGTCGCGCGTCTACAACCACGTGCAGAGTCACGTGATATCTCGTCCCCCCCCACAAAAAAATGGCCAGTGGAAAGACATTAAGTCAAATTAAATCCCACACGAATGAATCTACAGTCTTTTATATTGAATAATATAAGTACAGTGCAACCTCACGTATCCGAACAAGCCCGGAGACAAGCTATTTGTTCGGATACGTGAAAAATCCGAATGCAGGTGCTGCTGTGAGCAGGCCGAGGGTCAAATTCGAACATCCAATTGACACCCTGTCCGAACAGCTATGCGTGTTAATTGTCACTTGTGTAAGCTGTTTCGAAACAATGCCTTTCTAACCCAAAGTGAAGTACTGTATTACTTAATTACTGTAGATTTTCAATGTAATTTGAGTGAAAATGTTTGCATGTGCGTCTTTGTTAACCTCCATTTTGTCTGACTGCAGAAATTTTGGTCACATGATCAATGAGTCTTGCTTGTCATAATACTGTAAGGTTAATGATGTACATTATATATATATATACATATACAGTCAGACCTCGTTAAACTATATGAATCACTTATATAGGCATGCCCCTCCACTGTTCACTTGTAAAAAGGCCATGTATTGTTCGGTTAAGATCTAAGAGAAATTACAATAGAACGTTGACAACCGAACGAAAAAGTGTGAAAGTTCGGTTACGTGAGATTTTGTTCGGGGGACATGTCGATTGTTCGGATAAGTGAGGTTCGGATACGTGAGGTTGTACTGTATGTGGTTTGGTTTCTCCATTGAAAGAATGTAGAGAACCACTATGGCTTATACGAGACTTTCCAAATCCTATAAAATCTTATTAATGCGATTTTCAAACCGCCACGCTACCACTGTCAGTCATATTGATTTACGACCATAGTAGTTATGTCAGTCTTTGCTTTTCTAATATTAGATCATGCAGAAACTTTAGCTGATTGACAATTGTGACCTCTAGTTCTTCTGACTGTAGATAACCAGAAGTGTTTCTAGAGTCCTCGTGCTGAAGATCATTAAATATTTGGAAAACCTCAGACCTCCAGACTCCAAACCGGGCCAATTTAATATTTCTCATCTTTATGCAGGGACGATTCCAGACAACCTCCGCTGAGTTCTTTTATAATAATTGGACAACTTCTCATGAATGCAGACATCATATTCGTGATGTGGACAATAATTAAAAAAAATTATTTCCTTCTCCTTTTGGCTTTATGTTTGGTATTTCTGTTACTTCTGGCCAGCTGCTCTACCATGTAAGAATGCTGTAGCTCTGTCGCTATGGAAATGAGGAAGACTAATTATTTCGTCATCTCCATGCACAAGCCGCCATAATGCCTTCTTTACCTTTTTATAAAAGAACTAAATTTCTAAAATTTCACCATTATTTTCCAGGCGATTTTGAAAAAAAAAGAAAAACTTAATAACAACTTGAAATTACCGAGTTGAATGGAATTTTTCCCTTTTTTTATCGGTTCCAGCTGTTCCAGTACTTTTGAGGGTCTTATTAGACTAATGACGTAAAATTTGTTGATTTTTTTAGCTATTTTCATTCTTTGGTATTTGAACGGAAAAATCTCTTTCTTTTAAAATCAAAGCTAGGAGAATCGGCGAAGATTGATCGTATAGTCATCAGTTATTCACCAGTCAAAACGGATGAAAAGCTTCTCTGTAGAATTCGTGTACTGATTCTCCAGACAAAGGGTTTCAGAAAACACGTTCTTCACCACTTCTTTCAGTGATCTGCGTGGGTCGTCTGCTTTTCTCCAATCTCATTTCGTACGCTATCTACAGCATAAAATGTTCCAAATTATATATATAAATAATATGCAAATAGATAAATAAACAGGTATTAGAACAGTTCCTGTTTTTAGCTCGCATTTTTACGATAGTTACGTACATTGTCGTCTGAAACCTCAATAGGACTTTGTGTGTGAATGTGCAGTTCCAGCTGAAAAACGAGGGATTCCTGGGAAACTTGTAATTATCGCCCGCCTTCTCTTGTAAGCTTGCTTAATGTCTACCAGAGTTTCTTGCGAGTCACCTTTGCCCAGCAATGTTTCCCGAGGCGTTCCCTAAAGAAGAAACAAGGAACAAAAACATGCTCTTTGTGGCCAGCAAATTACAAAGACATCGCTTCTCTATAGGCATTCATGGCGATCGATAACTCCTGCTGCACATCTTATTATTCCACTCGTTCAAGTGGGCGAGAGATCTAGTCTAAAATATCTCCAAAAATAAACGGCTCTCCAGAACACAAACTTCAGTAAGAAGATAAACCACGTTTCCATTGAGCCCCAAGATCTGACACCTGCTTTTCCAGAATAATATCGAACGTACAGATATGCTCTGTTTTTTTTTTTTTAAATTAGAATAAAAAATAGACATATATTCATTGTTGTTTTTTAAGATTCTTATTACAACATAATAATGATAATATTATTATCATTATTATTATTACTATTAGCTATATACCACGCATTACGTGTTTATTTTTTGTCCACTGTATAAAGTAAAATATGCCCATAAACAAGAAAAGAGTTATCAGTTGTTGATAGTGGAGAACCAAGAATTCGTGGCTGTACTTTCAGGTACGAACCAGCCTCAAAAGCCTTGTATAAGAATTTATCCGAGACTTTAAATTGTAAACTGATTATGGCTGCACATAGCTGAAATAGTTAGCATGCTATCATATATAAGGGGAAACAGATGTAAGGATTTTAAAATCACTTAGTCTAGCACCTAATCTTTCGAATTGAATACAGCGCCTTGCAATGATCTTGGTAGCTTAATCCCATTCTCTGTAAATTTGTCTTACTCAAGGAAAGAGAGAAGGTTGACAGACACCATTTGGAACAATATTCTACCCTGGAACCATTTGATTTAAGATGCTCGATAATTTCTTTGGCTGAAATAGGACGAGGGTAAACTTTCCTATCTAAGCTATAACTATGTGGGGGCGAGACCAACCATAACTTTGAATGAATTCATATCCTAATAACTAAAAAAACTGCACTTTGCTGACTCATCATGTTTGGTAAGCCGATCTTAACATCAGCCTGGTTAATCACAATTCTACAACTAGTGCATTGAGAAAAAGACAAAAATTAACATAATTTATTTTTGTTTTTGAAAGGAATTGAGATCATTAAATCACCAAATAGAAGATTATGGAGGAAATTGACAAAAGTAAGAACAACATTAGCGATTTACCTACAATGCATGAAAATAGCTGAGCCAGACCGAGATTACTATAGTTATGTTGTAATTTAATTATAGTTGTGAAGATATGATCTTCAACAGATATAAAACCAACCTTTCATCTAGCATAGTATTGTATCAAATCTTTAAACTAAGCTGCATAGTTCGCAACGACGTCAACAACTTCGTTAGTTGGAAATCCAGTCTCCAGTCGTACTCAGGTAGATACAGAGTCCTTTGATAATTGTCAGCTGCCTCACCGTCTAAGTTTAGCCAGAACAAGCTTAGCTTCTAAGATTATTTGGCTAAATGGGACATTTTCCTGCTGTTTACATACACGTGGTTGCTCAGCCGTTGTTGTCTTTATATCCCGTAAATTATTGGCTGCTTTATCCTTTGGATTTTTTCCTTCTATTTTGGAGACCCTCCCCGAGCTTGGAACAGCTCGATTACTTTGCACTCATAAGTCTCGGGTCCTGCAGACTTTTGTTTATCTTTCGAATGGCAACTGCATAATCAGGAATGTTTGCTTGGCTCCCTGTCACATCTCTCAAAATATGAAATTCTAATAATTTCTTGAGACTTGATCCAACAAAAGCATCTCTCCCCCCCAATAATGGTCCGTCTCTCATCATTTACCACTCTATCCCATAATTATTTATCAAAATGTTCTGTATCAAAGTTCGTGACCTAAATTAATGACAAAATTATTTTTTTGGATCTGCCTTTTTCTTTGTCCATGAATCCAACTGTAGCTCAGATATAAAATATAATGGTATAGTTAAAACTGGGCTATAGACCATAACTGAGTGACTCGAAACTTAATTAATTCATAATAATTATTACTTTGTCTTCCTCCCGAAGTGTTCTTTAAACTTTAATGGAAAAGTAATGCACAGCAGAGGTACAATATATTTTGAGGACTTTATTATTAGTCTAAATCATGCACACGTGTGCGAGAGACAATGGCATACCACAGTCTCAAACCCTAACCCCAAATGTACACGCGTCTGATTCAGAATGATGCCATCATCGTGGCCTATCGCCTCCGCATCTTCGCGTTTGTAAGCGGTCGAATACGCATAAAATCTCACCTTTTAGCACACTAACCCTGTAAAACTCTATCCTTAATGGACTTGAAGGAATATATCACTACAATGGAGGAATATATTTGGCAAAAGAAAACCCACACATCGCTGAACAGGTTTGTTCAGAACGAGATTTCCGGTTGCCATGACTTTGTGACGTCTCACTTTAGTACCTTTATTTTCCTTCAAAAAAATACTAGAGTTTAAAAGAAGAGAAATCCTGATCTAATCGTTCGTACGATTTGCATTTGTCCCCGATTAATCTCATTATGGTTACAGTGTAACCCTGACCGATTCCTTATTAAACTAAATTTTTTGTCACGAATAAATACCTCGTTATATTTTCTCCCTGGGTCACGTGAACCCTCGGTCAGGCGTTGATCGTCGGACTTAACTACCATATGAATTTATTTAGGGATCTATTGGAATAGCGTCATTAAAATGGCCGGCACAGCGCTACTATGTCACCTAGTGAACATAGTTAACGTTGTTACTTTCTCTCAAATAAACCCTTTCCCCCCCTTTTGTTTTGTTTGTGCGCGCGCCAGAACAACAACAACAACAAAAATTACAAATTCGTCTCACTTTCCACCAAATGCATTTAAAACTTTATAAATCTATTATAGGGCACCAGATACTGATTACGGCGGCTCAGACCTAAATAAGCTGGACACAGGACACTGTGGTCCAGTGCTGCTTAGATGATGAGGAACCCATGCGGTCAAACTGGTACAAACTGTGATGAAACGTGTAATTACAGTTCACATACGGCGCGGACTCATTGGAGGCCAATTCCTCCCGCGGGAACAAGATGCACACCAAGCAAAAGCAAAACGGGATCTAAAATAAACCTTTTTTATTCATCTTATCAAAATAAGTGTATAAATAAATATTAAGTAGTTGCTTTTGGAAACACTTTTGCCGTTTATATTTGCATATTAGATATACAGTCGACCCCCGCGTAATCGCGGCCCCCGGTTATTCGCGGAATTTTCCTTAGAACCTAAACTAATAATTGTTCGTGGAAACCCCGCATATTCGCGGAATCGCAAATATCTTCCGCGATTTTTTATGGCTTCTTTCGTGGCAATATATATTTTTTCACGCTTTTTAACGCTAAATTATTAACAACAATATAATTTACTAATTTTGTAATATAAATACTAGCGTAAATTCAGCAAAATATCAATATAAAATAAACTCTATTGGCTGGAGGTTTGAAAGTAGCCAATCGGAGAGCGTTGTTCATTTCTCCTCGCTGCTGATTGGCTGCTGCCCACGAGGCGCTGTCTCAGGCAGAAGCAGCCCAGCATCATCCCAGTTTACCGCGTGTAGCTATCTCGAGTGTTTCTCTGAGTGTTGTATTTTTTATTAAATTATTATTATATATTTACTTATATTTTTTATTATATTTTACGTTATATTTTGACGTTTATAGGCATTTTTATGGACCACGTCCAATATTCGCGGTTTTTCACTCTTCGTGGGTGCTCAAGGGACGTAACCCCAGCGAATACCGGGGGGGGGAACAAATGTATTTCAAATAATTAATTATTACCTGAGGTTGTATTATGGATCATTCATAGAGTGGCCATAAAAGATCTCGACATTTCTTATGGATCTGTAGTCGATATTTTCACAAAATTCACCGAGTTGAATACCACTTATGCGACAAACAAACCTGGAAGTTCTTAAACAATGACATCGTGATAAGAACATGCTGCCATTACTCGCTATGTCCAGACTCACAGTCAAGATTCCATCGAAGACATCGTCCATGTAACAGGAATAAGCCGAAGAATAGTCCAATATAATCTCCACCGCTTGGTTACAGAGAATGTGAAGCACATACAAAACATCTTCTGACCAATAAGAATAAAGTTTTCAAAAAGTCTAGTCAGAGGAGATGTCTAGGAAGGCCCTTCATCTAGTCCAGGTTTTAGAAGTTCACAACCTGGATTTGGAGACGACCTAACGAAAGCTTTCAACCTCAATGAGTTCAGTCCACGGTCAGGTATGGAGGTGGGTCTGTCCAGATATGGGCTGAAATTTGGCACAGTACACAGAATTAGAGTTTGTCGAGGGATATCTTGAGGCTACCAGGTATACGCCATTTGAAAAAAAACACATTTCTAACCTTTGTATTAGGTCGTTACAAACGTTTTGTCGGTTTTTATATTATGTTAATTTGGGGTTCATTTTCTGCCTGCTTGTGAAGGTGTATGTAGATAAGTTATATATCATTTTGTAGCGTGTGCTTTGGCATATATTATGAAAAACATACCTTTTTAAAAATCATAAAATGGATATTTGTTTCAAGGATAGAAATGTTTTTCGTGCCGTTTTGCTTCACGAGTTCAAACCGGGCCATAGAACGAACGAGGCGACTCGTGACATTAAGCGAGCACGTGACGAGGACACAGCGAATGACCGCACAGTACCACGATGGTTTGCAAAGTTTCCATCAGGAGATGTGAGCCTCGAGGATAAGGAACGTAGCGGACGTCCTTCCGGCTGTGATGACGACCGTCTGAAAGTCTCAGTTGAAGCCGATCCAAGAAAAACAGTGCGAGAAATTGCTGGAGAGCTTGATGTAAGCACTGCAACTGTTTCTCAGCATCTTGACGCAATCGGCCAGGTGAAAAAGCTTGACAGGTGGGTGCCTCACGAGTGGAATGGACAACAACAATATCGTCGATTGGAGATCTGCTCTTCGCTGGTCATAAGAAGCAAACAACGACAGCCGACATTGGTGAGTCGAAGAGGTCCAATCCTGTTCCACGACAATGTTCCTCCTCACGTTGCAAAAGTGACTCTTCAGAAACTGAACACGTTGAGGTACAAAGTTCTCCCCCACCCAGCCCATTCACCAGACCTTTCTCCCACAAACTACCACCTTTTCAAACACCTCGACAGCTTCCTCCGTATGAAATCCTTCTCCAACGAAGCAGCAACTGAAACTGCCTTCCAACAGTTTATCGACTCCAGAAATGCAGATTTTTTCAAAATGGTATAAATGCGCCTGTAACTCGTTGGCAGAAGTGCATCGATTGTGATGAAAGTTACTTTGATTAATAAACGTCACGTTCAGCGACGATGTGAAGTCTCGTTGTTGCGGTACAAAAAACTGACAAAACCTTTGTAACAACCTGACAAATCAAGGCATGTTGAGATTTGATGCTCGTATTAGTTAGAAGCACTGGGCTACAGGCCCAATCTCTCATGTAACCACAATCTGGAAGAGAAATCAAGGCATTCATCTTCCCTAAGTATCCAGCATCTATGGAAGCATTAGATCATTATCATCTGAGAGCAAGTGATCAATGGAATCTGAGGGAATTAAATAAAACTGGCACACAAATGGATAAGACCCGGACCAAATCGTGGTAAGAAATCTTACTGATTCAATGCCAAACAGGGTAGAAGTTCCTCAGGCTGAAAATGGTGGCTCAACGAAGCTCTAAGATGAGAAAGTCAACTATATTGCTTATGGCTATTTTCCGTTTCTTGAAACAAATAACATATCGTAAAAACAACCGGTGTCCACATTATTATGACAGGGCACTGTATAGTGTAAGAGTAACATCCCTTTTTAAGATTAATGTGCGCGTGTGTAATTAATTTCTGAAATCTACGCATTCCCGGCCGAGACAAAAGCACTGCTGCATATTTTACGACAGTTTGACTGGAACAGTGGTAAATTAGCTGTTTTGCTATCCAACCTCGTGACCTTTCAGGCTGCTGAGCCATTCTCATTATCAATATGACGTAAACCAGAACAACAGAAAAGCGGTCCTCTATGCATAGGCAGGCAACCATAAGTAATATTAAGGATTTTCGGTGGGGATCGCGGAGATTTTCAAAGAAACATCCTCCCCCATTGCCCTCTGTCACGACTTAGATCACTTACGGAAGCAGACACCCCCCCATAGTTGTCTCGCACGGAAACCTATCCTCGGACACGGCTCTTAGTTTGTGTGTCCATTTGTTCGGTCACCAGCTGAAGGAGAAAAGTACGTCCATGACCCGCCCAAGGTGACGTTGACTGTACGTATATACGCCTACCCCGAACCATGTATAACCAGCGCAAGCCGCAGTTGCATAAAGTCGCCCAGTTTCCATGGCAGCGGACACTGTTCTCTTTATTCGAGAAGAAAATAAACCATTAGGCAGGTACACGTTAGACACGTGTTATATACAGGTAGGCAGCGCGTGTTGTCTCTGAGTGCATTAAAAACAAACAAGCAAACGATTTCGTAACTGATGAAGCTGTACATCGTCATCAGGATAGGTATCATACATGATCGGGCTTTCACTTTAGATAGGCGCTTGGAGAAAAATGGTAACTGATGTAGTATCGGGACTACTTTGCATTGCATGGATTGATTGGTTTTGGGGCCTAACATGAGCAGCAGCCGCAGCGTATTAAAGAGAATTCAAATATTAGAGCTCAGTGTATTCATCGAAAAAAATTACAAAGCAGGATACTGTATTTTACAGTCGTCTCCTCTTCCCACAGTTTCTGCCTATTTGGGGTCACCACAATGGTCCATCACTCTTGCTCGCCACAGTTCTCCTATCCATCGCGTCCCTCTCCTCCAGTCCCACACATCACGTCTCTCGCCAATGCAACCTTTCCACTTCGTTCTCGATTGCCTCTTCTTCCCGATATCTACATAATTTTTCTCATTGGATACTCTTCATCTTTCCTCTGTACATGTCAAAATTACTTTAGCCGCTTCTTCATCATCTTTTCCGATACTTCTTTCACTTCATAGTCCCTCTTATGTAACCATTCCTGATCTTGTCACCTCTTGCATCCACCGAAACATCTTTATCTCGTTCGCGTCGAACCTCTCTTCTTCCTTTGTCGATGTTGGCCGTGTTTCCGCGCTGTAAGTTAGTGCTGGTCCCATCATCGTCTTGTATATCGCTGCTTTCAGCCTGTTTGGCATCCTTCGATCACAGAGAAACTCACTGCAATCTCTCCAGTTTGCCCATGTAGACTTTAATTGATTTTAAATTTCTGCTTCCATGTCTCAATTTTTCTGAACCATCGATCCAAAATATTTGAAGAATGCCATGTTGTTCTTCTGACCTTCTCTGTACTTTTCTAAGACCACTCGCAACGCAAAGACAGTGTCTGTTGTGCTACATCTTGGCATAAATTCAAAATGGCATTCCTCCAAATTCATTACTTCTCACAGACTTTTGTTTATTATTTTATCCCATATTTTGAAAGTATGTGATGACAGTATAATACCTCTGTAGTTCTTACACAGCTGAATATCACCTTTTCCTTTGTAGATGGGTACCAAGATGTTTTTCCTCCACTCTGATGGAGTTCTTTCACTTACAAATACGCAGTTTGTTAGTGCTTTAATTCCATGGTCGCCTAGATATTTCCAGACCTCAACTAGTATTTCATCTGTTCCTATTCTCTTCAATACTTTCTGTTTCTCTCGCATTTATACAGTTAACTGTCCCTTGGATTTTGTTCACGCGCTCAGGTAATGGTCGCGGGTTTCTTCATTCACTCATTCATCAACTGATTGAAATATTGGGTTCACCCCCTTTTGATCTCGTCATCCATTATCATCTTTCATTGAGCGCACTTTTCCAACATACTTGCTTGTCCTGTTTCTGGATTCCGCCTTTCTGATCATCTTTCTAATTCTCCATATAGTTCCTCTTCTGATACCTCCCTACCTTCTACGCATTTGCCTACCTTTATGTGAAAATGTGCAATGTCCCATCCCCATTTTGTCCCGAGGTTTTCCATTTCTTTTTTTCTTTACTGCAATTTCCGTCCTCTCGTTCCACCACCAGCACCACCATCCTCATGTCTCTTTACCGCATTTTCTCTTTCCTGATGATCTCGTACAAATTTATTCCCCAAGTCTTCTAATTTCTAATCGCATTGGTCGGCTGGGTCCTTCCACCATTTTTACCGCCTCCATCTGGCATTCATTATAGGCTCTTTTAACTTCCACCATCTTATAAATCTCCATTCAGATCGCCTGCTAGAAGCAGTCTTTCCATTTGCTGTATTCCCTGTACTGTTTTGTCCATAAGTTCCCAAAGCTCTTCTTTCTTATTTCGGTCACTTCCTACTTGTGGCGCATAACAGCTAATAACATTCCATACACACCCCTTCAACTTCTAGTGATCTAGTCCCTTCTTGAGAACTCACTCCTCTCAGCATCCAGCACCTTGTCCTTCAGCTCACTAATCACTACACCCACTCCATTTCTCCTTCCGTCTCTTTTATGATAGTACAACTTGAATCCAACACATATTTCTTTAGCCTTACTTCCCTTCCATTTGGTCTCCTGTAAACACATCATTTGTATCATCCTTCTTTCCATCAGCTCTGCAATCTCCCTCGTTTTCCTTGCCAAAACTGCCAACATCAAGTGATGCTACTGCCACTCTCTTCGTTTTCTGGACCAGCTTCTTTAGCCATTCCTGTCCTTTGAGTGGTAGCCTTCGTTCATCTCTCATGGGGCTCTTGTATTTTACAAAATAAATAAATCTGGACAAAATCTTGCGTATGTAATTTGCATTAATTTTGAACAAAAACGATTGTCTAATGAAAAAGTGAATAGAATCCGGAACAGGTTTATTTCAGCCTAAAATTAAGAGAAACTTCCCATAATGCACCACGGAAGTCTAACCTCTAACTCAACACCTGACACTCTCTTAATTATAGACAGATACAGTTTCTCTCTCTCTCTCTTGTGTTTTTTTTCCAAATTCCATGCAAATTCCGCTTAAACTTCTTGCTGTATAACGGACAGTATAAGTCAAATACGCGTACACCTCATAACGTCACGGTACGGACACGACAAGTCACTGCAGCATCGCGCACTCCAGCCTGATATGAGAGGCAAAAATCGCCGAGTGCAGCATGGCGACCTCGTGACTTCCGTACGCTTTAGCGGCCATTAAAATTGAAAATGAAATTGTCTTTCGACCACGTGATCGGGAGGCGTTCACAAAACGGGAGGCTGTCTTCTGTTACATTTGTAAGCTTTCGTGGATGTTCATCACCAAGTTATTCACAGGCTTGCTAAAAGAAATTTCTTGGGAGAGTTCCCATTTCGTGAATAGAAGGCATTTTAAACTTCCGAACACGGATTCACTGTTCGTAGCCATGATTACGTATTTCTTTTAGGCGATGCATTTTAATGGAATTTCTAATATTCATGGATGAAGTGCATTTTCGCGCCCCCCCTCATAAAGGGACAGAACTCCTCGCAGGTGTCCACCAAACAAAAGTCGATCTATGATCCACAGATGGCTAATTACATTATCCGGCCATCTCCCAGTTTTGAAGAACGTAGAGTCAGAGTTCACTGTGCCGCTGGCATCATTATTCATGGTGAAACATCCCATCCTGACTGCCTGAAGCAAATCGTTATTTGCTTATCAAGAAAGGAGGAGAAGAAGGAAAAAAAAACTGGTTTCCTATCAGGAACGTAATTTTCCTCAAATATTTGTTAGATGAGGAACATTTTTTTTTTTTATAGGAACTTGAATTATTTCTAGAGGATATTACCAAAGACACAAAAAGGGGACAAAAAAGAGCAGCAGTAATTTAATTAAAACGAAGAATAAAGTTAGAAAAAGAGAAGAGATATTCAACGCTTACCTCTGCCTTAGTTCCCAATCTGGATTGGAAGTTTTATTGTGCACTTTGAACCGACCAAACTAAGCCATGGACGAACTTCTTCTATGTCCAGTTCCTGGCTGTCAGTGTAGGGACACAGCGTCTATCACCGTCTGTCTGATGACGTTTGCATCGCCCCCCCCCGTCTCTGTTTGGTTTTCATGCCAAGAGAGCTGCACAGAAACCGGAAATGAGCTCTCGCGGGTTTTTACGACTTGTACTCAGAAGAGAGGGAACAAAATTCAATATCCGCTGACGAGACCATCAAATAAAGCTTGCATGGCGATCGATGACTCTGCCGCGCACCTGCCCATGAGCGCGGGAGGAAGCCACTCGAGGTGTCCAGACGATAATTAAATCATGGGTTACTAAGGGACGGTGAACAATGGCCTGTTCCCTAGTTTATTTATATAGTCCTCTAAGCGACACTGAACAGTCTGGCCTCATCCGACGGAGCGAAAACGAAGAGTTAACGTCTACCACCCTGCCCATGGTTTTGTCAGAAAGTGGCAAAGAAAAGCTTAACCACTTTCATATATAATAATAATAATAATAATAATATAATAATAATAATAATAATAATGAATCCGACTCTTATCGCTTTCAAAATTATGGATATCTCTACAAAAATTAATCCTAATTTTATTAAATTACATTAAAAAATTTTTAAATCTTTAATTCCACAATTCTGCAAATAATCAGAATTTAATAAAATACTCGTTCCCTTTAGTGACGAGACTTTTCGGAGCCATTTGTCCATCTAACGGAGGCACAGATGGCATTAAGAGATTACCTAATCGATTTATACATCACAAATCTCAGCTGATTTCTATTAGAAAACTGAACGAAAAAATTATACAAATTCTTAGTTATGAAATATTTTTTTAAATCCTCAGGTTTCCGTCTTTTCATAATCATCCATCACCAGATATTTATCTCAGCAGCAGGCAGGCATGAACCAAGAGGAGCGATGGTTGCCATAGAAACGGTCCGTCGCCTGAACAATAAGTCCGACTTCATTAGGGGAACAGAGAGACTTTAAAGAATTAATTTTCGGCGAAAGACAACAACAAAAAAAACCATCGAAAAACGAAATGAGACAGACATCGATCGTTGCCATAACAACCACACCACACCATCATCTCGCTGAGGGCTGCCTCGTTCATATCATAAGCAAAAAACAAACAAATACACAGTCTAAGGTTCAACCGCGCAAATTCTTGTTCGCTTTTCGAAGTCAACAGGTCCAGTGTTTTAATTAACTTTCTATATTCATACAAATGTAAATCACATTATACATTTAGATATTTATTTAATTTATCGTAAAGATATCTCTACAACACACACACATATAGTATATACCAGTTTGTGATTGTCTCCCTTTACCCCAGTTTTTCTTTTCCTCTAGTTCGATATGTCCGAAAGGAAGTTTATTTTTGGCTGTAAAGGATAGAGAAATAAATAATACGGTCTTCTGTTGGTCCCATGCGTTTATTTTATTACTTTACAAAAAACAAGGAAAAAAAAACCGGGCATTAATTAAGCACCAACAAAAGGTTGGGCCGCCCCAGTTCATGTGGATCCTGCTTGAAGAGTCCTCCATCATTTTGGTTTCCAAGTTATATCAAAAGTGAGTCTCTAGCAGCAATTCAGTCATTTCTTTTCCTTCAATCCTTAACTTTCACAAAATATGTGCCCATTTAAAACACAATTCATATCTCTGTCACAATGTAAACCGTTATACAAAATTAATGCCAGATGTGTATTGACATAGCAGAGAACACGTGTAACACGAGATTCCCTACACTATTTCTCCATTCTCTACACATGGTTTATACCATTACACTAACCTAAAAAAAAAACACACACACACACATCCCAGTATGGTTCACTTATCTCTCTTCAAGCAGTTAAACAAAACTTATTATTTATTTATCTTCTCACTTTTAGGTTGCTCTTTCTTTTAAATTTTTAATTTCTTACAAAATTTAATTTTATTTAAAATGTATTCATCCATTCATTAAAAAAAAAAATAAACAGAACAGCAGAAATTTGGTAAAGGTCAGAGTAAACTAATTATGGACTATTAAACTAACTCCTTTGATGTAATGTTACAACAATGGATCGTTGGCCTACATCTAGCCCATACCCTCCACCAGTCAGGGATTCACCTTGTTAACTATAGTTCCTTGGCAAATCTAGAAAAAAGTACAGGTGGTGACCATTTTACCTTGATATCACCACAACTATACATCCCAGCAGAAAATCCAAACGGTGAAAAATCACAGCTGCTTTCTCTGGATTTTTTCTATACATGTCAAGCAATTATTATTAACAAAGTCACAATCATAGGTCAATGTTTGCTAATACATCCAAACTTCAAAATGTAAACCCAACTGTTTTACTGCATCACACTTTAGCTGAAACTGTGATCATCCTTCAAGGAAGCTGTTAGAATGCTTAAACTCTATTGTTATCCAGGATAAGGAAAATAACAAAAAATATTATTTCAGAAAAAAATTATTACAAAAGTTATTTTGAAAACTAGTTTTAATAAATAAATCTGTATGGTTTTTAAAAAATAATCATGGCATCTCTGAGAGTTGATTTAGTTTTATATGATTTGACTGTACTGAAGATGTGACTGTTGTGGTTGTTGATGTAACTGATATTGCTGCGGTGTGTGGAGGCATGACTGAATTAGAGTTCTGCGACAATGCTGATGTCATTGTAGGTGGGATCAGTTGACTGAGTGATGATACAGTTCCTGAGGCTAGACCAGGTATTGACATGACTGTCGTCATGGGAATTGGTGATAAGGACAATGGTTGATTCATCAGTCGTTTTGGCTTGCGGAAGTCTATTAGCTGTTCAAAGCATTCAGACTTTCTTTTCAAAAGTTCTTTTTTGTGCTGGGCTTCAGCAACTCTTCGGCGCAATTCTAGAAATAAAAGTCCAAATAGTTTTAGCATATAACATTATTTATTCATAAAATAAACTGATATTTTCAACAGTTGTTAGTGCTCATAACATTAAGACTTTTTAATGAGTCTAAAAATTAGAAAAACATTTAGAATAAATCTTTTTCCAAATAAATGACTTACATTGAGCACAGCAATATTATTATTACATTATAGAAGGAAAAGTTTACAGATCGAAAATGATAAAAATAATTAAATACATTTTTTTTAAAAGGAGTCCGAAAATACCTTTACACTGTGAGATGGAAAAATATTTCAGTTAAAAAAGGCACAAAATCTTTACCTTAATTGATGTAGAGAACACACACACACACAGAGTCAGATAAAAAAAATGAGAATATGAACAAAGAAGAATAAAAGACAAAGAACAGCCAAATGTTAAATTTAAAAAGCATAATGTCAAAAAATTTTTTTGTAAATAATAAGCCACTCTTTAATTAGTAAGCTGTGCCATCCAGATAGTGAAATAAATCTACAAGAGTCATGGAGACTGGATAAATGGCCTCAGCTTGTCTATGATAGTGTCATGGCAATCCAGCATAAAAACAGCAGAGGATTATCTAGACCTATAACTAGCACAATCTATTCCACCATATCAGATATCTAATCTTAAAATTAGGCAGATCTTGGTCCAGGCTATTACCAGGTTCTGTAGTTACATCACTACTCCACAAATTACCACTATTTGCAATTTGGTTTGTGTGGTCCAAACAACTAGGCAGGCATAACTTTCTCTGACTTTAGTCTTTGCATGCAATCTTTACAGCAATGTTGGAGAATCAATAGGAAATATATTAATTTTTTTTTTCAATATTAAGATCCATATACTACACAAATACCAACCTTCCATTTCTCTGTCAAGTTTCTCTTTCTGTCTTTCTGTGTCAGTTCTGTGTGCAGCCAGGCGATATTTAAGCTTCGTTGTAAGACCCAGTTCACTCACAACTCTTGAAAGTCTTTTGGCTTCTGTGAAAGCAACAGGAAATATAGAAAATCTAACGAATTCAACACAAGACAAAAAAAAAAAAAGTAAATTTAATGGATACATTTTATAAATAAAGTTAATAAACAACAACTAGCCTACCTGGTAAAATATTTCCAATTGCTGCCAAATTTATTCAGTTAATAAAACAATAAAGTAACAGAAAGGTGAGATGATTACTATCATAAAATTTGCTAAAGAGAAAGATTTAGAAGTAAGGATTTATATAAAAATATACAAAGAAAAAACGTGGAATATTAAAAAATTGATTATTTATTAATAAGTAATAGACGTTCATGTTATTTCACAACAGTAAAAGAATAAAGTTAATCCATAATTACGAAATATATTTATTAATCATTTGAAAACAAGCGATTTATCAACCTCCATTTAAAATAAGAGTGTCCAATGATTTACTGACAAGTGTATTCTAGATCTTTCAAATGTCTATAAAGATCTAATAAACAAGCAGTCTGTCCTTTCTTTTACAGTAAAACAATAAAGATTATGAACAGCAGAAATAAACCAACAACAACAGAAAGTGTCTAAAAAACAAATATATAAATAACTGTACAAGTCTTACCATTAGGTGGACAATGACCTTTAATCATGTCATTTTTGAGTGTGTCTAAGTTTGATTTAATTTCCCTGAATATCTCGTCTGCCAAACCCAGATCTATAATTCCTTTCCAAAAGGTTTGAGAATCTAAATAAAAAGTAAATAAATTAATAAAAAAAGAGAAAAGATGTTAAAATTAAAATATCCACTAAATGCAAATATGTATATTCATTGTTACTTTACATAAAAAGGGAGGTAATTTTAAAAAAAGTTAAAGCTGGTAAATTTTCAACAGATTGTCTTTCCAGTAACTTCATATGAAATTTTCATAAAATGCCAGGCATCGTAGCACAAAGACAAATAAATTGAGACAAAGTAAACAAAATAATAATAATATAATAATAATAATAATAAATAATAATAATAATAATAATAATAATAATGTAAATAAAAATCTAATCAGAACTGAAAACTTCAGCCTTATAAGAGTTACCTCCCGTCAAACAGTTAATGAGTTAAGATAGATAATTGCAAAAAAATAAAAATTAAAATAATATATAAAATAAATAAATGAAAATCTTATCTCTTGATGTTTTTTATAGAAAAATTCCATAAACCCCATACTTTTGAAAAATAAATGTAAAATTCAATTTTTGAACCCTGGAATAAAGAAGGGAAAACAAAAAAAAATTGATAAATTAATGATTGTTACAAGTTGTAATCTGATTGAGGTGGAATTGCAGTGGAAGATAGCCACAAGAACCAAAGGGATATTTAAGGAATCAGAGAAGAGTTATGTAGAAGTTTCCTACCATCTGGAGGCTCATCAATACTTTCCACAGGAACAGTGTTAATTGCCACTATCTTCTGTAGTTCCTCCACATTTGGCTTGATGTCCAACTCTTCTTCCATGTCTGGAATGGAATTGTTATAGCCATGTTCTGAAACATTCTCGTTCTGATCTGGAAGATGGCAGTAGGTATGTTCTTTAATTGTGGCAATGTTGGTCACCATGGGTACAAAGATGGGCGAAATTGTTCCATCCTCAAACATCATAGTTTTCAGAGGAGCACGTGGAATGCATCGCCCTGTGCACATCTCCTGGTGATTGGTAAAGTCTAATTGACCAGATTCTATGTATTTTCTATTAATAATAATAATAAAAATAATAATAATAATAACAACAACAACAATAACAACAACAACAACAACAATAATAATGAGAATGGAATGACATTAAATGAAACACAAATAATTTAGCAATTTTCCTTTTGAATGTGCCAATGTGTTAAGAGAAATTTCAATATATAATTATGGTCAGTATCTCATCTGCACCCATAGTAATGACAGATTTTACTATCCTATCAACTTTGAGAATATTGCTATATCCTTTAATTATTTTTATAAACACTAAAAGATTTGTATATTTTCAGTGAAAAAGAATAAATAGAAGATTCTGTATATTCATTTCTAAGAAAAACTTGTGTAGAGAACGGTGGCTGTTGGTTTAATGATGCAACAGACTCCCTCTGGTGGCAGAAAGATGTTTTACAACTAAAGAAGTAACAGCAGAGATTCGTGCTGATGATGGCAGCATAAACAAACCAAATAAAACTATTAAAGTTCAATAACAAAAGACCAGGTAAGTTTGAACATCTGCACTGTGACAGTATTAGGTTCAGAAGAGACAGATTAGAAATAAAATGTTAATTTCAGTTCTACTGAATTAATACTGAATTGCATTTGTAACTCTAAACATTATTATTATTAATAATACTTTGTTTTGTAGTATAAGGGGAGAAAACTCTATCTCTGATATATTTCAGTAAATAAAATTTCATAAACTGTAGTAGCTTGCACAGTTGATGATGTAGCATTACCCAATATCAATTCTGAAACAAGTTCACATTTGAAAGTTAGCAGAGTATAATCATTTAGCAAGAAGTTTCCTGAGACTTTGTCACATTATTGTTCTTGTGTAAATATTGTTTTAAATACACATTAAAAACAAAACAATTTATTTTAAATTCTACTGATGGATCCACTTTTCCACGCATGTCTGCTTGTGCTGATGTAACATAGCAACACCAAACTTACCGCAGCTGGATTCCATTAATCCGGATAGCATTCTTCCAATCTTTCAACTTTTCCTTATCTCCCATCACAGAAAAGACCTTCGGTGAAATAAACTGTCCTTCATATTCAATACAATCTCTGTGTATGCCTGGGCAAACAAACTTGTCTCTGTGAAGTTTTCCCAACAGTGAGCCACAGGTTACAAGAATGAGATTCTCATCGTTCAAAATATTCATCTAAATTTTTTTTAAAAGACAAAACAAAACCTACATTCATAATAAGAAAATCAGAGACCCTTTTTTTTTTCTTTTACCTAATCTGTCCAGGTAGGCGAGAACGTCACTGAGAATGATAATGACAGCACCTGTCAATTATTAGTTATCACGGCTTCAGAAACAGGTTTGTTTGTTTTCTTTATAAGTTGCGAGTTATCTCCATACTTATAGCTTTGTTTTCATGAGAGTTGTAGGGCACATCGCCTGTCGGTGTCTCCCACTGATAAACACATACGGGCACCTGCACCAGACAGACCCAGCTCATCATCATACGTCTTGCTAAATTACTTATGGTAATAAGCACAACATTCATTTGTGTTTAAAAACAAAGGAAAATTAGCCAAGAATATTAATTAATTACCAGATTGGTTAAGCGGTGTGTGTGTGTGTGTGTGAGGGGCCACCGTTAGAGCGATTTTCTGGGAGGGCCGAGCCACAGACGTGACACTGGGTCCGCCGCCATTGAGCTGCCGATACGCAAAAGTGGAGAAAAAAAACCCCCAACAAACAAAAGGGGCCTCTGGGGGCCCCGACCCCGGACTAATAAGTTAGGGGTTTTAAAGTTAGCTGGTCTTCAGGGGGAACGGTTGCTATAGCAATCTCCCATTATCAGCGCCCTCACACAATGACGTCTCGCAGCACGCACGTGCCGGGGCGATTTTCTCGCATAAATTATCCCTGGCGCCGCGTCACGCGCCCGGATACGTTTAGGGGCGGAGAGGAACGCCGGGGGGGGGGGGAGGCGGCGGCGGCCCCCCGGAGGAGCGGAACCGACGACGTGGGGGGGGGGGAGGGGGGCCCCTTTCCAAACAAAAGTTACGACCCATCGAAAACTTTCTCCCCCCCCGCCCCCCCCTCTTTGCTTTTGTCTCTCCCCTTCCCGAGTCCCTGCGTCGACGCTGTTCGCTGCCGTGATGTCGTCAGCGGCCGACCTGATTAACATAAGAGCGCGCGCGCCCCCCTCCCTCCCCTGATTAGTCGGCATCTCTGTGGAGGTTCCCCCCTCCAGGGGGGGGGAGGGAGCACTTACCTTGCCCGACGTCACGCCGACCACGGACTCTGGGGGTCGCTGCACTCAGACACGGACGCTCGAGCCCCTCTCCCGACTGACGAGCGCCGCGCACTCGCCTTCCTCCTACAAGCGTTTTCTCGATATATTAATATATAGTGGGGTGTGAGAGCGGGACAGAGAGAGGGGGGGGCAGGGGAGGGGAGCGGAGGGGGCGGGCGGTCGGTGGCGGTGACGTCATCGACGTTCTTCTTGGCCATACGTCACCGCGCGAGATCTCGGCCGCGAGAGCCGATGATGGCCGCCGCTTGCGGAGGAGGGAGACCGGCCGGATCGATAGCGGGTGAGTGGGCGGCCGCCGACGTTTGGAGCTGGGGTCTCTAATAATAATGATGATGTTCGCGGTGACGGCGGCTGACCTCGTGGAGCCATTTTCCATGGCCCCTCGCTGTCGGGTGTATTATGGGGACCGAATGCTGCCTGCCCCCGTCAGGTCTGGCGGCCCCCGCCTCTGCTGACCTACCCTACCCTAACCTAACCCTACCCTACCCTGACCTAACCCTACCCTACCCTACCCTACCCTGACCTACCTCTCGCTAATCAAACCCTTTATTCCCTGGGGAAAACGAAGCCTTCGCCGGGGTTTTGGTATCTGATTCAGGGACGGCCACCCCTCGTCTCTCCCGACAGCTCTGTGTCGGTGATCCCCGCTATGGCCACTTCCTCTATCCGCCCTCCTGATCTCCCTCAGCTGTTGTTCTGCTGAGCCAGGCCAGTTTTCTCCAGTGTACTGAGGTCCACAAGTGAGTGAGTAGACAGACTCCCTCTGTTTTATTTTGCCCCTGTTGGAGAGTGGGCCATGTGTTGTCGTCAGTGGACGATCGAGCGGAGCCCTAACAACCCCTACGGTCAGAGAACTGATCAGGCTGGTGATATTCACATGTTATTGGATAACTCTGATGTTAAACTCATTACATAGATGAACAAGGTGTTCCAATGTTCCTTTGATGTATGGTATGATGAAGATGATGATGATGTTTTCTTCTCTTCTTCTGTCCAGTCCTGGTCACTGTAACATGATGGTGTACATTCATTTTCTCGGAATGTGGATATCAAGTGTGTCTTTTCTGCATGTAATATCAGTCAAATCACAAACATCGCCAGCCATTGTCATAAGACATTTGATAATTCTTGCTTTAACACCTTCATGGTGACTGGAAAATGCTATCCAGCAGGTATTTGTTTTCTGTTTAGACCTGTAATAGGTAGTTTTGTTTAGTGATTAGCACATCATGGAACGTTAACTGATTGGCATTCTCCGGTTCCATGGTGAGTTTAATGACTGTAAATCATTATCATGCTTGGTACAGAAGTCAGTACAGGGGACAGTTGTAAAATCATACATCAAGAACAGCATAATCAAGAAAGATAAAAAAAACATTTTTATATTGACCCTAATTCAAGTCTTCTGCCCGGTGTACTTAGTGTTTAGATCTGAGATTTTGGCTAACCTTAATTTAGAAATGAAAACTTAAATATCAAAAAAAAAACCCAAATGAACCAATAGATGGATGTTTTATTAGCAAGCAGTAGTTATCAAAAAATGCAATTTCTAACTAGCATCACGAACAGTGTTATCCTTGCAAAACCCAAACATTTCTTACCAGGACTATCTTGAGGATGAGAAGAAGGGGTGGGGTTTACTGAACTGCCAACAATTCTAATAATCATTTATCCATTGTTGAATTTGATGAGTTTTCTAAGCTGGAATAAGAACATTTTATTGATTTCAGATTAATCTGGATTTCTATAAAGCAGAGGACGCAAGATGAGTCCAGCCCCTCCAGCACCCCTTGACCTTGGCAGACTAGAAGCTGAAGCCAGGTCAAATGCTGCCAAACATGTTGCTAATCTTCTTCAGGTTTTGCCCTTTTGTTTGTTGATTTGTTTCATTCATTCTTCTCTAAGTGGTGATTTCTCACTTGACTTCACACTAGAAATAATTCATGTGTAGATGGGGTTTGTTGAATATGTAAACTCTGATTAAGAGGCATGCATGTTGTCGTTTTCTTCATGGGGACTCAATTTTCTGAGAATACTGGCACCATATAAAGGTTAGCTGTTCTAGAATTTAGTCATTCTCTCAAGAGTATAGTTTGTGCTTATAGTTAAGTAATGAACAGTGTCCATCTGTTTTTCTACACAAAAAATATCCATGGATAATTTTATTTTATCTGAGTATGAGCAAATTGAATACTGCTGAGTTTGCTGGGAAAAGAACCAACAAGTACTCTTGGTTGGAGATGGAGGGAAAGTCCTGTTGCAACAGTCTGGTACAGAAAAGGGGGAAAGAAATCAGGCCACTTGCTAGACACTGGTCCCACCAAGGAACCAAGTTGTGGCCACCTTGACCGGCTGACTGGCCAGTGTACTACAGTGCTATCCTCACTGACCAGTAGCAATATTTCATTTGCTGAATAATTGCCATAAAGTTTTTTGTTAAAATGTTCTCCTAGTTACATTACTGTAGTAACATGTTTTATGATTAATAAGACTTCAGATGTGTGGAATAAAATGCCACGATTGAAGTCTTGTTAATCTATGTCTAATTTGTGTAGTTAGAAAAGAATCAAAACATAATTTGTTGGAATACCTGTGAAAAAGCTTTTAAAGCAGGTTAGGTCTGGAGCAGTACAACTGTCACAGAGTAAGGCAGTTATGGCATTGCCTTAAAGGTAAAACACCTTGCTTCCTTAATCTTTTGCTTATTTCTTTATTGAAAATGTACCTACATATCACATAATATCAATATGCCAAATTTTGCTTTTATGTTTGAATTATTTTTATAAACAGAATTAAAAGTTTATCAAATTAGAGTGCAGTTAATTAGGAGTCCTGCTGCCTTTTTCTTTTAATCAGAAACCTGACCAACTGGAAAAAGTGGATCAGTATAAAAGACGTGTTGCAAGGAAGAAAGTGAGTCTCTCTTTCTCCTTTTCAAACATTATTGCATCTATTTCTACAATATATTTGAAAAAAATTAACCTTTATTTTCATCAGTGTGATATTTATGTACAGGTGTCAGGATGCCACTTGTTTGTATGTTGCAGGCTTCAGTTGAGGCGATGTTGAAGACGGCTGTTCAGTCTCAGCTTGATGGCGTCAGAACTGGCTTGAATCAGCTCCAGAGTGCCCTGCAGGATGTGTATGAAATTAAGCAGAGGTAAGCAAAAAAAAAAAATGACTGGGTTATGGGGGAAAATAACCTGCCCTCTTATCCAGCATTTGAGTTAATATTCTAAATGTAATTCTTAAAATAACAGATTTTCAAGTCTCTTCATTACTTTAAATTTTAATTAAAATATGACTATTTGTTAGTACAAACAATTCTTTGAAAGTACACCTGGTACCTGCTGCAATAAGACATCTGAATCTCATTGACCTTCTGTCTTTTATTTGCTAGTCTTGATGAAATTGATGAGGCTTACAAGTCTGTCTCTTCTTTAAAAGACAAGCTTAAACAAGTACGTGATGAAAATTCGCAGTTCTCACAGGTAAGGAATTTTAATGATATGAATTTATTGTCTACTAAGTTAATAATCACGATATATCATTGATTTATCTTTTTTAAAATATGCATAATCAATGCCAACTTAAAGATAAAATCATTGTGATCATACAGAAAACTAAATAATGGAGATAAAAGTCTAGTCCCTTGGTAAACTTAGTGTGAGAGAGAGATCAAGGATGTTTTGGTGTATCAGGTATGACGACTCCTGGAGGCGAGAAGAATTTGGCCTTCATTAAATATATTATCATGAATTGGAGAAGGGAACAGATCTGAACTGGTCAAATCTGTCATGGTAGCAAAGTTCTGACTTTGTTGTTGTTCATAGTCACTGAAACATTCCATAAATATAGTACAACGTAAACAATTTCATGCTATAATATTCCTTTCATCTCTTTGCACACAGTGGTGATACATTTTGTGTTTTTGTATACTGGACTTTCTTGCTTTCAGATATCTTATTTTATAAAGTAGTTTAATGAAAACACTTTAAAATTCATCTTTATCATTTTCTTAAGAGGATAATAGTTCCCTGCTTTGGCCTGATTTCTTCTTGACAACTTTAGGCTGTAAGATTGAGACTTTTGATTATTTTAGCTGGCAGCAGCTGTGGAGAATTTAAAACACATCTTTACTGTGCCAGAAAGTGTGAGACGGACTCAGGAGTACATAAATGACGGCAAATTATTGCTCTCTCACAAACAGTGAGTATTGCCAACATGCGTTCATATCTATTACTGTTGGAAGAAGATTTTAAACTTATATAAAGCTAAATCATTGGATTCGTGTAAAAGTAGATTTCTTTTTTTGGCATTTGTGGAAAAAAAAAACTACTCTTTCTAACCCATCACTCCTTTTTTTTTTACTTTGATCATTCAGTTTGTTATTACAAATTTTTTTTCCAGCTTAACAGACCTGCAGATGTCAAGAGATGATTTATTGTTTGAACTCCATCGTCAGCCACAACAGAGTCCAACTGATAAAAATGTGAGGATTATTTAATCGTTTTTGGTAATTGAAAAAATAATTTATTATATATATATGTTATAAATAGGTTTCTTGCTATCAGCTTAACAAATAATACATCTACAATAATGAATCAGTAAAAAATATTCATGACAAAATGTATTCTAATGTGCGATCTCCATGATCACATCTACATTAATTCTGCTCTGTATTAATGCATGCAAAGATTTTGTTCTTTCTATCTGTATCAATTCAGAGAATTATTTTAGGCATAATGATGAACATAATTTTGAATTAATTAAAATTACTATTTAATATTGATATATATTTTTAATATACAAATGTGATAATGTAACATCATTTTGTTGTTTCTGCCTCACTTGTCACTGGCTAAAAGGGCTAAATTTGTAAAAGCCAACAGTTTTCTTTTAGTGACCCCTGGTGGTTAGTAGTGAAACTGCTTTGGTAATTTGGCTTGCTGACAATCCATTTTGGCTGATCATTTGGTCAACAGAAGCCAAGCAATTTCTTACATTGAAGAATGGAAAAACTTACCCCAGACCAATTCGCACCAAATAATAAACTAATTTTGACAGGTCTACAAGTAAGAACTAAGGGAAAACATGCATACATTTTGCCATAATCTTCGATAACTTTTTAAAAATAGGCCAGCCAGAATTTTTAAAATAAACACTAGAAACCTCACATGTGAATTTTTAATAAAAAAATGTAATGGGCATCAGGGATATTGTCAAAGCTTAAATCTGGATAAAGAGATTTAAGTTAGAAGGGCACAAAGCTAAAATAACTGGTAGACATGTGGGGATTGAGATTTTAATTAAAAAAATAATGGTAATAATAGTAATATCATAATTGCTAAATATAACTGATGTAAATTAGAAGAAAAAAACTGGTCACAATACAAAAGCATTAAATGAATTAAAATTTCTGTTTAAATTTAATATAACTTGTAGATCTTTAAAATTGTGTTGTAAATAAACATTTCTAAGGCATCTGTATACCAAATATTTAATATGTTAAGCCCTTTTATGCAATGTGTGATATGGAAAAGGAGGTTTTTGACTCACCTGAGTACTTTGTTAATGTTACTATTATTATAGAACTTTTTTTGAAGACTGCTTTGTGAGAGAATTCATCATGGCTCTTAATTTCTGCTGCAGACTCTGAAGCTCTATTTTGCTGATGTTGAAAAGTTATCGGACTCTTTGGGAAAGCAGCTCTGGCTCATCTTGCACAGAACACTGATGTCTGTCCGAAGAGAGCCCACAATCATTGTAACAGCACTGAGAATCATTGAGAGAGAGGAGAGGTGAGTTTCATCAGTAAACAAAATAATGCTTCTCCATATGCATTTAGTCCTTGTTTTAAAGTACTTTGAATAGGCTTGTTGTTTTCTCAGCTGCTTGTTTGAGTAATCTATCTACCTCATGAGTATAGAAATGGTATGCAGAAGATGGTGACTGCTGTACACCAGCCGATAAATCTGATTCTATTAAATGGTTCATAATTCTGATAAATTGTTAGCTCAACTTGATATTAGAAAAAAGCAATTTTTATTAGTAAAATTGTAATTTAAAAGAATAAATTACTGGTGTTGATAGAGCATGTCTGTCATTAATAATTTCAAGTGAGGTGAGAGGAAGGACAGCAAGTTAGTGGTGACTGATCTTCCTGTTTGAATTGTTTGATGACGTACAGTTGTCCCTCGGTATTCGCGGGGGTTAGGTTCCCAGAGTGCCCGCGAAGAGAGAAAAACCGCGAATATTGGACGTGGTCCATAAAAATGCCTATAACCGTCAAAATATAACGTAAAATATAATAAAAAAATATAAGTAAATATATAATAATAATTTAATAAAAAATACAACACTCAGAGAAACACTCGAGATAGCTACACGCGGTAAACTGGGATGATGCTGGGCTGCACTGCCTGAGACAGCGCCTCGTGGGAAGCAGCCAATCAGCAGCAAGGAGAAATGAATAACGCTCTCTGATTGGCTACTTTCAAACCTCCAGCCAATAGCGTTTGTTTTATATTGATATTTTGCTGAATTTACGTTAGTATTTATATTACAAAATTAGTAAATTATATTCTTATTAATAATTTAGTGTTAAAAAGCGTGAAAAAATATATATTGCCATGAAAAAAGCCATAAAAAAATCGTGGAAGATATTTGCGATTCCGCGAATATGCGGGGTTTCCACGAACAATTATTAGTTTAGGTTCTAAGGGAAATTCCGCGAATAACTGGGGGCCGCGATTACGCAGGGGTCAACTGTACATGAAACGACTTCATTAAATTACTGTTCATAGTGATATTTAACAAGCATATTGTAATTAAAATATTTTATGCAATTTTTTTTTTTGTCTGTTCCACTTGTAGTTTGGTTTTAGGCACAGTTTGAATCATATTAGTATTTAGGTAAAGTTTTCTTTTTTTAGGTTAAATACTGCTATACTGAAAAGACAGGAGCAGACTGGCTTCCTGCCACCTGGGCGTCCCAAGAAATGGCGTGAAAGATGTTTTCAAGTCCTTGAAGAATCAATATCTTCAAGGTGAAAGTTCCACAACTACACTGTTCTGCCTTTGTTTTGTTATTTTAAACTTTTATGAGTAAATTTATTATATTAATCCTTCTGACTTAGTCAAGAAATTAGTGGGACCCCCCTGTTTTTTGTTATAGTTAGAATCAGTAATATTCTGATTTAAAATCTTCTAGAAAACAACAGAGTGTCGAAGTTACTGTCAGGTGACCGATTTATTTTAATTAATTACCTAACTAACCCAGCAAAAGAGAAACTGAGCCACAGGAGCCTGCTAATCAGAGGTCTAGCTTTACATTAATTTCACTGTATCTGTCCTATGTGTCTCCGACTTGTAGCTGTGCCACCTGTTAGCTAGTAACGGCTAGAGCACAAACCCTCTATTCAGTCCCAGAAAGCTTTGGTGTAAGGAGAGTTGTAGCAGCTGCTTGCAGTTGTTAGCATCCTTAGTTTTAAAAAGAGACAATTAAGCACCCCCTTCCTCTTCCAGCCAGTTTACACAGTACAATGTTGGTCTGTAGGTACTGCATAATTTCTATTACAAGGTGCTTAGAAAATTCTATATTTCTTTTGTTATCAAGGTGATTTTTTTAAAAAATCGTTTTATTTCCAGAATTGAAGGAAATCAATCTGAAGACAGGAGTAGTAACAAAATGTGGTTGGTGCGGCATTTGGAAATCACCCGGCAGCTAATGATTGATGATCTTAGAGTAGTGAAAGTGTGTATATATGTGTTTGTACATGGTAAAGCTTTCTGCTTAAACTGGGTAGCTGAACCTTCTGAAACTAAGATTTACCAACTAAATTTGTACTGTAAATAACGAGACAGTTGGATTGTTTAAATTCTGTTTAATCGTTGGAAGTTTATTTACATAACTGTACTCAGAAAATGTCATCATTTGAAGATAGATAAATCTTCAAATGTCATGGGGACGAACAAATAGCCTTAGCTTTTTTTTCTGATAGCGTCTTTGCAATCCAGTTATATAAAATATTCACAGATGATTTGGGCATGCAGTATTTATGGAAACCTACTCCACTGCTCTGAATATTCAATTAAAAATGACACGGTTCAGACTATCAAAAACATTTGCTTACTAAATAAAAGCAATGGGGCTATGAAATAAATCTGGTAGTGCAGGCTCAAGTTTTATACATTTTTTTTATTTCAGACACTTTTGCCACCAATTTTCCCACCAGAATATGCTATATTAAAGCGTTACATTAAGATGTATCACAGAGCTTTGTCGCAGCATGTAAGTAGCAGTTCAGCATAATTATCAAACCACCAACTAATTTCAGTACAATTTACTTCTGAGATGCCCACTTGACTCTTTCCCTTTTGACAGCAGTTAATCTATTATAAAGACAGTTTATGATTCCTCTATACATATTAATTATACACTGGTCAACAAAATTAAATGCATTATACTCATTATGAATGCAAACCAACTTTTTTAGACTAATTTTTCATGCTGATTTCAAAATTTCACTCCATTTGTATGCAGCACGTATCAGTTTTTCAGTAGATACATGCAAATATTTACATATTTGTATATATGAAATCATTAACATAATAAATAAGGACATATTATTTTTAGAAAGTAAATGAGTTTATTGAGTTAAAAACCATCACTATCATTCTACAAAGAGTGAATACACAAAAAATGGGTCAGACAAAACAGACAAAGTTAGAACAACAGAGTTAGAAACATTGTGATTAGGATTCCCTGCAGTGTTCCTGATCTGGTTGATCATGGTAAAGTGTCCAGCAGTAGTCAGCCAGCATACTGTCATTCCAGAAGCCTTGGTACCGTTTCTCCATAGCACTAATGTCCTGGTGAAATCTTTCACCATGTTCATCAGACACCGCTCCAAGGTTATCTGCGAAGAAATCCAGATGGGAGTCCAAGAAGTGAACTTTCAGTGACATGCGACAACCCATTGCTGAGTAACATTTCAGAAGATTCTTGATGCCATCCTTGTAGTCCATTGCCTTCTTGTTGCCCAAGAAATTCTCACAGATCCAATTGAAAGCATTCCAGGCAGGCAGTTCCAGTTCATCCAGTGTTGTCTTGAACAGAAAAACACATTTGTAGAACCACATTTCTCTGCCGAAAATAAGTTATACGATCACCGTGCTCTAGCAGATACTTCTCCTTCAGTCTTGATGCCAACAGTTCTGCTTTATCTTTTGAGAGGGATAGGTCTCTGACAAGGTCATTCAGTTCAGCTTGGGAAAATTTCTGAGGTTCAAAGCTATCATCATCAGCCGCGTAATTTTCCTCAGCAGCACTATCATGACAGTCAGCATCATCATCTGATGTTTCAATACCATCATCTGGTGGAACTGGAATTGGCAGACTTCCATTGTGAGGCACAGGTCTCATTGCAGAATCCAAATTGGGATACACAATTTTGTGTTTATTCTTCATAGAAAATCCTGTGACATTTACTTTGCAAAAATAACAGTCATTAAAATGGTCTTTCGGCTCCCTCCATATCATTGGAATGGCAAAAGGCATGGAGTTCTTCCTCTTATTGAACCAGTCACATAAGCCATTTGAGCAAGCTGAACAGATAAAATGTGGTGCCCATAACTTGTCCTGATCTCCAAGAGGACAGTCAAAGTAAAGCTTATAAATCTTCTTGATCTCTGGTGTTATTGTACGCTTTTGAGCTTTCACAATAAATTGTCCAGACATAACAAAACACATCAGGAGGATTTCTACACTGTCTTGACATTGTTAACACTGTAAAATAAGTAAGGAAATGGATACAAACGGTTATACTTATATTGAATTTGAGATGATGAAATATTTCATCAGACCAATTATGACTGGACAATTTGAGATGTTGAAATACCTATTTCAGCAGACAAAACTTGATTGGTTAATTTAAGATGATGAAATATTGCATCTGAACTATGCAGCAGTGAATAATGTAGTTTATTTTAAAGGTGTGTTTCCATGATGTAAATGAAATACATGCATACATGTCATTAATTGGAATTTCTATATAATGCATGAGCTAAAACCAAAAAACTTTCTCATCTTGAAAACTGTACATGATGTCAAAAAACTAATTGTATATTTGAAATCAGCATTAAAAACTACACTAAGTACACCTTGACATATGCTTGAGGAAAAATACTTGTTGACCAGTATTATTTACTTAAAGTTGCTTAACTCATTTTATATACAAATCAGTTTTTTCTAAAATCATTGTAAGTAAAGTGCTGTCAGCAGCAGAACCCTTGTGGTTGGTGTGATACATTCAAGTTAATTCTGCAGTGTAGAATCTGAATGAGATGAAATGGAAACAGCTCTAGAAGTGAAAGCTTTGTATCTGATGTATTTTTTGTTTTCTAGTTGCGGGACTTGATTTCACAACAGTTAGAAGGTAATGAGTACATTACCTTGCTCACCTGGGTAAATGCATATGAGTAAGTATGCTGCTGCTTTGCCATCATTAAAATTCAAAACAGAACTAACTTAGAAATTTGAAACTTAAAGAATTAATTTCTTTAAGTAGAACTGCAATCAGATTCTCCATGGTTTGAATTTGGGAATATAGTACCAGCCCCCTAGGGACTGACAAAACAGTGACCCTAACCTCTCAGCCAATCTGAATAACCTTAAAAACTTGAATTTATGGTGGCTACTGTTATTAACAGTAGATCCACCTGATTTTGCTTATTAAAACAGCATTTGCATGTTGGGTGTATGTTCTGCCCATTTACTGTCTTAACCAAACCATCAGGTAGCCATTTGCTCTAAACAATGCAAACACACCGGAGCACTGCTGCTTCTGACTGATTCTAAGCTCATGGCTGACTGACGCTTGTCAAAGACGCCTTATCTAAAGTTAACGTTTATAATTATTCAGCATAACACAAAACTGACCGCAGTGAATGGTGTACATATTGCAACTTATTGTCCATACGATATGTAGCAGATGTAATGACAAACTTCTGCCATTGTCAGCCTTGTTTTGGTTTTTTAGTTATCCTTATAAATGAAGTAAAATATTAAATTATGGATGATATTTTTAAAAATTAAGCTTGTAATTATTTTCTTTCTTGGTGTCCAATATTCTGAAGTGAATAGAGCTATGTATTTCTACAAATATGGCAGTTCCCAATCTCTTGAAAATTTCTTGATATTCTGCTAAATTGACTAGAAGGGGAGGCTTGACCCTTTATATTCTTTTGCAGCTCCCCAGAGTTGATGAAGAGCCCTGATCTCAATATAGACACTAAGGATCTGCACCCTTTGCTTGAGAATAATGTTTTGAATAATCTACAGGATGAGTAAGTGACACACGTAGTTTAGCATTCAAAGCCCCATTCTCATGTTTTTTTCCATCTTTTAATTGTGTATTGCAGACTTTGTATTATTTACTTATCTATATGAACATTTACTCTCATGGTCAATCATCTGCATTTTAGAAAAGACAGCGTCTTTAGTTTTTATTAATTAAGATAAACGACAAAAGTAAAAATAATTTTGCCAGCTCTATCCTTACACTACTGGGAGATTTGCTTAAAAAACGTTAAAAATATATTGAAAACTATAAGAATTGTCTTAGATTATTATGCATTAAATTTAGCAGTTCTAGTACGTTGCATCAATGTGGCTTTTATTCTAATGCAGGTTTCTTGTGAGTAGAAGGAAGAATATAGTAGAGTGGATGCATAATGCACTGACATCAGACATGAAGGTATCTACATCTCTTATACTCACATTTTGTTAAGTTTTAAATTTTGGTGAGCCATATCTTTGAAAATACTATGAAAACACATTAGTCTGGTATTAATATTTCTAAAATTATGAGTTTGTAGTATTAGATATCCTTGGTAATGTTGTTACTTGAAGACTAAATATGCATAGCAAAGGTGTTGTGATTTTTAAGTTGAAGTGTAATATTCGTACAACCATCAGCTACCCAGAGAGCTGCTTGAAAAGTGCTCACAAATTTCTCAACCTACAAAACACATTTATTTATTAGTTTCTTAATTTTTTTAAAAAAGTATATAGTTGTTTGTGTGAAAGAGACAACAGAACAATGAATATGTCTAGAAATGTAAAATCTCCATGGAACTTTGTCTTATGTTTTTGTTACAATGTTGTAAGATAACGGTATTCTACTGTATATACATTGTGTTTAAGGAGACTGACCCATACTTTAGCAGCTTCATTATATTTTTTAAGGATTGGTACAGAGATGAACTACCAGACACAGACAAAGATCAGTACTACAATACAGCACTGTCAGTGATCATATTCCAAATGATGGATCAGAATGTTAGTCTTTGTTTTACTGATTGCATGTCTTTCCAGTTTTTCCATATAAACTGAGTTTGTTTTGATGGGGAGAGATTGTGTGAGAGAATAATATAGAATTAGAAAGTTAGTCCAGTTTTGTTTCTGAAGTACACTGAATGAATGCTAAAGCTGTGCAGTATACTGAATGACCTAATGCTTCCACGTTGGAAATACAAGTTTTATTGGACTCACCATGGAATGATTCTTCAAGCAGATTTTTTGTTGTTGCATGTATGGACTTTCTAACAGTAACTAGATGCAAGATTTATGGGAGTCTAAGATTATGGCTACCAGTTAAATTGGGTTTTTCTTTCATTTATGTTCCGTTTTTATTTTTCATTCTTCTTACTTAATAATGATACTAAAGCTTCTCTTCACATTTGGTAGTTTTCTTGCTATACTTAAGCAGTAACAATGGTGCGATTAAAAACTTCACAAATTTTGTAATGTGATAATGCTTTTTTTAAAAAAATTAAATTAAATTGTTTTAAATATACTGTTTAGCTGCTGTATACACCTTCAAGGATATTGTTTGTTTTTTAAAGTTCGATACAATGTATTCTGCTTTAAAACTTTAGAAAGTGAATTAATGTAGAATGATTTGGCCTTTGAACGCAAGAGAGATTCACCGATACTGCCCTTTCAAGGATATGACTGAGTATAGGAGTTGGCACAAGACTACTGCACCTTTGTAATGGGCTATGTTTGAATTTGTATAGATTGAATTTCAGTAATGTTTAAGATTATCGTCTAAGCTGGTAATGACTGTTTTGTCTGTTCCAGCTTCAAGTTGGTCAGATTGTTGGACAAGATTTGGTCAAGAAGATTCTTCAGTTGTTTGCAGATGAACTCAATCTCTTTGGGGACAATTACAAAAGTAGGAGAGAGACTTTATTTTCTCTTCTCAGCTTTCAACAGTGATACCCAGACCACTTTGACACTAGTGTATATTTAAAAAGGGAAAAAGGGTTTCTGAGAACTGTTTACTCCACCATCTTATTTAAAAAAAAAAAATTGTTCTCTGGGACCCCCCTATGTGTATCTTTTAATCAGATTTAATAGATCTGACTTTGATTATTTTACTTGTGATTACTTCTAATTTTGACACTTGCTGTTCTAAATGTGTTTTTTTGAGGTTGGTTGGTGGGGACCCATCAAAAACTGTCACTTTATCTACAGGGTCTTGTGAAAATTTGCTGCACTTGGAATGTACTTTACCTGATTTTCAAAACCTGATAGTATCATTATGGACATTGAAAAGTGTTTCATGCATCACTTGCTGCTATTTGTGATATCCTCTATTGTAATACTCTCATCCTACAATCTTATCATATTTGGTACATGTAAGCTCAAACAGTGGGGCAGAACGCTGTCTCGAGCGCAAGTTCTGAGGTCATTTATTATAATATCCCATCTCAGTGAAACTCGTGCATATTATACTTATGTTTGTTAGTGCATAATTAAAAATGTTTTTGTTAGTTTTACAGTTTCTGGTTTATTAGAAATTAAATTTTTCTTTGACCATGCATTTGTTCTAGCTGAAGAGAAGAGCTGTCCGAGCCCTGTTGAGTTTCTGGGGTCTGGTATTGAAGTTAACATTAACGTTCTGTTTTTAAGGTGAAATAAACAACTACAAAGATAAACACCTGCAGAATCGAAGTAAACCAAAATATTTCACACAGTACATGGTGAGCGATTCCGTCTGATTCTGCTAGTTTGATTTCTATTTACTTCTAACCTCTTGACAAAAAGCAGTAGAGTATTTTAAAGAGGTATTTAATTTACTATACTCTAGATAATATTTATCTAAATTAATTTTTCTACTTTTTCAATGAAATAAACTGGATTTTGCAGCAAATGGAGGGAAATATATAAGTTTTAAAATGTTTCTAATTTTAATAAATGATAGAATGTCATTCTTTTTAGAAAAAATTTAAAGGAGTTTTTCAGTTTTGTAAAAAAAAAGAAATATACTGTATATTTCAAATAATATTTTCAGGTCATTAGAGTGACTACAAGGATGCGAAAAATCTATGGAAATAGAAATCCACTAATTTCCAGTGTTGTTTTGCATCTTCAGGCCATTTTCCGTGATTCTGTATTTTTTTTTTAAATATGATACACAAAGGTTTTCTCCAGGGCTAATTATTAGGATCTATTCGAAAAAGAAAAAAAAAATACATTTAAAATTCTCAGAAAGCATTTAGTCATCTTCATTTTGTCTTACAACTGCAAATGTTGATAATGGGCACTAGAGAGCCTACATCTATGTACCCACTAATTTAGTGATATTTGTACTGATGCATGACTACATGAAAGGGAGGGGGGCTGGGAATTGAACTCTATTGCGAAAATGGCTCACAGTAGGCTTTATCATTGGAAGGAAATTTTAAAACATTTGAAGAGATCTAACTCAGTTTCAGCATCCTTTTTACTGAGTAATCAACTGAAAATTGTGATTTCACGCTTTAATTTGAAATCTGTCTGTACTGCATCATGCACATTTGAGTTTTGGTTGGTGACCATTGGATTAGCAAATGATTAAACGGTGATAAACACTGACTAAAGAGGATATTTCTTTGTAAGATACTGTGTATATATATGATCAGGTTAGGGGCCAGAAAAAATGTGAAAGATGACTGTGGTTTGGTCACTGCAGAAAAATATGGAGAGAAAATGTAAAATTGATGAAGGAATTAAATCCTTGACAATTGGATTGGCTTGAAGCTATTGCACAGAAAATTCTGGTGCACTTTTAAAAAAAAAACTTACCACTCACATCCCTGAATAAAGGCATGTATATTGTTTGAAGAAATGACAATATACATTTTTAGTTTCCTCTATCTGAGCATATTTACAAAATATTGTGTTCAAAACAGTTTGTCTGCTTGAGAACCAGTTAAGAAAAGATTGGATGCGGAAGTCGTTTGGAGATGGTTACGCATTGTTCTTTCAAGTTTACACAATTTTCTTTGAACTTGAAACTTTATTTTCTCTTTTTAAAACAAAAAAGGTAGGTTTTTAAATTCCTCGTCTTGGAAATCAGTTCTTATGCAACTTTTGAAATAACTGTTGTTATCATCTGCAGATTGCTCACATCAACAATTGCTTGTCTTTTGGCGACTACATCAAGCAGCTACGTAAGCGCTACTTAGAAGAAGAAGGCAAAGAGGTGGATGAAGAGGAGGAGGAGGAAACAAACATCCGCAAAGATCGTTTCCAGATGCTAACCGAAAAGTTTATGCGAACTGCCACATTTGGGTTTGTCATTTATGTGGACTTTATTATTTTAAGTTACTGCTAGTTGCTTTTATTAGAAAAATCAACATCAAAGTTTGCATGTAATACCATTTTTAAATCAAATAAATTTGTTAAAGTCAAAAATTTGTACAAAAAATAAAAAAATATGATAATTCTTACAATTTTTATTTCAACTAGTATTGAGTGCTCATCTGCGTAAGGGGAAGTAACCTATAATTTTTAAGGGATGCTTTTTCTTCTTGGTTAGTGCTTGCAAGTTTATGTAATTTCATATGAAAATAACTTAATAATAATTTCCGAGGGTACATAACAATAAAAAAAAATTAGTATCACTGATGATAAGAACTGAAAATCAAAGTGGAGATAACATTAATACTTTTAACTTAGTGTTAAGAAAAAAATTATCAATTTTACTCTTTATTTACTTTCAAATGCTAGAAAATTTCATAAACTTTAACTATTCTTTCTGAAGCACTTAAAAATTTGTATTTTAACATCCAAAAATTAAACATGCAAATTGGTTAAGGCAAGTCCTTTGGTAATCAAATAAGATTGTTTCTCAGCTATTTCAGGGGTAAGAAGGAAAGTAAAATTCAAATTTTTGGGGGGCATTCAAGTGGGTTTTTAGACTGTTATGAGAGAGGGACCCAGTCAAGACCAATGCTTATTCTTGTTTCTACATTTCTCCTCTTCCTTAGCAGCTCTAACTTGTTCAAGTTATTAACTCCCTGTTTACATTTGGATCACCAAAGTTTGCTATCTTTGCAGGTTTCTTTCTCCACATTGTAGTTATTACTGCATTTTGCTCTGGTTAGATTTCAGTGTCCTTATCTCTTTCTGGCTGCCAGCACTTAAGTTGGTGTTCAGTTCAGAATGTGAAACCCTGGAGTCATCTGTATGGCATGTGACCATTTCATTGATATTGAACTTCGGTAATCATAGCATCAGTGCTGGTACATCTGGTTTCTGAGCACAATCCCAAAGAATTTGAAGGATATTCCATAAGGAATGCTGGTGAAAATTTTAGAAGGCATTTAAGCACGTATGAGTAGGAAGTTGAAATAACAAAATGAATAAAGCTTAAATGATTGTGGATGTAATTCTGACGAATCAATCTTTAGAAATTGAAAAATCACTATTAGTATTTCCTCACACTTGACAAAGTTTCAGCCAAGAAAAACAATGTAGAGAAGTAAAAAAAGCTAAAAGAAATGTTTTATATTGCTTACAAACAAGATTGATTTTTCTTAAATCTTAGTTCTGAATATATACACAACTATTATTTATTTCTAGCCAACATCTTATAATATTTAAAAATGTCAAAAAATTTCAAAGGTTCTAAACATCAGCATGACCAATAATAGTGATCCATGTGAAGGAATTTTTGCTTGTTTTATACATCTTTTTTTTTACAGGGAATATAAAGAGATGCTAATTATTTGCAAAGTAACTTTACCCAAGGTTGGTGCTTCGCCAAATCAGATGCACCATCTGTCTATCTTTTTGTACATTTCACATTATGCCTAAGTTTGGCACAGAGTAAGTAAGACTGCTGGGGCCAGGCTAGATGACTTCAGTTAGGACTTCTATTGTTTCAGGTGCAAAATTCTGCTAGAAGTGGTTTTCCTTGACCTCCGTACGAGTGGCCAACTAGAACATCTGATGACCAAACAATGGTAAATTAGCATTGTCTTACATTTATCAGATTTGGGATGTACAGGAGATGAGGTGAATTAGACCAACATGAGCTTTTAAAGGGCAGTATCAGCAATTCAGTTCTGTTTTAAAAAGTTACTGAACCTAAGAAAACAAAACATGAAATGTAATCTATTTTCCCTCAGTAGTTGACACTGGGTTTTGTTGTTTACTAGAATATCAATTAAATTTAAACTCAGCAGCATGTGTAGTAGCGAATGAGTATGGACCTACTGATACAGCGTCAGGGTGTGCAAAAATTTGTTATTAAATAAGTATTTTGTACATAGAAAAAACTGCCATTTTCTACAAATATAAAACTGCGTAGCTTTTGTTATCTGTCTTCAGCTAAGAAATAGACTGCACTTCCAAAGTCAGATATAAAAGTGTATCAAAATTACTGATAAATGATCAAGTATTTCTGTCTATTAGAAACAAGTCTCTTCCAAGATGTTTACAATCAACATCTATTGTTTGTTTGGTTCAGGCGTTCACTGACAACAGTGATGTCAATGGAGAGAGAAAGTATGTTACTCAAGTAAGAAAATAGATTTGATAAGGCAGCCCACACATCCCTGACTAAGCCCACCCTTATCTCTTAATTCATTATCGAGAGTTTAAAAGTTTTTGAGAAAATAATTCTAAAAAATAGCTAAACAAAACTGTTGACTTTAATTAAAAGAATAATTAACTATGTTGTATTTTGTCAGAAGTGTTAATCCTGATTCAGTATAAGATGAGAAGAATTAAGTTATTTTTGTCTAGGATGACCAGCAGTGATGCTGTAGAAACTATCTGTGCAACACTGGAAGATTACAACAGTGACTTTGAACATCTGAAGCCTAGGGTGTATTTCATATTGATGTTTGAGGCACAGAGAAGGATTCTCAAAGAATATCTCAAGGCTCTGCTTTCACGGTGAGTCATCCACATTCTTGTAGTTAGTTTGAGTTAACAAATGATTTTAGAAATATGAGCGCTGATTCAGTTTTAGTGTTACTGGTGTGCAATTTCCCACACAGTGAAAGGACAAATCAAAGCTAGATGTCTGGTCTGGTTAGCTCTCAAGAAAGAGCTGATGGCAGCTAAGAACAAGTGTATTCAGATCATGCTCTGTAGAGAGAGAGAGAGAGAGACAGCTCCTCTGCTCATTAATATCCTGTGTTTATATCAACAAGCTGTAGCTACCCTTAATTCAGATATGAAAACCCATGCTTAGTCAGTGGGGCAAAAGCTTCATTTTCCCCAGAGAATAAAGAGTTTGATTAGCAAGCAGTAGTTTATGGACTTAAATCCAGCTTGGCATCAGGACTATGAATAGAGATGAGGTCAATGGAAGTTATCCTTACCAAACCTGATTGTTTGTATTAGAACTATCATGAGGTTGGTGCCAGGAAAAGTCAATTTTGTGACAACAGAGGTGGTGATATATGTACTTGTCAGCAGATTTTGTTTCCCAGTTTCTACAAATAAACTGAATCAGTGGTGTAATGCCCCTATTTTGGTCAAATCCTGAAAAAAATGTGCATCATTACTGGCTACATTATTTCTTCACCTCCCTCTGTATCCAGGGAAGTTGTTCGTATGTCTGTGAAATACTATGATTTTTCCTATTTTCACTTGTTAAGCTCTCACCTCAGTAGCAGGCAAGACGGACTATGAAAAACATTGGTATTAAGAACTCTGTCACAGGTTTTAACTGGAGGAAAAAAGGGGGGAAAAAAATCTGTACTTAAAATTGCTGAACTTCAGTGTCATAAAAGTACTAATTTAAGTTGCATTGTCATTGCCATAAACTGGCCTAGACACAGCAGGTTCTCTATTTGTACATTCTTAATTGTCGTCTTGCGTTTCAAACTCTCAATAATTTTGGGGTCCTGGTTGAAGAAAGTGGACAATTATAGAAAAACTACAAGGCTAAGGAATGGTATGTTGGTTTGCTTATAGCAGAAGTATTTAGATGCATGAAACTCCTGTGATCAGTTTGCTTAGAATTTTCTTGCAGGAATGCACTTTAAAAATGATAAAAATTGCTTTCAGCCTTGAGAATCAGATTTTTCTTACACCCTACAATTTTAAGAGATATTTCGAAAGTATGTTTTAGAAGCAAACCTGACTTGACTTTAAACCGACAGGAAGCTGTCTTTCAAGAACTATGAAGAGAGAAGAGAGTCTGCAGAGAAGATCTGTAAAGAGGCTAATCAGCTAATGGATTTGTTTACGAAACTTTCGCCTACACCTCAAAAGGTGAAGTCGTCTCTTTTTTCTTCTTTCAAGATTGTTATTGTTGTTGTTATACAGAAATACTAAATTGTAAACATTTTTTCTGAAAGGATTTGGGGATGATAATATTAAAAATCTGAAAT
Source organism: Nautilus pompilius (assembly GCA_018389105.1). Taxonomy (NCBI): domain Eukaryota; kingdom Metazoa; phylum Mollusca; class Cephalopoda; order Nautilida; family Nautilidae; genus Nautilus; species Nautilus pompilius. The sequence continues at coordinate 77,595 of JACATO010000941.1, read as the reverse complement.
GTATGGTATGAATTCTAGCTGGTAATAAATAGTATGTCAGACTGATCAAGCAATATGAGACATGAAACAAAAGAGAAAATTGTATTTCATTTATACGAATCTTTAGTTTGTCCACATTTTAAATTTGCTGTAGAGGCATAAGAAAAGAGCTCTTCAACAGAGATTCACTTGAATGTTTCCAGATTTTAAATATGTGACTTTTTAACTTATTATGAATTAAAATGGCTGCACCAGCATGAATGAGGACTGCTTGTTATTTTGTCAGCCAGATTGTTTCTGTATAAATGGCAGTTAGTTTGCAGAACACAAGACTAGCATCTAAACTAATAAGGTATGCATCCCTGATTTCATCATAATTAGGCTTGAAAAATAGTGAAAATTGTTTGTAATCCAGTTTATTTGATGACATTTTTAAATATCACTTCTCGCCTTTTTTAGACTTAATTTTTTTCAAGTGTGTATAGATTTATGAAATCTTTATCTGCTGAGTGATGCAGTATTAACGCAGATACCGAGTTTGAAATGTTTTTACTAGTTGTCCATTAATGAAATTGTAGCGTAACTTAAAAATTTTTAGAGGTTTAAATGGTTTTATAGAAAACTTTATATAAAACAATTATTTAAATTTTAATTGATACAGGATACTTCATTTTCTGTGCTTTCCATGCTGGCTGAAGTTATCCGCTTACGTGATACGTCCATGTTGTCTTTAGAAATAACAGTAAGTAAATCTGTTCTTTGTGTGTGCAATCTGAAACTTATATTAAAGAGATTGATAAAAGATGTGTATTCTAAAATAACTTCTATCATTAGTCATGCAACTGATAATTACAATAAACAACATTATAGAAATTATTTAATTTTCTTTTGGAATTTTTACAAAAACAATTTGATGTAATAAGTAATTTTTTTGAAGTTCATAATTTGGTAAATAAAGGTAGTTTGTATTAAGTTATACAGGAGACTGCTGTTTACTGTGAACTTAAAATGTCGATGTTTATAATTAAATGTAAGCTTACAATCACAGCATACCCTTAATGTTTCATTTCTTTTCTGCTTTGTGTATCTATGTAGCTGAGACAATAAAATTCCAAATTATTTATTTTTTTAAAATAAATCTAGGGTTTGGTTAATAAATACCCTGATATTCGCATGGAACAACTTATTAACCTGCTGCTCTGTAGAGGTGACATGAGTCGGTCAGACGCCAGACAGGTAAACTCTGCCATATTTTTACTAGAAAATTATTGTATTGCTCTCTCCAAATTTGATATTCATTTCCATTCAATGTCAGAAGCAGGAAAAAAAAATATATGCCACCCTGAGACAAAGTTTTTGTTATTTATGCAAAAACAAGCCAGAGTGAAAAAGTGAATTTAAGAAGAAAATTTTAAAAAAGAATTCATTCAAATTCTTCGTTTGTTTTAGTATGTCTGATAAGGAAAATTAAATATACTCTTTGAGAACGAGAACACATAAGGATTATCTCCCTTTAAAATGTCAATGCCATGTCTTCATTTTGAATCAAGCACCTGATTCTGACTAGAAAGTTATCTGGTAAGTTTAGTAAAATATGCATAGTGAGGAGAGGTGTTCAAGAAAGTGTGAATGTCGTTTTTCATTCCAAATGGAGGTGAGATGCCAAATAGGGACTTCTGTATCAGTTCTGCTCGCATATATGTACAGACAAATTCAATAAAGTCACTAGTAGTACTATCTTAAACAATGGTTATGAGAGCTAATATTGTTCCACTTAAATTTGGAAAATACTGAGTTTAGACCTAATAATTAGTCTCCTAAAAAAAAAAAAATTTTTCAGATGTATGCAGAATATTTTGGGGAAAGAAACAGTGGTTGATGATGGATCATGTTTATTAAAGAAAAATAACGAATGAGTATAGAATGTAAGCTAATCAAGGAATCTACAATCCATGCTTCTCGCATTTGGCTCACATTTGTACATGTGGCTGGTAGTATGTCAAATAAAAAGCCTGGAAATATTTTTTTAACAAGGGAGCTATGGTCCCTTTTGTATGGGGGCCATGAATTCACCCCCCTAAAAAGGCTGAACATCCACTTTTGAAAACAACTTTTTACTCTTTGAACTAATTAAGATAAAGGCTTCAAATTTGGGTGGGGTGAGCTTTCTCTCTCTCTCATGAAAATGACAAAAAATGGTATGCCTAGGATACTACGTAAGTTACCATAAGTAGAAAGAAAATATTGAGAACCAAACTTTAGAGCCCTGGAATTCCACTGTTACAGGTACTGCAGAACTCGCTGTGCTAATGTGTTAAAAAATACCACAGGTATCTCTAGGCCAAAAATGGCAAAGATAGAGAAATGGCTTTTTAAATGGAAGCTTCCATGCACCCACTTTGCTGCTCACAGCGCATTACATCATTACCAAACTTTACCCTTGATATAATAGCATCAGCCATTGCTATCTTAGTGGGTCAGCAGGGTAGAAGCAGTGGACCTACCTACCCAGAGGTACTGAGACTGGGTTGCCAGCATGTCTCACTCGTGCTAGAAAGAAACAGGTAAATTGATAACCTCCCAGAGTGTCTGCCTGGACCACTATGGAGTCTTCCTTGATAATCGACAAGTCCATTTGGAATTTATGATTCTGTTAAAAGATTAAGAAAAAAAACTATGGTTGTTATTTTAAATTAGGAATGCTAACATTGATGTCTTGGAGAGATCAGTTTATCAGAAATGAACTAATTGTATTCCCTTGGGAGGAGGTATGTTTGGAGCGAGGCCCTGGCTGGTGTGTGTATGTACTCAGTAGTCCTGTCAATATTTAAGATATTCAAGCAGTCTGATACTAAAGATGATCTTGCAGAGTTTCTGGGTTAAATCATTTGGCTGGAGAGAGACGTCAGAAAACAGCTAAGCATCCTGAAGCTAAACCCAAAGAAAAGCTTGACGGCACCCAGTACCAGTAGATGCCGGGTATAGTGAATATGTACCACTCAGTGCTGCTGAAAAAGGAGGAAGAGGACCTGAAGTCTGCTATACAAGCACAGGTGATGCTTTCCAATTGTAGGAGCCAAACCCTGGCAAGGAAGGCGGCTGTAAAGTACAAACTTGAGTATACTACTAAAAAAGCCAATGGTGATTAAACTTCTAAAAATGCCCAGAGATACTGTGAGAGGCTACATATATGCACGAGTGATCTCAGAATCAAAATAAGTGAACTTTAAGGGACGCAATGGACATTTGAAAAATTTGCCAGATACTTTGGTGGTTAAAATCCACTAGTGGAATACCAGACATAAGAACAAAAGCTGCTCACAGGAACTGATGAGAGAATCAGATTTCTGTCAAGATGAGTTGTCAGGTATACAGCTGGATTGGGAAAGAGTTTTGAAAATTTTAATGATTTTCTGAATCAGATAAGGTAACTAAGTAGCACCATTGTCATATTACTACAAAATTACTTTGGTGCTGTAGTGTACAGGTGGGCAACTGCTGTTCAACACTTCTCCCCCCTTGAAGGTTCGTGGTGATGGTGACTGTGCATTGATGGCATTATATTTCGCCAAGTTCACCAGTGCTCACTGGTGCGTGGCGAAGCAGGCTGCACCAACCAAAGGTTGGAAGAGAGTAGCAATGTAAGGTGCTGGCAGAGCGTATGTGTGTACCCCTCACACACACACACACAAGGTACTGTTTTGGTCCAGTGTTACTTTTGTGCAAAAGGGGTTATGAGTCACACATTTCGTTTGACACATTCAAGAGAGATTAAGATGGTGTTTAATCTTACATGTTTTTACGATACTGAAGATTGTATCCAGATTTAAATAAGAGAATTAGATTTAGGTGTCTTAAAGTGACATAGTATCTTGCCATGAACCCTGATCTAAGTTCCATTGAGAATGTTTGGGGTCACCACTTAGAGACAGAGTGAAGGAGGATGTCATCAACAAGGAGCTCTCTAGATTTTGGTGCAGGACAAGTGGAAGAGCACCAAGCCCAGAAGATGGATTAACTTGGCAGTTGCACATTTTTTCACTTTCTCTATATTTCATGTTTATTGTATTAATGAATTGCTGCTTGTTACATAACAATTTTTCATATATTAACATAGAAAGGCTTAAAAGTATATTTTTATGCCAGAATTTAACCTTACAAACATTTCTGAAGCTTGCTAAATTTTGACAAGTACTGTATTTTATGGGAAAGTAATTCAAGACATTTGAAGGCTGCTTTACATAAATAGTTACAGGTTTTAGGGACAACACTGCCGACTGAATGTCTTGCTGGCATTGAACCAGAGTCTTATAGAGTGAGATGTGTGCACTCAAGCAAGAATTAGAGATCACCCAGTTTTTAAACTTCCATTGAATTCCATGTTTAACAGAACAAAACAAAGATTCTTTTCTGAACAGTTTTGGTAGACAAAGTCAGTGTGGTAACAAAAAAGTGGCAGTTTTGTGGGATCTCTTGATAAACTGCTAATTTATTGTAAATTAATCACCAGCCTAGCAATCTATTTTACTTTCTTCCAGATGGTGCTGGATACACTTGGGGAAGAAAACCAATTGAAGCCAAAACCAAAGGGGATTTTCTCTGACATAGCAGCAGCATGAACTTTTGTATTGCCTCTGTCTGTCTGCCTTGACTGTTGCAATGTTATATTTATTTGCTCTCTTCTGTTTTTTGAAATGGTCATCTGTTCTTGATTCCCCGGATCTTGCTTTAAGGAGATAGCAATGTGAAATAAAGCAGCACATGATACCGAATGGCAGTAGTTCTCTTCTCCTGATTGGCTACAAAAACAGAGAGAGACAACTTCCAAGAATTATAGATCTGGCAGCAGTTGTGTGAGCAGATGCTGCTGGCATATCTTGCTGCTTCCTCAGCAGATGCATACTGACCTCAGTTTACCTACTGGATAAAATCAAGCATTAGACTCTAGTGTCATTTGCAGACAACTGCATAAAAATGTACTTGCTATTCTTTAGAATTGGAAGAAAGAAATAGGCTCTTTTCAGTTGACCTTGAATCTTTTGTGGAATACCTATATATATTATTTAATAATGTAGCTTTCTGTAGGGGATAGGAGTAACACCAGAAATTTTTTGTTGTCAATGAAAACAAAATCTACTGTTCAAAATTTCAACTGTGAAAATCAAATTTAATTTTTTTTTTTTTTTACTATGCAAGGATATGGAATCTGAAACCAATCTGTGTAAAGAAACTAATACATTTTCTTAAGTTTGTTATAGATTAGACTGGTTATGAACTGTCATGGTAATTATTACAGAAGCAGAGTTCATACCCCCAGTTCTCATCTTTTCCCAAAAAAAACCATTTCTGTACTTATCTGCTTTAGGTTATATACATTTCTTAATCCCGCAGGATATTATTATTACATAAGTAAACATAATTACAAGCTACACATTACTACTTGCTGTAAAACAGTTTCTGAAACTATATTTTCTTCTTTCCTTCCACTAGACAGCAGTGTTTGTTTTAACCTCAGCTGTCTTTTCTGCCAGGGCTGTGCAGCGGCAACTTGGTTAGCAAAGTCGAGAGGTCGGCGGTAGTCTCCATGTTTGTTCCAAAGTATGAAACTGGGCACAGTTGTTGTACACCAATCTACAATTGAAATAACCTCTATTTTGAAAACAATCCCTGTGGTTAGCTAGGGGGCCTGACACTGCATGCTTCAGTGGTGAAACTGCTGTTATAACAGTTCATTTAGGTATGGGAGGAAACTGGGGGCGTACAGTAAAGTTTAAAGATTTTGGTGTGATGGAACACCGCCAGATTTGTTAACCAAGACACAAGAACTTGCTGCTCGATCAGTACAAGAAGCTATGCAGACATGACTGTCGGAATGTTCATTTTTTAGTAGATTTGTTGGATGAACACCATGTGTCATCGTCGCGTTGTTGTTATTACCTGTGTTACATCTAGTGTTTTCAGCCCAAAATCACGTATCAAAATTGAGGACCACCTTGAATAACTCATGAGAATTTCTGAGGGAAAGTGCATGATAAAGAACAAAATATTATATAAATATTAATGTAGTCTATGCCAAAATGATTTCTGTTTTTAGTTTGTATTTGTAGTATGTAAAGGTTTTGCTATACTAGGGACCTTGGTATCTGGCGCCTGCATTTTATATGAACATTTAGGTAACAGTATTGCAGGCAAAGTTCCATTTGAACAACATCCCTATTTATTAACATGAGCCTCCCTAACCCAGCGGTAGGGAGTTGCTTGAGGCCTATAAAATGAAAATTACCAAACTGAGACTGGTAGAACTGTATTCAGCAAAAAGGGAAAGATATCAGTCTAGTTTTTCCCAGAAAAACTTGGAATTCTATAAAACTGTCACCTGACAAACAAATTGTGACAATATTCATTTTTAGACTTTGCAGAAGTTAAAAACAACAGAATGAACAAGTGCAGCACATGCAGACAAAGATGGATTAGCAGTAAAAACTAGAAGAAAAATAGCTAATTCTTCTTACAACTTCAAAACTAAATTATTTCAGATTACTGATATTTTAATAAAATACACCAATCAGCATAAATTAATTAAACTTATAAGCATAACGTTTTTTCAGGAGATAGTTAAGACATGACATGACAGCAGGGATTTTATTCAGAATTATTCTAATGAATCCAACTACAACAAGAGTTAGTTTGGCTGGAGCATCAGTATATACATTATATAGAATTACAAGAAGTAAAAAATTATATATAGTGCTAGTGAAAAACAGCATATTTTAAACAAAGAGGCAAACTTTTATTTTTTTAATAGGAGACATAAATATCATTTATTTGTGCTTGTAAGCATGTAATTTTCCATTACCAATAAACATGTTGCTAAATCTGATACACTTTGAGTATTTTATAAATTCTATTAACTTTCAGTCCAGCAGCAGCTATCACTATTCCAGTCTGCATGGTTTATCTTCCTTTCAAAATATATGTGTGATGCTGAATAAATATGACTACATGATTCACAGTAATGAGTACCATTTGGGTGGCTGCAGAATTTTAAAATCCAGTGTGAATCCATAATATAAAGAGCAAGCATTTCAGTTTCTCCCTGGCCTTTTGCCCCTCCCCCTCCCATAAATTTTGAATTAAAGCACCAACTTGTTGTTTGTTTGTTTTTCTATTATCCATAGAGTATGTGTGGTTAATATATGTCGAGTAAGGTTAGAAAAATTGTTGAGGTAGCATGCCTACACTAGAAACACAACTGCCAGCATCTTAGTTACTGATGGATTTTCTGGTAGTCACATAACCTCAGAATGAGATAGTCCATTACACGTCTGTTCTCATACGTTCTGAAGGATTGCCTATTTATTATTTATCTGGTGTTGCGGTGCAGGTGAGTGACCTGCAATCATCTGGCTAATTGAAGCATCAGTTAGGGCTTCTCTCCTTAACACATCAAAGAGTCTCCACGTTTGGATGATGAGCAGCAACATTTGCTTTTGCATCTGGGTGTATGTAGCATTGATAACAACAGATCCAAAGTCAGTCAGTCATTGAACTGGGACTGAGCTGCGGTTTGATGTTGAGCAGTTGTTGCAGAACACTAGAGTATGAAGCTTCTTGCTTGTTTGGGAGTATGGCATAAACACACGGGATCATGTAGTGTTCATGGATGACGTATAACTGATAAAAAAGCTCCAGGACAACCTTAAAAGTACCATCAGCAAACCAACCATCAGAGTCAAGGAGGCGTCAGATGTAAACAACAGAACACAGTGGCTCGTGGTGTTGCTGTCTTATTGAAGAAAGCAATCATGAAAATTTATATTTCTTTGTCGTCGTCATCATTATTGTTGTATTTCCAGCAACATGTGATACATAAGAGACTGGCTACTCCAATAAGATAGCAGGAAAGAAAGCAACAGTGAAATTAATCACGAAGACAAACTTCCAGAAGTTATTATCCGAGTCAGTCCGACCTGGGTAACTTACACAAGCAGGCAACAACTAATATATTTACTTAAATTCTATCATAAGTTTTGGTTTGCATAATTAATGTTATGATATCATTAGAATAGTAAAGAGAATCGTTACCTCGTACTGTTCAGGTGTGATTAGCTCAGCAAGGTTGGTTGGAATAGGATGAGTTCCAACAAGTTTGTGTTTGCTTACGAATGGTACGGTGGATTGAACGGATCGCTGGAAGTTGTACAGAGGCAGCTTTAGATATGGATTGTGAAGCGATTTGCTGCGCTGTTTCCTCACCATCTACCGCTTCGCACTTTTTAGCATCACGAACACACACCATTTCAGATCTTGGTGTGTCTGGAGCACGAGTATGCTCACGAGGTCTGCCAACAACTAGGCTGTCATGAACCTTGGGCACATTCATATGACATCACACCATTTACAAGGATCTTCTGAACAGTATAAATACACATCCATCCAGAACAAGCTCATTTCCTCCACGAGCAGGTTCAACGTACTCCATGATGTAGACGGTTAAGTTATGAAAATGGGGTCAAAAGTCCTGATCCCCATTACACAGGATTTACACCAACTATGAATAATGAGTTAATGAAATTTAAATAATAACGAAGAGCTAACTACACATTTACAATGAGTGCACATAACAGGATTAATGTAACACCTGATAATTTAAAATGATAATTCTACAGTATTTCCTTCAGCTGATAAGAAGGAAAATCTAGTTTATTTTAAAGGAACTTGACCTTCCTATAGCTGTAGTTATCTCGCTCATGCAGGAATGTAGTAGGGACTCCTCTCAGTGGTACGTCATAATATGGCAACAAATGATCTGTTCCATGATATTAATTCATACCCTTTTGCATACTTCTGTCTTTTGTCAATCAGTCACCAGCAGCTGAACTCCAAGACAATTTCATATTTGCTCGGGATTTTACAGCCCACCCCAATAAACACAATTATGATTGATTTCAGTAGTTATAAAGATGAAGTACTGACCAGTGAGCCAAACATCATATGCTATTCTAATCAAAATTATATAGGGATATCATGATATAACTATGAAGTTATTGATGAAATGCAGAATTTTAAAAATGACCATACAGTTTGACAGTGTCTTATGCAATAACTATACCCTAATGCCACCTTTGGCTTGCACTTGTACACAACCATTCTATTATATTTACGACAAAGTTCACATACAATTCTATCAGAATTTTGGCAGTGACTGGTCAAGAGAGTATGCTAATGTTATTGCATGTTTCAGGGAATTCATCCAACATATTTCACTGTACATGCTTTAAACAAATTACTTTCTGAGAAAGCATTAAAATTAGTAACTGGTAATTAGAATAAAAAAATTTTCACAGTCATGAGTAATATAACAATATATTCTGTGATTATGCTCTGGATGCCTTTAGTTCCTATGTGAAAGGGATCAAATTCTATGGATTAATTAGCTTTCTTGTGTAGACAATGCAAGTAAAACCAATTCTAGTTGCCTCTTAAGACTGCTGAAAACTAGGAGAAGAGGCAGCTGGCCTCTCCAGCCTGTATAGTGCTAAAGGACAGTAAAGCGAAAATACGAATGAACAGATGGAAAAATTCATTTTCCTTGTACTGATTTATATGATAATTTTAATTATGTATTGTGAATGTAGATGGGTGCTGTATGCAGGACTTAGTAAATAAGAAAAAGTTAGAAAGATGCAGAACAAAAGTTGTTCCAATTTTATTGTTATTTGAATTACATTTTTCTCATATTATTAGTTTCTCTGTTGTATATGAAAAACTCGTACTAATGGTCTCTTTGATCTGATCTTGTCCCTCCCGCTAACTCAATACAGTACAAAGCCAGTCAGTCTACCGTTTTTTCCACCTGACAAAGAAATGAGAGCATATTTTGCTTTACTGTTTAACAAAGTATGCTAAAATATATAATTAAAATGATTAAGTTTATTAAATATTTTGAGTATCAATGTTTTTTGTGTAAAATATGAAAATGCACCAGAGTGGGAAAAATTGTATACCTACTGATATACGAGATATAGGAAAACAATTCAGACGACCAGCATCATGAGGTGCAATATACACACGCATTGACTGTGTATCAGAATCCAATGAAAATGCTATAAAACAACTTTTATGTAAGGCTATATATAAGATGACGACAAATATAATGTTAAAAGTGAAATTTATTTAATGTTATATTTTGATGTTTGAGTGCAGCAATGTTTACCATCAGGACTGTTTCTGATTCCTAGATATGTCAAATTGTTGTTATGTGGTATGAACTGAAACTAAAATCCAGACTCTTCAAATATGGCAATTAAACAGACAGGATCAGCTATTGTTAAGTGGTCATGTAATCTATTCCACTGATATTTTGATTTAGCATTTACTCAGGCCATTCCATGTTTCTTATGCTCCGATTGCAATGTCCCCAAGTGATGTAAAATAAGGTGACTTTTATAAAAATACAATTTTTTAATATAAAACTTTGTCATACTCACATTTTCAGAAATGATATAAAAGGATAAAAATGATGTTTTGAAACTAAAGCTCACTGAATATTCCCTACATAAATAAAAATGTTTTAAAATAACTATTTATTCTCTTTCTCAGGAATAGTCACAAGAAATTCGGCGATTATCTCCCATGTTACTTTGTTGCATTAGAAATACATTTACTCACTGATAATCAAAAAATAAAACTACAAATAAAAGAAAAATTTATGATGCATTTTTTTTAAAAGTTGCTTTTAATTTCTTGAATGTTTTTAATCTCTGTTAAAACAGAGAAATTAGTAAATGTGTCCCTGTAAACAGAAGAGCATAATAGCAATTATAAGTCCTCTTTATCTTTAGAACAATTTGTTTCATACCCTACATCCAGTGTACAGATCAATAGAATACATATATTTATTAGAAAACAAACAATAACTTTGAGAAAACTGATGAACTGTTAGTTTGACATACAGTATGTGTGTGGTACAGACACGGATTAGATATGAAACAGATACAAGTATCGGTTCACAGTCTTCACAAAAGAAAATTAAAAACAACATTTATAGAACCCTAGCCAAACAAAAACTTTAGAAAAAGTATATCAATTTGGTTTCTTTTTTTTTTACAATAATATAAAACAAAAAAAAGCATTTTACAATATATAAATGTATAGAAATAAACAGTAATACATTGCAAAAGTAGTAGTAAATCTAGCACAGTAAGTATATATAACAATCATATTTTTGCCTTAGAGTTTAAACCATGTAAACCATCCTGCTAGTCTGTCCACGACTTACAGGGCTAGATAGTGTCAGTTCTTGCTGGCTTTAAGCGTCCTGTGATCTAATCAGACCCTAATTCCAACCTGAGATTGAATCACTCTAAAGATATTGCAGCTTTTGGATACATAACGTGTGTGTGCATTTATTATTTAGGTCTTTTGTAGAATTAAACAGTTAAAATCAGAAGAAAATAAAGTTGTCCTAAGAAAACTGACTTTATATATATATATATATTTTTAGAATTTAATCATACTTTATGGAAAACAAACCAAACTGATGATATTTACTATCCAGGAGAACACTGCAGCTTCTGCCAAGCTGATTTATTGATATTTCAACTAAAGAAAATTTTTTTAATAAAGTATTTTTATCCAAACGTATTGCTGGCAAATATTTTGAAATATCACACACCCAAGGCGCAGGAAGCCAGTACCTAGTACAACAGAAAGAGAATACTGTCTACATTTATCGCAAAGGATATAACCGCCTTTTAGTAATAATTTTCTGTCAAATAGCAAGATGCTGGGGAAAATAAAAATGGTTTTTAAAAAACAATGCATTACAGATCTGAACAAAAAACCTGGCATGTTTTTTACCATAAACCCAAATTTACCTGACAAGATTCCTCTCCCTCCATTGAAATTCTTGAAAAATGATACCGATAAAAGCAGAATCATCACGTGTCATTAGGTGGTGGTGTGGCAGTTAGTCTGCATCATTAGTAACAAAATGGTTTTAACTATTGCGTATGTAGTTGTCATCAAATAACCCTTAATTAAAATTAGCTTTATTTCTAGAAAATACTTAATTCCATTTCAATCCACAATACAGCCTTTTTAAAATGAGATGAATAATGAAGTACTCACTTTTCAGACTTTAAACAGAATGAAAAAGTTGTATAATTGAAGGTGTGTGTGAGTGTGTGTCTGCATCTGTCTGCTTTCACATATTGGAAACAATCATTAGTATTAATGAACTCTACCTCCTTAAATTAAATCAATTCCAACAAACATTTTATATGTTAAGGGATTTTCTCTTCCTTTTATTCTATTCAACATTAGTCTAGGAACAAGTGGTCTCTAGTAGAGACATTTTTAAGATAAGTAGTTTGGCCCCAAAATTCTGAAAAAACATCTGTGCATTTTGTTCCTTGAGGAGGAACAAGATATACTTCAAATTCAGTTAAGTTAAATATTCACACTTAGTAATAATAATGGCCTACTTGGTCAGTTTTCTGAAAGAACAACTTAAAATGAACAATGAATAAAACTTCATTTCATTATAAAACAAACAGTAGTAAAAACAAAATTATTAGAGCGATCTGTTACATTTAAATTTTTCCATAGAAAAAATTATTTAACTGAGTTTTATCTCCTATACAGAAGAAAATTACACAAATCAGCAGTTAAAAAACCCTAAGTTATACATTATTTAAACTTGTTTATTCATTTACAATGTAGTTTTAGTTGTTGTTGGTTGGTTAAGTTTACACAAACCCTATTGACATAGACTAGATAAGATATAGTAGTACTTCTAACTAGGTTTTTATATCCTATTTATTATTATTAAGCTAATAACAAGGACATTTTATAAACATTTGTATAAAGAATTGTCTTCAATGTTCATTCAATGAACAATGTTACCACTTATTCAAATAATCATTAAGAACCCTTAAATAACATACTTTTAAAGTATTATTCAGCTAGCCTTTCTCATGTCAGATTTGATTTTTTTAAAATATTTTTTATCATTATTTAATGAAACCAATTCATTCTGAAGTTCTGCAGCTCCGCTACACTCCATAACTTTGTGATGGGCTCTTCTGGACTGGAAGGTGACTATCAGGTATTCTTTCTTCAGTCAGCAAACAAGATCAGATTCGGTGAACGGTGCTATTAACCTTACAATCTACACTTGCTTTTGATGGGTGATTCAATTCTAAAAGTATGGTATGTAGTTAAAGTACAACTTAAACCGGTATAAAACAAACTCCAGGGATTCCATTATGTTTAAGTGAAGATAAATGTAACAACTATTTCATTCAATTACGATATGTAAAAAGAAAGTCCTTATAAGGTTCCAAGAACCAAAAAGTGAATAAATGGAACATGATTTTGTAAGCTCTAATGGCAAAATTGCACATACACGTTGGAGTCGTGTGTTTAAAAGCATGACTATCATCTAATTGGTACTATATTACCAAAGATGGTTTGTGAATAATCAGAATCTCAAGCTTGCCGTGCTTTAAACAAAATTAGAAAATAAGCAAGCTCTCTCTATGGAAAACAACACGGCATACGAGACAGGCGCCTATTTGTTCGCTTTACATATATAAATGCTCAATAAGTTTCTTCTTTTATTCCAGAAATTGCTATGCGAGGTTAATACAGCCACCATTATTTCATAGAATTCTATGGAGTGGGAGACTGAAGTGGTTTAAAAAGTACATTTGTATAAGAGTCAAACCAACCCAAAACAGTTAAGGGTGCCACCTAAAACACCACCTTCTGTTATCTGCCTTCTCTCTCTCAATATTCTGTGTTATTTAGTAATTGTTTTTGAATAATAAATCCATCCACCACTTCATCCCTTCAGATCTTCAGATACGCTAATAAATGGTTATAACAGCAATAGTAAATAAAAGTAACAAACACTAACCATAAAGTTGTTGTTTTCTTTAAAAACAAAAAAAAAAGAACAACAACAACAAAATAAATCTTTTGTATTCACAACCAAAATAAAACAATTTTCTTCAAGAGTTTTGTCAAAATTGAAGTGCACAGAACAAGGAAGAAAATCCAAGCTTTACCATTCATTGTCAGTCCGGTGTGTAGAATATGTGGAGCATGTATCACTGATGTTTGGCACATCTGGAAATTTTTTAAAAAATGAATCAATAAAAGCTCATTAGATAGAGCTAACTAAACAATGCCATATTGTGTAGGATATATCACATTAAGCCAGACTGTTTATTAATAGTTTTTTAGAGTATCAAGCAAAAGAAGAGACAAATAGAGAGAAAAGGTTACTTATAAGGCTAACAGTGTTATAAAAAAATTTAGGTATCAAATTAAAAAAACAATCATAATAGTCTAGCTCACACTCCTAACACTCACACATGCCAATGTCAAAGTTTTATACGCACACACAGACACAAATTTCAAAAATGTACATCTCACAGGTACAGTACAACGAAAAAAACCATACAAATATTCATCTTAAAAATAAAACAGCAGCAGCCTGAAAACAAATGAATTAAACGATCAAATGCCGACTTGCACACAAAGACGACAGACTGAAATATCTTTTACACAGAAATCCTCTCTCAATAAACTTTCTGTCAATTTATAAATGCGTAAATTCAGTAATCTATTGAAGCAAATCAAAACCTCTAAAACAAACTCCAAAAATACCACATTTTCAGCAGCTGTGGATTCACTCTCTCTTTTTACATCCTGAATTATTCTAAACAAATTAACAACTGTAAGAGACAAGTAACCGGGATGAACACAAGGCTTCAATCCTCATAAAACATATATCTTGACAATCTAACCTTGAATGTCTTTTCTTTCCAGTTTACTTTTTTGCTACCACTGATTTAGAATGTTTATTTTACTTACATTTGTTGAATTCCACTTTATTAAAGAAAAACAATAATTTCAAAGCAAATGTGTACAAATTTGAATTAGCAAAAGCTTATAATAAAGTTTTCTTTCTTAGCAATGTTCAAATGAAACCTGGTAGGATATGATTATGGCAATTCTCTTTAAGCTAGGTTTCATTTAAATGTCCAGTAAAACAAGAAAAAAAAACCTTATATATGATATAATTTAGAACATAAATCAGACTGACAGTTTCCTAACCCATTTTATGGCAGAACAGCTATAAATTCCTTCCTGTTTAGTCAAAATGAGGAGACTCAAGTTTTTGCCTTGAACAGTCACAGGCATCTCAACAAACAAAACTGTTTCATGTAACAATGGATGCTCAGGAGCTATAATGCAAAGTCTTTAATTATAATTAGAGAAACATTGGCCACAGAGTCCGGTTATCTTTAAAAAACTCAAAATAATAAAAAAAAAAACTAATTAAAGTTACAGATGCACTCAAAGCTATTTTTAAAACAGGTTACCTATGACAGTAGTGAGAGGGACAAATCTGCAACCGATGGTCCTCATTTGCACTTCTGATAGCATGTCCTTCTAAACTCTCTGTACAGTTCATTGTCACACCATCAGCTCAATGCATCATCCTAAAAGTCGGCACCTATTCAAAATCTGACCAATTATTAACAAATAAAATTATCCCTTACCCAGTGAAGACAGCATTCATTACAAAAAAGATCGAACTCAAAAATGGCCTCTTACACATTTCAAGACTGTCTTTGGGTTGTTTGTTTAGATTTTCTTTTCTGATAAATTTGATGATTCAGTTAATAATTCTCTGAGTAAAAATATAATTTGCCATTTGTAAGTGTTTTAGCCCCCCTTTTAAAATGGTAGCCTACTGAGAATTATAAATACAGGTTCTGGTAAATTCCTAAACGAGATGCAGTGTAAGAAGAAGCATCTAAGCAGATCAAGAGCACGAAATGTGGAAATAAGAGGAGAATCCGTTTTTTACTCGGTAAGTTTTGGGTTTCACTAGATAAACATTCTTGGCATCAATATAAAATAAGTAACTAACAATAAATAATATAATAGTAAAAGATAAAATAATAGCAAACAATAAAAGGATTTAATTACAAATATAAATAAAGTAATAAAAAATATTTTAAAAAGTAGAAAAAAATGGAAGCTAAAACCAAAATTAAATATAGCGTTAATATTTCTCTCTATCATAATTTAAAAAATGTCAAAACCTAGTTTTTCAAACCTTTTCTAATATATTAATAATTGTAAAATCTATTGTAAGAAAAAACTAAATATAATTTTAAAAAATAAATAAACTAGTGTAATATCACAAAACAAGCCAGATTTTTCAGTGATAACACAACTAGGAGCAGACAACTCAAAAGCTTCAGCTGCTGTCAAACAGAGTTCTGCTGTGTTTCACTTATTATCTGTGAATGAAAGTAGAAAAGCCAGAAAATCCCACCTGGCTGTAGCGCACTAGTTAAAGTAGAAATAAAGCAGCGATCATGACCGTATCTGTCGAGTCCTCTGGAAGGTCACTAGTCAAGATAAAGGACACGATAGCAAGAGTTTAGCTAAGTGTACACCAGTAGGCAGGACCAGACATGATACCACAAGCTTGAAATATATCTATGATCATGGTTTGTAAACTTGTTAATGCTGCTAGTAACATTTAATGCTGTTAATCAATCTATTCCATTTGTTTTAATTTCTGTTTTTGTTGGAAGAGTCATTTTGTTTTTTCATTGATTTTATTAATATTATGGATATTTTGTAAGAATTTTTTTTGCTCTTCATTTCTATTTTTAAATTTATTTCAAACCTTTTCTGTTCATTTTAAATGAATTTAGAGTTAAATTACAATTTTTCTTTACTATTTTTTAAAAAATCTTTCCATTTTTCCACAATTAACACCAAATAGTTAAAGTTACTAAGTGAATCTAATTTAACCTGACTATCAACAGGTTGCAAAGAACACCTTCCTGATCAGCTGGGTGACTCAACGGCTACAATCACAATACAAGAATAAATCAGGTACCCATACCCTCCCCTCCTCCTACTGCCAAGAGAAAGCATTCAAGACAGTCTAATGCTCCAAACATTCAGGTCAGGCATGGGCAATATAGATGGCACTTCATGCTTTACAGCAAAGCTGGTCAAGGCAGCTACTCATTTGTAAAGTAGTTAGTAAAACTTCGCGTTAGTCAATTAAAAAAAACTCCTCATCTAAGTGTGTCCCTCTCTTGTCCTCATGTAGTTTTGTTTCACTTGAGAAGTGGTCCAGCGGAAATGTCTCCGATCTTGTTCTGGAAAACAAGCACAAAATCTACAAATTTAGAGGAAAAAAAGAATTATAGAGTAGACAGCCACCTCTGAAGTAAATAAAAACTAGATTTATAAAGAGACCAAGCAGTTTTTAAATAATTTCTTCACATCTTAGCTTGGTGAATAAAAATCAATCAAACTGCTTCATATTTACAATAGTATAACACACATCTTGAATTGACATCCATTCAGTCTTTCATTATCTACCAATGACCTCTAACCAAGTCACACTTGTTGTACTGTGTTAACATAATATTATGCAAATTCAGCAGGTTTATTTCCATTTTATCAAGTAAAATTAAGCAATTCTAGGGTGATGCAAAACTTTTTGATGTGAGTGTAAGTAACATGTTGGTGGATGGTATATATCTCCAAGATCAGCAAAATGTTTAAGGTTTTAGGAATCAGAAAGATGGATGCTTTATCTTTCTTGTTTATTTCAGGAGTAAAGTATTTTCAAAGTTAATGTTATGTAACAAACAAGTAATACAAATTAACCATGTTTTTACACGTAGCAAGGATTGTAGAGAAATAGTATATTCATACTTAAACACTGCATTAGAATCCCTTTTCCCAAAATCTGCTCCAATATCTGTGGTTCAATAATGAAAAATAGCAGACAAGAGCATAGTGCAAGTTGGGATTGTTTATTTATCTATTCTTTTACTACAGGGAATTTCACCAAAAACAAAAAAAATATAAATAATCTTGCTGATATGAATAATTATGATGATGGACTTAAATAATTACTAAGTCAGGAATATAAAATTATATACCAGTAAGACAGACAACAATAAGAGATAAATGTGCACTGTCACTACATACTTGAAGCTACCGTGATTTGGCCAGTATATGTGTTTATCCCCAAAACTGAAGTTTTCATCCCCTATCAGCTGCTTGGCCCAGTACTGGTTGTTGTAAGGAGGTTCAGGACCCCCTAGCTCAGCAGGTAAAATTTCCTTGTGTATGTGCTGATGTAATGTGGTGAGGTTGATACCATGCATAAAAATCTACAATAAAATGAGTATAAACCTTAAGTTCAACTGCTACAGAAATAGCAATATGTCCTTTTAATTCAGTTTTATTTTGTTAATGTATGTACCTGATAATAAAAAGGAAAAGTTAATAAAAGAGGAAAGAAAAAGCTAGTGTAAATGGAGAACTGGCGTGGAAAGTGCAACAAGACAGATACTAATAAGAAACACAACTTCTGTTGTGCTCTACCAATGACAGTTAATTCAACGAATGCCGAGATAAATAAACCAAAACTTTTTAGCATATTTTTAAAGCAAAAAGGACTACTTGAGTGACCTTTTCTTTTGAATCATATATAAACAATTTATGTAAAATCCATAATAACTTTTAAATAAATACTGTTGAGGCACAAAAGATTAACTCAGAAGTGCATCATCAAATCTGAGTGAACGGATTATGGCATTATCTTCCCATTATTAAAGTACACCATTTACTCACTAAACTCTTTGTGACTCAGCCATTTCCTAACGAATTCTCTTTGCTTGAACTTATATAAGATTTAATAGAAAAGTACTTATTTCCTCAAGAAATGGACTAATGTCCAGTAAATTATCAAATCGGCCTTTCTATTTATTTTGAGAATAAAACACCGATTAAAATGACACAAAGGCATATGAAAACAGCGAACCCGACCGTGTCTCACCTTATCTCTGTTCTTCTCTTTCAGAAAAGGCTTTATCATTTTAAAAACAGCTTCAATGTACCAGGGCTGGTTGATAAAGTGAATGCCACCAAACCTGGCAGGAAAACAATCCTAAAAAAAGAAAGGAAAATCACTTCATTGCATATTCCAAACCCACAGTTTGAGTATTTCAGCTTTGTTATTAATGCTGTCCTATAATCAAGAGGATGTAAAGTTCCAGAAACAGTTTAGCATAATGATTCAATCAAAAGACAGGTTTAGAAATTCAGTTCATGAACAAGAAAAAAAACAACAAGCTTGTTTAAGACATAATTCTGGAAATGCAACTTCAGCTGAATGTAAAACCCTAAATTCAGATTTCCTGGAAAAATATGCATCCTGAAATCAAATATATTTTTGTTTAGTTCTAATTGAACCATATAAATCTTTTCAGAAGTTTTTTTAAAACAAGATTATCCTATAAAGCAACATTTTCAGTTAAATAAGGTGCATATGAGTTATTCAGGTCTAAAAATCTTCAGGTTATTCACTATTTGCAGTTTTAAAAGTACTTCAGAAAAAAATGACAGGCCAGAGAACAGAGTAAGAATGGAATTAAGAAAACACAGTAGTGTGCGTAACAGTACTGCATGTAATTGATTACACTGGAAAACAAAAGATAACTTTTCATCTGCTACTGAGATGTAGACAGGTGTCCTTTATCAAATCAAGCAGCTGATTCCAAATCTGAAGTCAAAACTGACCTAGCCTGTCGAGATTTGTAGATACAGAATACCTCATTTCCAGTCATTGTTTATTAATAAATCAAGCACATCACAAAATTTCAAAAAAATAAATTAATTTCACAATATAAACATGTTGTATATTGTACAGTAACTGTTATCCATAAGCTCAAACACATTGTATCAAGTATACATTAACTGTTTAGAAATGCTTTAAGTACTTGATTTTATGCTGGTGAATAGCAGTGGTTTGTCTCTGAAGAAACCAACAATAGTCCCCATCATGTTGGACTTGAATCTCCCCTGATAGCAGGTCTCCATTACCTTTGTGTTGGTGGAACCTCTCACCGTGCTCATTGTTCACAGCACCAAGGTTGGCTGGGAAGAAATCTGTGTGAACAAAGAAAATGCAACTTCAGCAACATATGGCAGCCCATCTCTTCAAAGGCTTTCATGTCTTGAACCAACTCAGTATAGTTGTCTGCTTTGTGGTTCCCAAGGAAATTGTGGACTACCAGTTTGAAAGCCTCTCATGCAGCCAGCTCTGGTGGGTTAAGCTTTGACTGGAAGACTGGATCAGAAAATAAATAACGAATTTGTGGTCTGACAAATATTCCAGCCTTCAACTAGGCATCTGTTAAAATCGCTCCAAAATTTTTCTTTCAGGTAAAATCCTGCACCTTCAATGTTCATTGCCTGTACAAAGCTCTTCATTAGGCCCAGCTTTATTTGCAGTGGTGGAAGAAATATTCTTTGCGGACGTACCAGTGGCATGCGTTGCACATTGAATTTTCCTGGAGTATGGTCTGTTCTTGATGGCCATTCTTTGATCTTATAGTGATTTGCATCGTCTTGGCCATTCCACAAGCACGAGAAGCACGTGTGCTTGGTATACCCAAGCTACAGACCAAGCAATGGGCCTATGACTTTAAGTCACCACATATGTTCCACTTGTGGTCAGCATATATGGTGTTTCAGTAGAAGTTCCATGGATTCGTATGTCTCTTTCATAGCAACAGCATGTGCCACAGGGCACAGAGGGCTTTTCATTGCCATTGTGGAGAAGCACAGCTTTCGGACTGAGCTTGCTAGAGTCAATGAATAACCTCCATTCATCAGAATGGTGTTCATATCCTAGTTGCTTCATGAGGCTGTTCACATCAATGCAGTAGCACACACTATTCTCAATCTGGTAGAATGCTGCCAAACTAGCATGGCATACATGAAAACAAAAAATTTTCATGCTTTCTGCTAACAAGTTCCACTCTTGCAAACATGAGCCCAACAATTCTGCCTTTTGCTTAGATAGCTCCAGGTCCCTGACAAGATCATCTAACTCTTCCAGGTTGTTCAGGTGAGGTTGTTTCTTTGACTCCAATTCTGCTGATTCGTAAAGCTTAGTTTTATGAGAATTATCATTATCATCATCACTTTCAATGTCAGCAGTAGCTGGTGGCACAGCTACTGGATTGTCCTTGTCGTGTGGTGCAGGTTTTAGTATTGACTCGCAATCAGGATAAGTTATTTTGTTTTTGTTTGTTTTAGTAAAACCAGCCACTTTAACCATACAGAAGTAACAGTCATTCAGATGATTCTTCGGCTCCTGCCACACCATTGGGCAGTGAATGACATCGACGTTCATTTCCCATTCAACCAGTGTCAGTCCGGAGGTACAAACAGTGCAACACGTGTGGTGCCCATGTCGTGTATTGGTCGTCCAGCTTGCAACCGAAGTATTGCTTGTGTTTGCGGTCTTGAGACGACTGTTTGTGTTTTTCCATTGGTTACGAGGTGTACGTTTGCTACATACATAGCAAAAACAGTCTGCACTGTTCAGAAATTTTCGTTCATTCATATCAATCTGAAATAAAATGACATTTCATGTATTAAAAGCTGAATAAAAATTTAAAAAAAAAAAACAGAACAGCATTGTTTACTGAATGAAATAGACCAAACAATGAAAATATAGACTACTTACGGAGCAACTGCCACCAGTCCAAACATTGAGTAGAACAGTATACAACTGACACTTCTCCACTACAACGCATCAAATGCTGTAATGTGCTTACATGTAAGCAGGCAACCATGTGGTTCTCCCACGTTGCCGACAGTACTAAAAAGAACACTCAAAATATACATCATTAGATTTCCATTTATTTCTGTAACTAAAAACCCTTATGTATTGGGTTAATTCTGATTTCAGATTTGAAAACAGCACACTCGAATTAGTCTAAGACACATATTTTTACCTCAGTAGAAATTGGTTGTTGTCCAGTGTTATTAGTCTAAAGGATGAATGTGCTTTTATTTAAAAAAAATGCTAACTGTATGGACAAGTACAGCTGTAGCCAAAATTAGTGCACCACTGTTTTTAAACAAAATACTGAGTTGTATTTGTAATATAGTAGTAATTTAAGCATTATTTTAGTACTCATAGAGCCTTCTATAAGGTAAACTACAACAAATGCACCCTTTGAAACACAGTTTTGACTAAAGAATATTTTTTTAATAAAAGAAGTGTATATACAGGATAAATCAAAAACAAAACAAAAGCATAAACATTGCATCAGTCATAGTGTAATTACAAAATCTTATTATTTCAGGTGGTGATATAATTTTGGCTGTAGTGAATGTAAAAAACCTCGCTCGCCAAATATTTTAAAACAACTAAATGGTATTATCAAACAACTAATTTCTTTTTTTAGCGAGTGATTATACATTTATTTAATTAGTGTGCAATAGGTAGAGTTTATGCATGTAGATGAATGACTTTTTTATAGCTTTCATTATCAAACTTTGCATATTTTAAAAATTCTGTGCTTATATTAAACATTCAGCAGTACTGACAATCAAACGTGTTCTGGTACCATCCATGTCAAAATGGTTTTTTATGGGGTTTGTAATGCTAAGTCTAGAAAAAGAGGAAAAAGAATAAAAAGCAGTGTATTAGTGATGATTACATTTCAGACTCTCTACACTGGATTGAGTTCAAACTGTGATGAGTGAGGCAAAAAATGTCAAACTTGTTCATTCCTTCTTACCTGGAATCCTTCAACCATCAGTTTGAGTATTTTTGGGTTTAGCCATGTTGACTGCTTATAAGTAAACTGACTCCAGTCCACTATAATCACAAAGCCATTGATCTGGGTCTCTTCATCATCTATGAGCTTCTCCAATGTTAGCAGCAGTGCACGATAAATTGCTGCCAAGCCATACCTCGTATTATCCCAATTGGCAGAGTATAGCACCAGAATTTTTCTCCCGTAATGATCGACATGGGGCAAGACTCCCGGCAACCCATCAAACAATGCCTCCTTGATACTGGGTTCAGCTGCTTGAAACTTGCGAAACAGATTGCTGTTTTCATGACGATACTCAAAGTAGCGAGCGTAGAGTTTAAAGGCTTCTAAAGTGTCAAATTTCCTGGCCCGAAGAAATCGCAGGATGAAGGCATCGTCAGTTCTCAAGAAAGCTAGATTAAGAAAACCAGGGAGATTGAATGACAATGAATAGGCAAAAGAGAAAGTTGCCTTAAAAACAAGTTGTTATTACTACTTATGTTTAGGTATTTCTTTTCTGTTCTTTCTACTTCTGTTTTCTTTTAGTTTATTTTATCTATAATTCTCTTGTTAATACTCAATCAAATATATCTTTATTTTGATAATGTTGTGCTTTCCTGTAGCAATTTTTTTCTTTTTTTTCCCACTATATTTTAATTTTATTTTCGTTTAATTTATTTTTTGGAACTTCTTATTAGTCATGCATGAGCACATATACTTCAGTAACGACACTTGTCATATAACAAAACAAGGAGTTGGTTTTAAGATGTGCTATCCAATAGTATATTTTATGGTGCCGTTTAACATTCATTTTTTTGTTTTTGCTTTGCCTATCTAAATGTGTCAAAGATTTTTCTTAAAGATAGTCAAATGGAGATATAACTGTAAAGGTTTACAATTTATTTAAAGACAAATTTTAAAAAGTTTCTCTCTCATTTGTTTAAAAAACCAGCAGAAACTTCCAGGTATTACAGTGCCCTAACATAATCATTTAGCAACCTATTGTTGTTACAATATGTTAGTTTGTTGTGAAAAATGGCAAATAAACACAATCAATATAGTGAACTTCTTTATGTTAATACTTGATTAAGCCACTTTTTGTAGCCTGAAGAGCCTTTGCCCTGTTTGGCGTTAGCTTCCTTTAATTCCATTAGAGGTAGATGGGTTGCTCTTAGCTGACCTATTCCAGATGCACCCATAGATCCTTGATCAAATTCATTCCAGAGCTTTGGGGCAACCTGAAAAGAAGTCGAATGCCTTGATTTCTCTTCCAGACTGTGGTCACACAAGGTGTGTGTGTGTAGCTCCATGCTTCTAAAGAATACTGACATCAAATATCAGCATGCCTTGATGGTACAAAGGTATGAGAAATGTCTTTAAAATAACAATGTAATTGGCAGAAATGAGACATCCTTCAGCAAACAACAACTGTCTTTCTACTGTGCCATACTGCAGTCCACACCACGACACCCCTGCTTCCATACTTGACTGTGGACTGAATCCATTGGGGTTGAAGGTTTTAATTAGGTCCTCTCCAAAGCCAGGTGTGACAGTGGTGACATGGTGAGCAATGGCACATTCTTATCATGGTGCCTTGCAGGTCATGTTGCCACAGCAGTGATTTTCACATTAGTGAATTCAAGATAATACTGGCAATAAATTCATGAGAAATGTAGAGATCTTTAGCAAAATGTCACTGAGCCTGGCCATATTCTGAATCACCTATAATACAATCTAAGGTAAATGGAAAAATTTCACAGGATCTTTATGATGGATAGGAAAAAAGGAAATTCACTTGTTCATGTGAATAAGGCGATGAGTAATTTTTTAAAATGTTTAATTAAAAAAAATTAAATATAGAAGTAAATATAATTGAATAATTTACTTTACAGATGTTGGTAGAAGAGAGAAAAAAGAGTACTTACAAACATCTGGTCTAGTTTGCATCTGTTTCATAACAGCAGAAATGGCTTTTGCACGTTTTTCTGGGACCTCATTGAGTTCTCGGTTTGCTTTCTTCACAAGCTCCACCGAAAGACCCCACCCATACTCAGCCATCTCCATAAGGTGACCGGAGAGGGTGGCAGCAGCAGCAGACTTTACCAGTCTGTCACTCTATCTTGGTCCTGAAATCTGCAAAATAATTGAAATAGAAATAAACTTCTCAAACTTTACCTTCTGTATGGTGATTTCTGAAAACCCTTGAAACAACGGGAACCCATTCTACAAACAAAAACTAATTTCTTCCAATAGAAGTATTAACTGGTGTATACTTTTTCTCACATCCAATGTGGCAGTTCATAACCCAGACACACATTTTAATTTTGATATTCCACTATAAAACCAGAGGCATTACAATCTCAAGAGCTTTCAAAAGAGGTCACCACTTAATGCTGAGTTCTGAACTATCTACACTAATGAATAAAATACTGGACTTGGACCTCTTATTTACTTATTTAAGAGTCAAAAAGCAACTAATATACCCACTATTGTATGTACATTGACACTCAAAATTGTGATAACCATACAAAAACTGTCAACTGATTTTTAACTATTCTGTTGATGAAAATGTATTATTCCAACTAAAGAAAAATATTAAAATTCTGATGAACCCTGTATCAGAACACAAATCACTAATTGTGATGTTGTCATTAAGTCATTTTGCATAATTATAAGCCAGGCAAGTTATTTCTCTGTATACTAAGTTTTGTTTACATTCAATGTTTGTTATCATGTTTATTCAATATTGTTTCTTAGTAATAATTTAAATACTTGTTCATTTGGAATATGAAATGGTACCTAAAAATGAAATTCCATATGAAATAAGGCTATCTGTCATCCATCATGCATGGCCCTCAGTAAAGTTGGTTACCACCAACAGAAAACTGAAGTTGGAATTACAAGGGGTTGTGTGTATATTTCATTTATAGAATGAAAGTAACTGGTTAATACATGAACTTAAAGAATCAAGAAAGAATGAGAAACACCACAGAATGGGAAGATGGGATGCTGTTTTGAAATTCTAGAGCAAACTCTTTCCTGATAGGTAACCACTTAATTAATTAATTGGCAAATACAATTCCAAAGCAACAGGCAGCATCTAAACATTTATCACCAAAAGAAAGTTAAGGTAGGTTGGATTTGATTGGCTCATTAGTGGCTACAGTTCATATTCAGGACAACCTCCATGAACTTTGATAGGAGATAAATTTATATTATAACAAGATAATGATCCAGCATACTGCGAAACTCAATGTGCAGTATTTTGCTAGAAAGTAATCATAAGACTTCTTAAAACCAATATGCCTCCCTCAATCTCTTGACTTGAACCCCATTAAACTTGTGTAAGATGAAGAGTTAAGAAAAAGGTCCAACTAATGTCAATCAGCTATGGAATTTCTTTGCAAGAATGGGAGTCATAGGGAAATAATCTGAAATATTACTGATCAAGATGCTCAAAATGGCTATTTTGATGGGAAAAAAAGTTGACATGATAATAATATTACAATTAACAGTTTATGTTCTGATAACAAAAAATTAGAAAAACTATGTATTTTTTAAAAATAATGCATTTTCGTTAAGTGTTGAAAAGACGGATAACAGTGTTTTTGTATAATGGGCATCTAATTGTTGCTTTTCCATATATTTAAAAATCATGTTTACCTTTGAATTTTTTAAAAAATAGGTCCATTTGCATTTCTCTTTCCCAAAATTTATGTAAATTCTGATAATTTTAAAAGCAAGTAGTTTGTTTCTAACACTACAGTACATAAACTTTTGTAGACAGAAAAAATTTTCCTGTAATATTTAAACTTTCTTCATTAATAGTTTTCCAAGTGTGGATATCTTTTAATAACATCATTTATAAAAAAGATAAATAATCTTTATCTTTACATCATTCTGTCAGATCTGCTTATGCAGACATTTTGAAGCAACAAACTCATAACCAGTGTGTGAACTGATGTTTGCTCACTATATTTAGGACAGATGTCATAAATAAACTTCATTTCTGATGTTTTGGATTATAACATCTGACATCAGATGTCACTAAATTTCTTTAAACCTTTTTAATTCCATCTGCTTATATTTAGAATACTTGAAAAATCAAATCCTATTTTAAATAACTAAGCTGACACCTTAATATAATATGGTGATTACCAGTTTTTTTAATTATAATATTTTGTCTTTGCATAGCACACTTAGATTGGCAGGTAAACATAGTGCAGAGCATCAGGACTGCAAAGAACCAAGGTGAGCTCCTTCCAATAAAGTATTATGATATGTCATTGTCATTTGTAGAGCCCCAGGCCCTGGAGCAATTACCCAAGCTATCTCCCACAGCGTGTTCGCCTGTCATGGTAGTGGATGTGGTTCAGCCCTTGTTGGTTTTGGGCTATGTTTGTATCTAGTCAGAAGCACAGTTTCTTTTGCTATTCTAAAGCAGTCTGTCTATGAAGATTTCCTGGACTGTCTTATCTGTTTGAGATGCTGTCCTAAGCAGATTCTTTCCTACCTACATAATACTTAATTTTATACAATCCAGAGGAACAGTGTTACAACAAAAGGATTTGCTTAATAATTAAGATTAAAAACCTGCTAATAATAAAGTATCAAAATTGCAACTTTATTTATTATAATTAGTCTACCAAACACAGAGATACAATTTTAATGCATGGTGAAATCACTTTTAAATCAGAGTAAAAATAGCAACTTAAATGTTTATTCTTGAGTCATTAAATGAATAATAAGACAAAACAAATTAAAAGTAGTCTGAAAGTGCAAGGATTCTAAAACACTCAATTATAAGCATATGAAAAGCCCCACTGTAGTTGGTAATTGTTATTTCAAATTTTAAAATGTTAGAAAGTATTCTTTTTTAAACAATTTGGTTATTAACACAATGATTGGTTAATTAAGAACTATAGCATATTTCAAATAGGTCTAGTTGTCAAAGGTGAGATTTTGCTATTTTTTTTCATTATTAGCAATGGTACAGTTTCTTCAGGCATGAGGTAATGTAAACATCACATTATAGAGCCCCTTTAATTATTTTGAGCTTCTCCCTAAGGAGAGTGTTATACTGAAACAAGAAACGTTTTTTTGTTTCTGCATCTCTGCTCGCTTAGAAATTATTCTATATTCCTACACACACTAAATATTAGTCCACATAAAATCATCTTTTTTCCATCAAGTGAGCAATCCTGTAAAATGTTGCTGAAAAGATAAAATTTATTTTGAGATATATTACTAAATACATATAAATATTTTTTTCAAAAAAAGAAGAAATTTTGATTTAAGACAGAAAACAATTCTAATAATTCTAAAAAACAAAACAAAAACATAGCAGCTTAAGTAACTGACATCAAAACACAAAATAGCAATCAAATGTTGAAAATAAATAGTTAGCCTTAATGCTTTTGGTAGTTCAGTAATGTTTAAAGGTGATACAGATCCTTTTATATTTGATTTCAGTAGGTCAGTAATGTTTTAAAGCTGACAGATCAAAATCTTTTTAAAATTATTACTTATCAGTAAACATACTAGTTTAGACTGAAACTTTTGGTTTGGTAATGTATTTATTTGATTAATTTCTTATTTTAATTTTTAAAATTAAAATACAGATATATATATTTTTGTATAAACATTAAAAACTGTGCTTTTAAGGTTGTTTAATGAATTGATGCACAAATGATGATTGATGAGTTTCTGGTAGTATCCAGGAAAGACTTCAGATAGTTATGTCTCATCAGAAGGCTGCTCCCTAAGATTAATGCAGTGTGTGAAGCACCGACAAGCAGTAGTTTGTTAAACATGATGAAACAGCAGTGGCATCCAGTTTGTTGGATCAAAGCAGCAACAAAACCCTGTTCTGGGCCAGAGAGTCACTAATAACTTGCATATACACCACACAGACACACAGCGTTTGTGCTTGCAGCATGCATATATAATGGCTAACAGCATATGAAGAATCTGTAGACATTCTTTTGGCCTTTGGATGTCTCTGTCTGATGTTCTGCAGTTTTTATGGCTCATGTCAACTGCATCCATGATGCGCACAGTAGCACACACACATATATACATATATTAACAAATAGGAACAATCTTCTACCAAAAAATGGGGTTAAAAAAAGAGTAAATATTCTTCTATCCCCCCCTTTTTTAGCATTTAAAAAACACAAAGACTGGACTGCTCTTTTGAAAACCAGTTTATCTTGCTCATCAGACAGGGCTACCTATTACAAAAGGGGTTAAGTGCAGATTATCTATGCCAACAGAGCAGCTGGATGTCATGTCAGGTACTGGACAGAAACAAAAGCCCATTAGAATTGCTAAAACTAAATGAGTAATTAAGGAAGCTGGTCTTACAGTAAGTACTAGAGTAATTAAGGAAGCTGGTCTTACAGTAAGTACTAAGAGTAATTAAGGAAGCTGGTCTTACAGTAAGTACCAAGAGTAATTAAGGAAGCTGGTCTTACAGTAAGTACCAAGAGTAATTAAGGAAGCTGGTCTTACAGTAAGTACCAAGAGTAATTAAGGAAGCTGGTCTTACAGTAAGTACCAAGAGTAATTAAGGAAGCTGGTCTTACAGTAAGTACCAAGAGTAATTAAGGAAGCTGGTCTTACAGTAAGTACTAAGAGTAATTAAGGAAGCTGGTCTTACAGTAAGTACCAAGAGTAATTAAGGAAGCTGGTCTTACAGTAAGTACTAGAGTAATTAAGGAAGCTGGTCTTACAGTAAGTACTAGAGTAATTAAGGAAGCTGGTCTTACAGTAAGTACCAAGAGTAGTTAAGGAAGCTGGTCTTACAGTAAGTACCAAGAGTAATTAAGGAAGCTGGTCTTACAGTAAGTACCAAGAGTAATTAAGGAAGCTGGTCTTACAGTAAGTACTAGAGTAATTAAGGAAGCTGGTCTTACAGTAAGTACCAAGAGTAATTAAGGAAGCTGGTCTTACAGTAAGTACCAACAGTAATTAAGGAAGCTGGTCTTACAGTAAGTACCAAGACCATCACTGAATTCGGCAAAAGGAAGAACACATCCTTTCAAAACTGTCGTGTATTATTAATTAGAAATGTATATTAAAACGATGCATACAGCAATGATTAATCACTGGACGCTTAGAATGTTTCTGATCCAGGTAAACGAGAGGGACACCGAAGGGTTTGTCATATCTTGTGTTTGGGGGGAGGGAGAGAAACTAATTAAAATAATACACGAGTTGAGTCATCCATCCGTTTTATTATACAATTCTGTCTCCAGCCATCCATCCATCCCTGTCAGACCGGCATTCTTATTTAAAATAACTAGGTTTTAATTTCCCCACTCAGGCTGAATGTTGATGATGGCGACTAAGAAGGAAGAACTGGTCAGTCATCCTGACCAATGTGGACGACTGCTCCGTCAGAGACCGCTCGGTTGGGGGGGGGGGGGTGTATGTATCCATCTATCTCTGTACACGTACATTCCTAACCGGTAAAAATGAATGGAAAAAGAGAAGGAGGTTTACCATAACGGTGGAGAGAAGCGAGACGACGACGAGCAGCAGATCGAGGGCGGGCGGCGACTTCATTGAGTATTCACAAGTATTTCCGAGCAGCGTCCGTCCGCCGACATTACCACATCCCTCGTTATTGCAAAAAGTAGACCAGGGTCTGGTCGCCGACGGAACGAACCTGAGATGCTGCTGATGCTGCTGCTGATGCTGCTGCTGCTTGTAGCTTTTTATTAAAAAAATAATGTTTTTTTTTTTTTTAATTTATGGTTAACAGCACTGAACAGGAAAAGACGTCGATACCAATTTTATTTTCTCTCCAATGACTGAAAGTGTTCTACACGGAATCATCTTGTATCATCCATCACCTGCAGGTGAATTTCATACACCTGACACCGACCTGTAAAGATGACTGCTTCATAGAACCAGAACGACTACCCGAGTCCGCTATCGTTAGTTAGTTAGTGACAGGGTCGGAACAACTGTCTCATTGCTTCTGTTATTTACCTTTAATTTTAACATGGTAACAGATCTTTCCCCCTCAGATCCCTAACTCATCTGTCAGTCTCAAAACGAAAGGAATGAATCGATATTTACCTTAGTGGGAAAATATATATACAGGTGTGTGTTCACCTGTTCTGTCATGTAAACATATACGTCCTGTTTTTGTTTGTTGTTTGTTTTTAAAACTTTAATGTGGAATCAGAATCGATCGCAAGAATGGTTTTAAATATACACGGTGGAGCGTACGAAGTCCTGTTCCCCCTTCGAGTCGAGATCAACCTCCATACACTTTGGCATCGCTGCTTCGGGTGTTCGGCATCTCAAGGACCGGAGCCGGTTGTCAAACCGGGAGGGAGCGACCCAGGTGCCCGTCAGTCCAGTACCCGCTGGGCCTCTCCAGGCGGGCGGTGCCTCGTCGTCGGACCTGGCGGGAGTCATTTCGGATTCCCACCTCCTTCGTCTTCTCGCCAGCGTGTTTGTTCCTCGCTGACCCCCCCCCCCCCCGGGGGCGGGCGGACGGACCGCTGCAGTTACCGGGTGTCCACCGTCTTCTCCCGAGATGAGAACAAAGGAAATAATAGGGGGGAGGGGGGTGTGGCAGGACCCACATTGCGAATTTTCTACCTTATCCGCTATTGCTTCATTAGATAAGGTGAGAATAAAATTGCTACCGCACGTGTTACAGTAGTTACTACCATTACAAGTAATAGAAATTATTATTATTATTATTATTATTATTATTATTATTATTATTTCCTTTAGAATTAGCTACATTGTATTCTATTTATTTATTTTTAGTTACTACTGCCACCTGGTGGGGAACACCGAAGCAACAGTTATCTCCCCCCTCGGGAGAATTCGGAGGTTGGTGGTGGTGGGCAGTCGGTGTCGACTGCTAGTGTTGCCTTCGGTTGAAGAAGAAGCGAGAGATTCGTTGGATTCCCCAACTGCCTGGATGAGACTATTATCGATCAATGTAGGTTATCCGATATTTGCCCCCCTTTTTTTCCTCCTTCCTTTTTACCAAATGTTCTAACCAGGCTGCTTCGGGAGGGGAGGAACGTGATCGCAGCAGGCAAACAAATAGGGAGGCTGATGGATGGATGGGTGCAGTTCCCCCACTTATCGAGCTTAGGATGCTCGACACGAGTTACTTACATGTCGGGTACTGCTGAGGTCAGCATAATCATACCAGTATTATTTGCTGTCTAGTAATGCTAATGCATACCAGGTCCTGGTTGTCATTTAGATGTAGGAGACCAGCATCTATCAGCCCCCCCCTCCCCTGACTGTTACTCTGTGGTGGTTCCTGCCTCCCGATCCCTGACATCACCCTGTATCTGCCTGCCTGCCTGCCTGACGAAACTTACAGCAGCATCCCCTCTGTAGCCCCCGATCTTGACCACAGGATGGTTTATTTAAGGTCCAGTGGGTGACTTAAACTAATAATCTTCTAAAGTCTGTCTGGGATCTTTAGAGTAATTATTTACAGCTTTGCCAGTACTATTACACAAGAGCGCATTTAACAATAATAATATTATTTTTATTATTACTGATGAAAAATTGGGAATTTCTTTAAAAGCTTTCTGTTAGAAACTGGGTTTGCAGTATCTCTTTACCTGTCGTAAGGTACAGTAACCAATTTAGACATTACACACTTGCCATTTGACTGCCACATTTGGAGTAGTTACTATGGCATCACATCGCTTGGCCAGTCTCCATTGCTGTGGATGGTGGTAACAATGGCATCAAATCTTCCAGTAACAAGATTTTTCCCACATTAGACTAAGAAAATAATACCAAAGCTACTATTGATTCAATGGTTGAACGTCAGTTATACCAAATTTATGTAGAGGCATAGTTTCAGTAAATAGAATATTACTTGTACTTCATACCTTTATTTTATTCAGTTTCTTGTCCTTTAATATTAGGTCAAAAGCCTTTTATTTTTAGGTGGTAGGATCGCTTACCATTGTGTAGGTGAACAATAGTATATTGTCAATGCTGTCAAAGTTAATGCTGCATGCTTGGTGATTTTTATACACTAGAGCGGTATTTTCTGGTTGACAAACTTGGGTCAGATATCAAATTTGTTTGATTTCCATTCTTATTCAGGTATGTATTTGATGAAAAGAGTGTTTGCATCCTATATAATTTTACCTTGTGCCAATCATTGTGCTCTCAGTTTGAAGCAAGTTCACCTGTCCCACCTTGAGATAAATTTGGATGAATGTGTGTCATACAGAGAAAGAGTTTGGAGTGGTAGATTTTTCAGATACAGTTGCTTTGCTCAGAGGATTTTGGAGAACTTAAATTTAGTGGCAGGCATGCAAGACCTGGAACTTTTGAAAGTTTTAGCCGAAAACTTAGGCAGGAAAATCATACAGTTGATTGTAAACTGATGACTGCTGATCATGAAATCATCTGCCGTGATTGATTTTAGCACTAGGCTTATTGCTTTAAAATATTTACACCACTGACATCTTGAGTTTACAAAGTTTCTCAGTGGGCCAACAAATTAATATATTACAACTTTTCTGTTGGTAGGGCAACTACTATGTCCCTCCTTCCTGACTCTCCCTGTTTATTTGGTCAGTAATATCTGTTTGGAGTCCTGAGGCATAGACTTTCTGATCTGCATCTGACACTAGTAAGTAAGGATGGCACTATTGAATATTGCAAAAGGCAAGTTGAAGTGCATCAGTTTTCTCTGCTAATTAGCTGTGATTAAAGGAACCCTAAAGTTTGTTAATAATCAGAGTTAATTTACTTCATAACTAAAATTTGTTTTAATATTATAATAGTATTGGTAAAGTTAGATCCTACATAATTTTCTAACAAATGCAAGGGAGGGGGGTGACTTCTGTTGTGATAATGTGGTTTTTCATAGGGGCCATGAGATGTGCAGTCCATGCTATGAGAATGTTTAATGGAATATTATTGCACCTGCAGTGGCTTGCATAGTGGTAAACTGCAGGACTGGTGCATTACTTCATGCGGTTGTCACCGATCCTTTACCTGATTTGTTTGCTTAAACATCACATTTCATTGGTTGACACCTTAATCTCAATTGTCTGAAGATGCACCTTTTTATCTTTGGCAGAGAAACACCTCTTTTATATCTTATATGTAGTTTCCTACAAATTGTTCTTGTTGAAATAGATGGTTTGGGTCTGTTATGCATGAATTGCTGCAATGTCAATTGTCTGCATAATTCTTGCTAATTGCTTCCTATATCTTTTTGGCAGACAGTTAATTTCATTTGCAGTTTCTTTTATTGGAAGAGGTTTGCTGTGATTTTACCCATAAAATGTTGATTAAGATCAGTCTTCACTGTCAACACCCTGCCATCTGACCACTTTTAAAGTCACATCCTATTATTATACTGGTGACACGTGAAGTACAAGTCACCTGCTGACAACACCTGCGTGTTTAACAAATTCTTTACTAGCATTACCTTTCGGTAAAAAATTCTAAGAAGTATTAAAGCAGTATCCTAGTGGAAAAGAAGTTATGGAAAACATTGAAAGGCACAAGTATTTAAAAAAAAGGAAAATTCTATAAAATTTCATTTTAAATGGTTTTAATAGTTTGCAGAGTCCATACAATTCCCCCCCAGTTATTAAGGATCTGGTACTCATCATGTAAAGAAAATTGAATGCACATTAAAATGCAAGGCAATTGTTTTAATCTGTAATAGGAATTTTCCTTTTACCAAAATGATTGATTACTGATAAATTGGCTAATTGGTAAAGTTCATAATAGAATTTTTCCTGCTTCTACTGGAAAGCCAGAAATTTATTTCTGTACACAGATTACATTCACAAGTAGGAAAATAAACAGATCTAAAGGACTTATTTTCCTCATTTTTACTAGGACAGTTGTGTGCATAAAACTTAATGTCTCTAAATTTTATTCACTTGCCCAAAATGTTAACAACAAATATTTATTTGCTAATGAAAATTATCGAATAAAACACCCTAAATAATTGCTCAGTTCACTTAGATGTTAAAAATATATGATATATTACAACATTCTACCAACAAATCATATTGAGGGCAGAAGACAAAAAAGAAAATAAAAATAATACAGGTTCATACACTTTGGAAAATATTTAAAAGATGTTTTAATCAGAGTGTATTATTATTGGAATATGCAAGTTTATATGTATCAGCAGTATTTCTTTTACAAAAATAGCTTCAAAACTGTTTTAACTTAGGAATATGCATATAATTTGCATATTCCAATATAAGCAATCAGGAAATATGGTTTTCGTTATATAGAAAGCCTCTCTATTGTGTTTTGCTTAACCATTCATTTTTAGTAATATTATCTATTTGACTTTTCTGAATTACTAATCCAATCATTGTTCTTTAAAATATTAACAAGTTGAGTGTTGAAGCTGCCATTGTCATCCTGTTACTCTTATGGGCAAAACCTAACCCAGGTACCATGCACAGTTTAGAGAATGGATTTTGGGAGTGTACTGTGATAAGAACCACATGGCTTCTGCCTAGGAAAGTTAGACATTATGGTTTTTTACTGTAGTTGGAAGAGATAATCATAGCTGTGGCTTTGTTAGTGACACTACAATACTTAATTAATCACGAGTGTTATGAAACCTATACTGTGCAAATTGAATATTAGGAGTTGATCAGTTTTTTCAGATGGTGTTTAGCTGAGCAATTAGGAGTTAAACAGCAGCAGGCTGACCGCTGACAGCAAAGATATTTTAAAGATAGAATTATTTTGTGATTCAGAAAGATTTCATCAAAGCTAGATGAAAGCTTTGCATCAAGAAATCTCTTCAGGTAGAAAAAAACAGCCATTTACAACTGCCACCAAAATAAACTATTTAGAAGTGAAACAAACTGTTGAACAGAATGCAGAAAAGCTTCAGTAAAAGGGGCATTTTTTCT
The DNA here is from genome assembly GCA_018389105.1 of Nautilus pompilius. NCBI lineage: Eukaryota > Metazoa > Mollusca > Cephalopoda > Nautilida > Nautilidae > Nautilus > Nautilus pompilius. The sequence continues at coordinate 42,017 of JACATO010000941.1, read as the reverse complement.
GCTGCTTCAAAAAGAAAATATGAAGAACACAGACAAGGCTGTAGTAAACAAATGACTTTGAAGGAATACCTTGACAAGAAAGGATTATGGGATGGAACAGATCCTTAAGCCACAACCATGCACAAAGAATAGAAGAGATGATTGCTGCTGACTTACAACCCTACTCAGTTGCAGCAGACATTGGATTTAGAAAGCTATTCAATCACTTGTCTCCCGACTATAAAATACTGCACAAGAAGAAATGACAAGTATAACTGCTGGAACACTATTTCTTAGTACGGCCAATTGTTGGCTGACACATGATTTTGAGAGGTACAGAGCCCCGTCTTAAATGTGGTTAAACTTCCGGAGTCACATATAGCCAGCATCAATAGTGAGCAAATTTTGGTTAGTTTGAAAAAAGTTAAATGCCACCAGATAAAGTCTGTTTGCTTCTTAGGGACAATGATGCTAACATACTTACTGGATTTCTCAAAACTGGATTACTATCACTATCTTGTTTCATGCATACTCTAAAACTGTGCATTAATGATGCCATATTTAGCCAACAAGCAGTAAAGGATATTTTTCGTATTAACCGAGATATAATCAGCCATTTCCACCAGTCTTCTGCTGCTTCACAAAAGCTAGGTGATCTTCAACAACAACAAAGTCCTTAAACATAAGCTTCTGTAGCATGTATTCACTCAATGGAACAGTTCATATTACATGCTAGATCACATTACTGAACAAAGATGTCCAGTCACACCATATGCAATAGACCATACATTCTAAGTATAATTCTGTATCAATGGAATTTAGCAGAAAAGGTTGTTAGTCAGAGGGATGCGCAACTTCCACTATACATCCACCGTATACTTCCTTTGATGGAATCTTGATGATTGTGGATCAGATAAAATAAATATAAACACATTTACATAAGCTTTTGTCATACTTTCCCATGCTTAGACCTTCACTTCAAACCGAAGTACCAAAGTAAAGACGTGACTATGAATGGAATCTGGCATCTGTTGATAAAGAATTTGGAAAATGGAAGACTAAGAAAACCTCAGGAAAATGTAATCAGACTGTGATGATCCAGACACACCACAAACTTCAGCTGCTGAATCAATAGTGAAAGTTCTCAGACTTTGAGACTGGTATGCAGAAATAGCAACAGGAAAATAAACAAGCTGCCAGTTCTTTTAAAAGAAGGAAAACTGAAGATCCTCAAGATCTAACAGAAAAAACATTACTGATATAAAAAAAAAGACCCTATACCTACTGTCTTGGTTTGAAGATTCTTTGTTATAGTGAAAAGGAAATTCTCTCCACTTTAAAAATCTATTTAAGCTGGCAGAGGTGCATCTATATGCACCACAATGTTCCATAGACAGTAAATAGCATTTTTTTAAAACATTGGTGGAGACATGAATCAACAAGAAACTACCTCATCCAGCAAGTAGTAAAAAGTTGTTATTTCTGTACTATTTTAAGAGCTTTTAACTTTAAATACTAAGCCTTTGTCACACTTTCATAAGGGTTTTCAATTTTGAATCTGTTTGTAGACCAGTATTACTTTCAGTGTTCTGGCTTTCACATAGTTACATATTCATCTTGATTTGGAAATGACTAAGGTGATTAATTTAACAGAAATCTTCAAGCTTTTGATTTCAAGCAGAAAATGTTCATATGTTTGACAGTTTTTTTTAGAGATTTCACGAATGTGCTTGGTTTTTAATCTTGTTTGCAGGAAGCTATTCCTCTAATAATTTGATGTTTGAATTCACCTACTTATGTATTAATTGGAATCTGGATATACGACCGGTTTTGACTATTAACATAAAACTTATGAAGATTTCAATTTCCAGTAATTTTTCTTTTTTGTTTTAAGTCTCATCAATGTGCTGAATTCTGATTTGCATTTTTAGACCAGCGTTACTTTTTAATACTTTGATCTTCACCTGGTTATGTGCGGGGTGTCAGTCCTGGGGTGGGAGAATATTGCCCTCCCACAGAATGTACACTGAAATGTATTTGTATATTTTGTATATAGAGGTGGTGGTTGAAGGTATGCCTGTGGTATTTACCACCTTTGCCCTCTTCCCTGCAACTTTATGCCAGGTTGGTGATGCTCCTGGTTGTGTTAAATTGTTCCAGATGTTCTCTAGGACTATTCTCAACTATGGTGCACGTTTATAAGCATGGGTACTATTATGCATTTATAAACTTGACAAGTATTGAAAGTTTAAATTTTCTTCATGGAACTATGTAGCCAGGTACTTGATGTCTACACCCATCCACTTTCACTCCTATACAGACAAACAATTTAAAAAAATGTGTTTGTCTCTTTTACTGACTGTCCCCCCACCTCATCATTGGCAGGCAAAACAAATAGGTATTTATCAGTTTTTTAGTGCACATTGATTGGTTTTCTTGTGAACTTTGGAGTCAGTCAAGTTGTTTGTATAGTTCTTTATAAAAAGGTAGGGGTGCTTGTTCTGGGTAGATAAGCAAAACACTTGTTTGACAGTTGTATTGGGCAAAAAGATTTATTTTGTTGTTAAGGATCTGATACGACCTGAGAAAACAGAAAATATTCTCAGCCATTCTCTTCGGCATTGTTTATCACCAGGTATCCGAAACACATTTTGACTAAGAATGTTATATTAGTAACCACCTCTTTTGTGTGTGTCTCTCGCATACAAAACAATAGCCAAAGAGAAAGCAAATAGGACTATCTTGACTAACTGAGTTTTAAACCAATCAGAGGCTTAGTGCGGTCATTTTTAAAATGAGGGTCACCTACTTAACTTGCTCAGTTGCATAACTCACCAGTAATACCTGTTATATACTATATATATATATTTCTTTATGCATCAAACACACTTTCGAAATGCATATATTATAGGACATACTATTTGAGGCTCCTTTAGGTAAGTACCTTTTGAGTTTGAGGTAGGACAAGTTGAAAATTTCCAAAATATATTAGATTTCTTGAACCAGTACTCAAATGTCTTGAATTTTTTTTTTTTTAAATTTACTTAGATTCAGTAGAACACCAGTTTTTTTTTTGTCTTTTTTGATATCTTTCATATTATAAATTGAAATTCAAAATGGAGTAATAGTGTTGTTTGTTTGTTTTAATTAACACAACATGGCATCTTTAATTCTGTTGAAACCAAATTTTATTCCAGAGTTGGATCAGTAGATAGTAATGATAATCAGATGATAGGCATTTTCTAACAATTTTCAATCAGTATATCTAGTTAGGGCCAAAATTTGTATATTAACCTTTCATCTCTGGTTGTCAGAATTATCAAGAACACTGGGGTTAATGATGTATCTTGAGTTACTAAGTTGCAGTGCTTTGAAGAACTCTGTTTACTCTATGGACATATCCAGCTTTTATTTATTTTTTTGTTTGTGGCCTTGAAAAATCTGGGGTTATTTTAGATTTTTGATGGTAAATGCAGTACTAAAAGTTTAATTTAGTTAGTACAAGAAAACTTATACAAGGTTCCTGAAGAAAGAAAAAATAGTAAAAAAAACAACATTATTTTTAAACTGATTATATGATTATTATTTACAAACTAAAGCAAAAACAAAACTTCAGTACAAACAGGGTAAATTTAATCTATATTTTAAATTCTACTCTGAATACTTGAATCCTGGAACATTGTAGAGAATCTATGCTTGACTGTTTCTAATAGTCGAATACCCCTTCTTAAATAAGAAATCCACACATGCACTGCATATATAAAATATAAATGAACCAAGGACAATTATGATGAAGCAGAGCTGTTCTTGTTTTATAGTTTGGTCCATTATTTCTATCATTTTAATAGGTTTTTTGTAGAGATTGATGTAGAGTTCATTGCAGTTCATATTTTATAGAGGTACTAAAAGATTGACTGAAATTATCTGATGAACGTTTTATATAAGATATTGAATTGTCTACTGTTTCTTAAAATGTGAAAATACACCCATAGAGAAATGTTAGTTACATCTTTGATAATTTGAATTTCATCAAAAACCATTGACTAGTTTTGTATATGTTGTAAAGATTTGTATACCTGTCTATTTAAAAAAAAAAAGAAAAATTGAAGCATTGCAATTATTAGAAATAAAGATATTGTTTCTTCTCATCCTGTCTATTTTTAAAAATTTTTACGGGTATTGAGCATTGAAATAGGATATGAAAGGATCATTCATTCATTCATTCATCTGGAGTTTTTGCGCACAAAAGTCACTGTAGTGTCACTCTTGAGATAGTTCAAAAGTTGATCTGCTTAATTGTTTTTTTCCGCACCATTCATCTGACTGCTGTACCTTTTTGCTGATAATTTAAGTGCTTTATAGACCAACATTGTTAGTGTTTGTTTCCAGTTCCTTCCTTCCACCTAATGATCACACTTCCCTAGCCTCAAATATTTGCTCTTTGTGACAGCCTGTCTGTACTGTTTCTACTGACATAGTAGTGTCCTTGGCAGAACATCAGTGTGGTATTTTAGGATTTATAGTCTGTCTGGGATTTTTGTACAAGCTTTTTCAGTTTGCTAGAATGATGATGTACATTGTTTTGTCACAGTAACAAGTCAGCAACTTCATCCTGTTTTCTTTGGAAGTGATTTATTGTGTGTTCTGATTTCATCTAGTGAAGCAGATTTTTTTTTTTTGCCAAATAAGGTAAATATGATTCATCAGTGAATCTCATAACATACTTTTTGTTTTACAGGGGAACTTAAGTGGCATCTGATAGCAGTCACAGAACCATGGCAACAGATGAAGTGGAGTATGTGTGCACATTGGAGCCAAAGTTGGTTAAAAAAGCTGAGGAGGAGCTTAATGAGAAGCCACAGTGGCGGTCCAGAGACATTCAAGCTCTGAGAGATATGGTGGTAAAACATCCAGGTAGGCTTGGTAGCTCATTAGACAAAAATGCTCTGTTATTTTGGTCCAGAGGACGTTATCTAAAGACTGAACTAAAATCTAAAAATCTTTATATTTTGAAAGGGGACTGTAATTGATTAAAGGAACATTGAAGTTTAATAAGCAGGCATAATTTATTCCATAACTAAAAACTTTTTGTAACAATTGAACCTATTATCAATTTTATGAGAATTTCAGTAAATTTAAACTTCCAATAGACTTCTGACACATGGGCAACACCGTAGCTCTCCTGTCAAAAGGGTACAAATAATGTGCACATCATAGTTGCGCATAGTGCTGCATGGATTTTTATAACACCAGCTGGTAGTGGTCTGAAGCATTAGTATAATATATAATTATTTTTAATTTGCTAATTTGTTATTATTGACTTTAGTGTGAAAATGAAATAAAAAGTAGTGATATAACATGAGACCAAAAGGTATTTGGGCTATGTTTGCAGTGTCATTGCTGAGGAAATAATACAATTTGTGATGATACCAGTTGGATATTGGTTAGCTGTCAGTATAAATCCACAAGAGGATGCAGTATTAATGAAACTTTGTTCCCATTTTGGTAGAAATGCGCAAATGTATTGACTTGCAATCACACAGAAAAAAAAAAAAGACTTTGAAATTCTCATGCAGTGCACAAAGTTTTAAAAAATATAGCTGTGAAATTTGAACAAGCTGAGATAGTATGGGCAAGTTAACATACTCCACGATCATTTCTTTTTATATCAGTAATGTTTTTTCTGTTAGATCTTGAGGATCTTCAGTTTTCCTTCTTTTAGAAAAACTGGCAGCTTGTTTATTTTCCTGTTGCTATTTCTGCATACCAGTCTCAAAGTCTGAGAACTTTCACTATTGATTCAGCAGCTGAAGTTTGTGGTGTGTCTGGATCATCACAGTCTGATTACATTTCTCCTGAGGTTTTCTTAGTCTTCCATTTTCCAAATTCTTTATCAACAGATGCCAGATTCCATTCATAGTCACGTCTTTACTTTGGTACTTCGGTTTGAAGTGAAGGTCTAAGCATGGGAAAGTATGACAAAAGCTTATGTAAATGTGTTTATATTTATTTTATCTGATCCACAATCATCAAGATTCTATCAGAGGAAGTATACGGTGGATGTATAGTGCAAGTTGCGCATCCCTCTGACTAACAACCTTTTCTGCTAAACTCCACTGATACAGAATTATACTTAGAATGTATGGTGGTCTATTGCATATGGTGTGATTGGACATCTTTGTTCAGTAATGTGATCTAGCATGTAATATGAACTGTTCCATTGAGTGAATACATGCTACAGAAGCTTATGTTTAAGGACTTTGTTGTTGTTGAAGATCACCTAGCTTTTGTGAAGCAGCAGAAGACTGGTGGAAATGGCTGATTATATCTCGGTTAATACGAAAAATATCCTTTACTGCTTGTTGGCTAAATATGGCATCATTAATGCACAGTTTTAGAGTATGCATGAAACAAGATAGTGATAGTAATCCAGTTTTGAGAAATCCAGTAAGTATGTTAGCATCATTGTCCCTAAGAAGCAAACAGACTTTATCTGGTGGCATTTAACTTTTTTCAAACTAACCAAAATTTGCTCACTATTGATGCTGGCTATATGTGACTCCGGAAGTTTAACCACATTTAAGACGGGGCTCTGTACCTCTCAAAATCATGTGTCAGTCAACAACTGGCCGTACTAAGAAATAGTGTTCCAGCAGTTATACTTGTCATTTCTTCTTGTGCAGTATTTTATAGTCGGGAGACAAGTGATTGAATAGCTTTCTAAATCCAATGTCTGCTGCAACTGAGTAGGGTTGTAAGTCAGCAGCAATCATCTCTTCTATTCTTTGTGCATGGTTGTGGCTTAAGGATCTGTTCCATCCCATAATCCTTTCTTGTCAAGGTATTCCTTCAAAGTCATTTGTTTACTACAGCCTTGTCTGTGTTCTTCATATTTTCTTTTTGAAGCAGCAGAAAAAATGCCCCTTTTACTGAAGCTTTTCTGCATTCTGTTCAACAGTTTGTTTCACTTCTAAATAGTTTATTTTGGTGGCAGTTGTAAATGGCTGTTTTTTTCTACCTGAAGAGATTTCTTGATGCAAAGCTTTCATCTAGCTTTGATGAAATCTTTCTGAATCACAAAATAATTCTATCTTTAAAATATCTTTGCTGTCAGCGGTCAGCCTGCTGCTGTTTAACTCCTAATTGCTCAGCTAAACACCATCTGAAAAAACTGATCAACTCCTAATATTCAATTTGCACAGTATAGGTTTCATAACACTCGTGATTAATTAAGTATTGTAGTGTCACTAACAAAGCCACAGCTATGATTATCTCTTCCAACTGCAGTAAAACCATAATGTCTAACTTTCCTAGACAGAAGCCATGTGGTTCTTATCACAGTACACTCCCAAAAGCCACATGGTACCTGGGTTAGGTTTTGCCCATAAGAGTAACAGGATGACAATGGCAGCTTCAACACTCAACTTGTTAATATTTTAAAGAACAATGATTGGATTAGTAATTCAGAAAAGTCAAATAGATAATATTACTAAAAATGAATGGTTAAGCAAAACACAATAGAGAGGCTTTCTATATAACGAAAACCATATTTCCTGATTGCTTATATTGGAATATGCAAATTATATGCATATTCCTAAGTTAAAACAGTTTTGAAGCTATTTTTGTAAAAGAAATACTGCTGATACATATAAACTTGCATATTCCAATAATAATACACTCTGATTAAAACCATCTTTTAAATATTTTCCAAAGTGTATGAACCTGTATTATTTTTATTTTCTTTTTTGTCTTCTGCCATCAATATGATTTGTTGGTAGAATGTTGTAATATATCATATATTTTTAACATCTAAGTGAACTGAGCAATTATTTAGGGTGTTTTATTCGATAATTTTCATTAGCAAATAAATATTTGTTGTTAACATTTTGGGCAAGTGAATAAAATTTAGAGACATTAAGTTTTATGCACACAAATGTCCTAGTAAAAAAGAGGAAAATAAGTCCTTTAGATCTGTTTATTTTCCTACTTGTGAATGTAATCTGTGTACAGAAATAAATTTCTGGCTTTCCAGTAGAAGCAGGAAAAATTCTATTATGAACTTTACAATCAGGTAATTAATGACTTACTGACACAGTTATTGTTGACATAAAGTATGTAATTGGAATCCTTCAGAACCAATTTGATGGGTAGGCATTCAGTGATAATTTGTTGAGCGAAAGGAAATAAAAAATCTGTAAAAGTTTGTATACACTGCAGCTTTAATAAAATTTTTGATTTTGTTTACTGAAAGCAAATTTAGATATACAGTAGGTCTGTTGAAATTTTCTAAATGTTTGTTGTTGTTATTGTTTTTGTATTGCCATTTCCACTTAATTTGGTTTGATTTGTAAACTTTTCTTTTACATGTGCTCCTGGCTGGTGGTTTTAGTAGCTAACATTAAAAAAAAAACTGTTGTATTGCATTCTGTTTGTGCCTCAGGCCTGAAAGCAAGAACAGATGACACGTTTCTGCTTCGGTTCTTGCGAGCTCGTAAGTTTGATTACGACCGTGCCTTCCAGCTATTGCTGAACTACTACAAGATGAAGTTGGAGAACAAGGAAGTATTTGACAATCTGAAGCCATCAATGATCAAGCATGTGTTGGAAGATGGTGTGGTGGGGTTGCTGCCTCATTGTGACAAGGAGGGACGAAATGTGACATTAATGAGACCAGGTGAGATTACCACACTTTTTGAGACAGCAGGTGCATTACAAGTTTTTTTTCTTTTTTCTATTAAGTATCTGCAACATTGTAAACCATACCTGCAGACTTTTCTACTAGGATCTTCTGGATTCTTCCTCTTGTTTTTTCTGTATCATATTAATTTTTTCTGAATTTTTTTGAAAGGGTTCTAAAAGTTGGCAGCTGCTTTATACTAGTAAAATAAAGTCAGTTTGACACCACCTTGAGTATACATTACTGAAAACCAATGATACTTGGTGATTTGGAACCACCTAACCAGTAAAAAAGTGTCATATAACAACTTGGATACTGTTATGCCAGTTGGAATCATGAGAATGGGTGAAAATGAAAGAGAAGTGGGAACATTCCAAATTATTTTTACAATGATATAAAGAAGTGTTCACATTTTTTTTTCAAAATCCATAAGAAAGCCTCCTGCTTTTTTTATTTTCTCTTATCATTTGTTTGGGGCTTCCTGTTTCCTTTCTTCTAGGCTGGCAGTTAGGCACAAACAAATACTGGTAATTTTTCCTCTTCCAGAATGTAATGTGGCAATGTCACAAAATATCCTATGACATGTCATAAGGAAAAATCCTCAGCGTCAGGCTTTTGTAACCACTATAATGGTTTCTTTAACTTATATTTTGACTTGTCCAAAACTGTGTAGGGTTAGGAGGCCAGATTTTACACCGCCATCTGATCCGTTACACACACAGCATACCAGCTGATAGGTCGACAAGAGAAATAGTGCTTTATAAAGGCTGCCTGCCAGGGTCGCTGTGCCTATAACTACTCTGAGAGAACTGATTTTCTTTCAAAATGCCAGAAACACATTTGTTGTCATAGCTCTCACCAGACCTCATCTGCTTCTCCTGGATGAGCTGTAGAATAAATTGCCTGTGAGATAATGCTTAAGTTTGAATTTTCACATAAAATTGTAAAATTATCATTGCTGTTTTTTAAAAAAAATAAACTTAGTGTTTTATTCTTGTTGAAAATTCAAACTATTATTATTTGACACTGACAAAGTTTTAAAGAATTTATTTGTTTTTACTAGTATATTGCCCAATTAGTCAGTTGTTTTTCTTTATTATTTTTCAGGACGTTGGAATCCAGAAAAATATCCCCTTATTGATATTTTTCGAACTAATTTTCTCACCCTGTCAAAGATTATAGAGGTGAATATGCATATTTAAGCTTAGCTCATCTTTGTCATTTTGTGGTCAGATAATGGATAAATAGTTTTAGTCAGCCTTGTATCATTCTTAACAGATAGCCTTCTAATCACCTGAGTTAGATAAGAAAAATAATTTTTCTTTCACTACTGAAAAAGATCCTTGAGTTTGCTTTAAATATAATTAACTTCAGAGTACAAAAATTATATATATAATATTCTTTAAAATTCTGGCAGTTTCACCTTCCCCCTAGAAATCACAAAGATGACAGGATAAGCAATGATAAACTAGAAATGTATGAATATTTTAAAAAAACAACTTTTTTTTACATTTTCACATAAACCTCTCTTCTTGAGTTAATTTGGAATAATTTGGATAGAACTTGACTCAGTGCTAGACAACTTTGTTAGATAAGGGGGAGTTTCTGGAATATAAAGCAAGTTTCCCTCTGCCAATAATTAAAAAAATGTTATCACAATTAATTGCTATGAAGGCTGGTGCCAATCATCTTTTTTGAAAATTGTTCTTCCTTTGCACTGTGTAATTAAATTTTAAACATGGAAATAAGAAATTCAGCTTTATATTTTTATGCACAAGTTTGAATTCCTAAAAGCATTTGTAGTTGTTTTTGTAAAAATAATCAGCTTTATTTTAATGTCAGCCATTTTTTAAAAATATTTTATTAACCATATGGCTTCATTGTGTAACGCATAAAAAAACAAGAAAGTTTTATGGCAAATGGAAGTATTGTAGAATTTATCAGAATATTTTATATCTGCATTGTGTATCTAAACTTATTCATCAACATCTTTGTATGGACAAACAGAGAGTTTCTGTTGCAAGTATGCAAAATACACATGGTATTACCTGTGAGACAGGATACCACCAATTTCAGTGGAAACAGAATCTACAAGAACTCTTCTACAGGGTGATCAGAAACTAACTATGCAGTGGAATATATTTGTAATAATTTTTAATTCCTCTCCTCGTGCTTTGTTGTTTTGTACTGTAGTTCCCAAAATGACCAACAGATGGCAGCTCTATGTGAGGAGTCTTACTGAGCTCCCAAAATGACCAACAGGTTTGGCAGTAAATTTGCAAAAGTGAAATGTGATTTTTGTGTGATTGTCATTTTTATGTAATGGTTCTTTAAAATGCCAAAAAATATCTTTCTCAAGAAAAAAGTGTGTGCGAATAACAGTAAATACATCACAAGAGTTCAAAACGAGTTCTTACAAGAATTTCCTGATGCAAAGCTTCCAAACAGAAATGCTATAAGGGCATTTATTAGCAGATTTGAAGATACTGGTTCAGTTGAGGATTATCAACGATCAGGTTGGCCAAAAGTATTGGACGAGGAGAAGCTACCAAAAATTTTAGATGTTATGCTTCAGAGCCCTTCAAAATTGCTGTGTTGACTTTCTCAACAAGTGCAAGTGAATGTTCCATATGGGAATGCACACAATGCTTTAAGGGAGTAAAATTTTTACCCATATAAAGTGAACATTGTGCATGAATTGAAAGCTGCAGACCACGGTAAGTGAATTTAATACTACAACTGGTTTAAGAATTTTATTGATGTAGACGGTGATGAGATATTGGATAAAACATTTTTTCTGATGAATGCTGGATTCATCTCTATGGACAGATTAATAGCCTGAATACCAGAATTTGGTCTACTTCTAACCCCCATGAACTGTTTGAGAAACCGCTTCATGACGAAAAGATCGATGTATGGGGGCTACATCAAGGAAACACATTATTGGGCCTATATTTTTTTGGAAAAATCATCAATTCAGAGCATTATTATACACAACATACTGTATCCTTTTATTGGTGAGTTAGATGAAGAAAAAATCAAAGACACCTACTCCCAGCAGGATAGGGCCACCACTCATCTACTCAATCAATGAAACTGTTGGAAGTGTTCGGTGATCGGCTGATATCGAAAGGAATTTGGCCTGCACATTCTCCTGACCTCACACCCCCAAACTTTCACCTGTGGGGGAGCAATGAAAGTGAAGGTCTTTGAAAATAATCTCCATTCCATTGATGAACTGAAGCAAAATGCCATCAATTTCGTTAGAGGAATAACATCTGAAGAATTGCAAAACGTTTTTGAGAATATGAAAAAATATACAGAAAAATGTATAAACATGAGTGGGGCTCTCATTTTCAGCATTTGTTGTAATACATAGTTTATTGTAAGAGTTAATGTATTGAAATAAAAACAATAAATTTTCTAATGCATAGTTCATTTTTGATCACCCTGTATTAGTTAGAAAACAGAGTACTCCAGAAAAAACCCATGTCATTAACTGGATCCTAACTATATTAACTCATCTCACCCATGCTTTAGATGAAGAATTAAACTATATTTGATGGAATATCTTGATCAATTTTATGCTGGTTAAAGTGGTCAAATTATTTTAATATGATTTAAAAAAGTGGGGAGAATAATTGTTAAAAATTCTACATAATTTGATGAATGACTTTTATTCTCTAATTCTTGCAGACATTACTTGCCTTTTTAACCCATCTTGTTAAATAAGGTTAAAAATTATTTACAAATTAAGAGTATTTTCATTAAAGAACGAAGAAGCTCAGGTGAATGGGATCATTTTCATCATTGACCTCAAAGATGTTGGTCTGAATCATGCCAGACAAATTTCACCATTTTTTGCAAGAAAGATGACCAGTTTAATTCAGGTAACTATACACATATAATTTTTTATCACATAAGCTATATGAAAATGAAAGAGAAGCATGAAACAGTTTATTAATAGATTTAGTCACAGTATGTATTTATTCGTTGCTGGTTAAAAAAAGAAGTTATGCACATCTAGTAGTAATTTGCAGCCACCACCATGTCTTATGATCATCAATGTCTACATTTCCTTAATATTATGAGTGTCCGTCCTCTAGTGGTAATCTGGAGCTCCAGTTGCAAAACTGATGTCAGTTGGTACAAAAACAACAGAACACTCTCTTGACAACCAGTTGAGGTGGGTATGAGAATAGCTGTAGGACATTAGATGTGAGAGTAAAACAGTTAGTGGATGAGAAGTTCATACAATCATAACTTTCATAAATTGAATTAGGAAATTATATGTTCTTTTATTTCTTCTCTACCCCCATACGGTAGTAGAACATTGACTTTTTAAAAAAAAGATAATGTTAGTGGAGTGCCTGCTTTTGACTGTTAAATAATTAACAACGGTTATCAAGGCTACTTCTTTAATACATTATAAAAAAGGCAGGACCTGGAAGTTCTTATGACTTGTTAATTGTCTCCAGGATAAGAAATATCCAACAGTTTTAACTGTTAATGTTAACTTGTTGTCTTTACTCTCTCTTTTGGATTTTAGTTTATCATATGTCAACTACTTAGTTCCCTAAATTATTTATCTATTTATTTCCAGGAGACATTTCCTGCAAGAATCAAAGGTATTCACTATGTGAATGAACCAACTGTGTTTGATGTGATATTTGCTATTATTCGTCCTTTTCTAAAAGAAAAACTAGTAAAACGGGTATGTGTTATAAAGTTTAATTTTTTACATCAAGCAATTGTTTTAAAGAACCAGATATATTTGTTGTTTGTTCTTAGCTTTATCAGTTGTGTGCACTTTCTAAAATTTCCAAAGTTCTGTTCAAATGATTTTAATTGGATTTTGAAGATTTATAATCTCACAGATTATCCAATAATCTAATAGACTTTTTGTTAAGGTTGCACTTAATATTGTAGTATTTTAGTAGCTTTTCTAGTAGACATAACATATCTTGTATGGCCTTGTTACCTTTATGACACATCTGCAATTTTCTAATAAGCCCCAATTTTTTTTTTTTTTAACAATCCAGCAAAGAAAATTCTAGTAAATCTGTGGATTTTCTAGATAACCACATCTCTTAGCAGTCTTTCTAGTAATCATAATGACTTCTTTTTAGTCTTGCAGAAATCCTGTAGATTTTCTAGTAATCTCCATACACGCTTTATAACAAAAACGGGCTTTTCATAAGATTATTTACTTAAGTTAGAGGATTGGTTCATGCTTTTCTCTACCACCTCGATGAGCCTGTATTTTAGTATCTTTCCCTGTTTCCATCATCTTGGTTTGGTAATGAATATCACTGCATGCAGAAGCAGTTCTCAGAAATAAACACTGATGATGGTAACAGGGAAAGACACCCAAATGTAGGCTCACTAGTTGTATTACTACTGATAAGGTCATGGGAAAAGCTTGAATTAATTTTAAATTTTACAAATAATGCATTTCCAATATCTTACCATTCTTACTTGTCTCTGGAAATTTAACAGGAAAGAGCTAATATTTATGTGGATACATAGTTTCTGGTGAACCGCAGTATTTTACTGTTATCAGACTACATTAAAATCTCTAAGTTATCGATAATAATTTAACCCTGTGTTCCAGAAAACTTCTGGCGATGGCTGAAAAGTTGATGTTTAGCTCTTTTAAGAACAGTAGCCTTAAATTATTTCTCCCTGTATAAGTTGTAGCAACAAAAAAAAAAGAAAAAAAAATTTTATTGTGGTCTTAGGAATGAAACTAGCATGATGATTACATAGTATTAATAGTAAATATTAGTTTATTTATTTTTTTTTTTAAGCTAGAGATTTCTTGCTGTATCTCTTTCGTGTTTTAGGGGGGATATGTCACTAATAAGGTTTCTACGATTTTGAACATATATCTGTTTGTATGAAACATAATTTTATCCTTAACAACCAGTAAAACTGGCAGGAAAAGTTCAGTGCCGGGGGGAAAACATGCAGTTTGTAGAATCAAAAAATTCATAAAATCAAACTAAAAATTTATATTTGAAAGAAAGTGAAGATCTCTTGTTCTGCCATCTAATTTTCATCTCTTCACTTTTCAGCTACATTTTCATGGTCAGAATGTTTCAGAACTTCATCAATTCATCAATCCAGAATACCTTCCTGAGGAATATAATGGGAAGCAGCCACCCTATTCAAACAAGGTATGCATAAGAAGAACAGGGATGGTCACTTTGCCCTTACCTCTCTTCCCTGTGAAATGAAGATGGTTTTAGTGAATAGTTGTATTATACAGGGTTTATCCTAATCCTCATATGTATGTACAGGTTGAGAATCCCTTATCTGAAATCCTTGGTGCCAAATGTGCTTTGGATTCTGAAATTTTTCGGATTTTGGAACATAGATAACCCACTGGGAAGTGGGGCCTGGCACAAATTTATTTACAACATTATAACTGCATATGGATACATATAGCCTACAATTAGTTTTATGCAATATTTTAAAATTATTTTGTGCATGAAACCATAAGAAAAAGATGTACATTTTACCATCAGAAAGGTATGCTATCACTATGGTAGGTCTACCGGTACTGTAACTGTTGCTGACATTTACCAGTAATGCAACGTATATCTTACCTGTTTTCATTAACTGACCACAAGTACATGTTTAACCTAATAAAAGTTATGTCATTTATCCTATCCAGTTTACAAAAACAAAACAACAGAACTCATCAAAATTTTATTTTTAATGCAACAGTGAATGCTGGTGGTGTTACACACAAACTTGGGAACGTAGCTGGAGATCTAATTCCACAGAAATAATGTGCTCTGCACTAACACAAAAACTGTGATAATCTCCACTTACAATGAAACATCAGAAGTGGAAGAGGGACTAGTGATGCTCTAGGGATGAGGATGCTCTGTGCTGGGTGGCTTTCTTGAGGGTTTCTTCCAATTTCATTTGCCTCATTAGCAAAGGTTTTTGTCATAGTGATCTTTTTTTGATTTTATAAACTGATATGATTTCTTGCTCAGTCTGAATGCACATCGCTCTAGTCCTTCACACATTATCACCATGTCATCTATGGGCACTTTTTCTGCTGTATTAGCAATGTCATCTTCATCTTCACTGTTATCATCATAATCACCTTGATTCAGAACCATTTCAGCTATTTCACCATCAGTCAGTGAATGTACAACTGGAGCATCATTATCAATGTTGAAAAGTTCTTCTATGTCGGCTTCCTCTAGGTTACTGATGGCCTCTGAGAATATACCTTCTGCATATGTAAGGTGGTTTGATATCATCATCATCTCACTTATAACATGTATCCTTGAAAGTTGTCATTTTGTGCAACATCATCATTGAACGTAGTCGTAGGCCAAAGGTTGTGCCAGGTGTGCACAAGAGTGTCCTTATCAGCAGTGTAGATGGGGTCCTTAACATTAAACTGTTTTTGGAAATCTTCCACACCTATGCCTCTGTTCACTGTTGCCAACAACAACCTTTTTCAAGAAACAGTCTTTATATTTACTCCTCACTGCTCTAAGGATACCTTGGTCACATGGTTGAATTAATGAAGTCACATTCGGGGGGAAAGTAAATACCAAAAACATTATTCTTGATGAGTTCAGCTGGGTCATGTGCAGAACATTTGTCAAGGAATAACAGAATCTTTGAATTATTTTCCAGTCCAGCTTCCCTGCATTGCGCACGAGTCGCTGATACAAAATGGTTATTAAACCAGTCTGAAAAAAAATGTCCCTGGTGATCCCTGCTTTCTTGTTGGCATAATAATGGACTGGTAATGTATGCACTTCTTTAAAACAAGCAAGAGCAAGTGTCGTCGATCAGAGCGAGTTTGCTACAGTAGCACAGCCCAGTACAGTTACCCTGTCCTTTGCATCCTTAACTCCTGTAGGGTCCCACTCATCAGTGTTTTCTTAGGACAATAATGCCAGTACAATGATGTCTCATCGGCATTTTAGGTTTGTTCTGAAGTTAGATTTTCATCAGTGATGATGATCTTGGCAAACTCATCAATGCAGTTTTCTGCATTTATCACCGCAAATCTTTAAATATGTAATGCCGTGCCTCTTCTTAAATTTCTGCAACCAGCCTGCTGAATATTCACAGTTACTTTCAATTTTAAGTTCATCATGATAAATCTTAGCTTGTTTCATGATCAGCATACCGTTAAGCCGCATGTGTTCACCCTGACACTGACGAATCCACTCTTTTATTTTTCGCCTTATGCAAATTTTAAATATTTTTCATTAGCTTCTGCTCATTACTGTCAACATAAAATTTTATCAATTTGTCCTTCTGTTTCTTTAGGTCATAGATGGTGGTCGTTGTTCCAACTCCATACTCCTCCGTAAGTTGCCTTACATTTACACCACGATCAGGTTTTTGCAATAACTCAACTTTCTTCACTATGGATAAGCACAAATGCTTCCTTTTGTTTTTTTTTTCATTATTGCCCGTAGGGGTATTTGCAGGCCTTTTCGACATTTTCAAAGTATATTCACACCAACCACAAAGCTCAAAAAAAAAGCACAAACATTTTTGTGAGCAATGCACGCAAGTCAACCGTGTTGGGACCTGCACGTCGCCCAGGAACCTGGAATTTTCCACTGAAGGCACTCCAAAGATATTTCAGGTTTTGGAACTTTTCGGTTTTCAAAATTTCGGATAAGGGATTCCCATCCTGTACTTACTTTTACCACCTCATTAAAAAGTGGATGATTAAAAAAAAAAGTTCTTGCTTTTCTCTTTAGATTTATATTTCAATCAAATTGTGGTAACTGTAGATTTAATCTTGTTTGTGTTATTCTACCATCAATTTAATTTTAGCTAAACTGCTGTTTGATTGAAAAACCAGATGTTTTTTTTTCAAAATACTGTAAACACTAGTTGATTTTACTTTTTTTCTCCGCTGAAGTGAATTTTAAAAAATATATAAAATAAAGTTTAGTAGACAATTTTAATCCTTTTATAACTCATGTTTGTTGATGGGTGGATCACTGCGTGAGAATGATTTTAAATGGATTGTGCTAGTTCATAAAAATTCTCTTTATTGATATATTGATGGACAAGTGTTCTGCTCAGCTAAACCTTTGGAAGAGTGCAAAATTAACTGTCAGGGAAATAATAAACTGAAAATGTGTGAGAATCTTATAAAGGTATTTCTTAGGTGTTCCATATTCCACTTGTTGGGTGGAACAACAGGTCCAATCCACATTGCTCTACAGGTGCAGAATAACGTTCACATTTTATATCAGATTTTGCTTCAGAACCAGTGGCTGATCTTTAAAATTGTCTTCCACAAGTCTGTAAATTATTTATGCAAATATGGATCCTGGCTTCAGCAGACAAAAAATTGAGGCATGCCTCATCTGAAAAGAAAATGCAACTGTCTGTGACATTGAATGTATGCCTGAGTTGATATGCATGATGATGATGTTAGGTCAGGATTGTCTGATCGTATGGCTTCTTAAACTTTAGTTTGTAGTGGTTTTATCTTGTGCTCCTACATCCATTGAATGTGCTGTTCCTTCTAAGTGGCTCCATAACACAAGTGTAGGCCTATCTTTTATGCAGGTAAGACCTTTGTTTCGCATGCCTAAGGTGTGGCCTGCTTGGTTTAGTCAAGGTATTTTGACACTTTGTAGTGGAGCTCAGAAACATTTATTTAGTAGATAATCATTCATATTTTCTTTGTACAAAAACGTACAACTGTTTTTAAATGCAAATGCTAGAACTGTACAAATCCAAAAGTGGATGAATAAGCAAAATGATATCATTGAATTTGAGTATATTTACTTAATAAATAATAGATTTTTCAAATTCTTGCTAAATTTTAGGATTATCTTGAGAAACAGTTTGAGAGAGAAAATGTCTCCTGGTAGCTGAAAATAAAGTAATAAAACTAACTAAATAAATTATTCTGATAGTTATTAATTACTATATAGTTATTGACAAAAATGTCTAAATAATTGATGTTAAAATCAAACATCTGGGTCTATAATTCATAGCAGTTTTTACATGACAAAAGTGTACTGCTGCTGATGGTTTATACAAGGCCACTTCTCTAAGATAAGGGAATGTCTCCATTGAGCCTCATTTGCAGTGATACAGTTAATGACTACTGTTGTCAGTTTCTTCAACTTCTAATTTTGTTACTTAAAAAAGCAAAAAAACATTGGCTTAGATGTGCCAGTCTGAGATGTCCTTCTGATGCTTCATGGGATTGGTTGGCCAAGGATTGTGTGAAGCCATACTCATAACCAGTCATGCACATGTGATTAGTGTATTGTTCAACTGGAAAGAGATGTTTGTCCAGTATTGAAGGTTTCTGTGATTAGGGTCTCTGTAACATGTTTGTGGAGTTGTTCTGTCACTAGCTGCTTGTGGTCAGAGGTGTTTTTTTTTTGCTTTTTTGCAAATACTTACATTATGGGACACCAAAGAGAGAATTGATGGATATGTTGGTCAGTGCTTTGCGGAAGATTCTGGTCAAGGGAACTCACTATCAGTGCTTTATGTGAAGTCATTCTGCTTTCCCATGATTAACTTTAAATAGTGGCTTACAGCTCTCTCAGTTTCTATATACATGTATAAGTCTAGCGGGTCACATGACCACTAGGCTAGGCAATTTTTTTTATTTTTACTTTGTCTAAAATGTCTTTTCTTAAATGAGGTTTTGACATCTAAACTGAATGTATATTCAAGATGCAGATGAACCGAGGTACTGTACAATGAAACAAAATATTTCTTGATCTTATGATTTTAGTTTTTGTTCATAGACTTTTCCTTTTCATTATTAACAGTAGATTTCTGTTGCTATCTTTAATGTTAACTTTAGGAATGGAGTCAATTACTACTGAGTTGCGATGCAGAATTTGAGAATGACTCCAAATATGGTCTGGAAGAGCTGAAGGTCATACCTTCAGTTATCAAAGAAGATGCCTTGGAATGCATTGTTGGAACCTACAAACGGTTGGAGATTTAGTTTGAATGCCACTAGGTGGGAGGTGGACACCAGTCAATGTAAGCAGGGAAATTTTCAACACTTTAAAAAAAAAAAAATTTTAATTTTTTTTTCTATTTCTTGATTGGGGATTGAACCAGACATTGGCTGATTTAGTGTACAAGATGTTTTACTTACTAATATGTTAATTTTTTAGGGTTATTGGTGGTTCAGTTCCCAGCCAGAAGGAAAGTTAGTTGGGAATGTTCATTGACATTTGTGATTGAACCAGTGAGCTGTACAGCAATGTTGTATAATTTTTATTTTACCTCAGGATTTGTAATTATATTGCAGTAGATCTATGAATATATTTTTTAAACTTACATATTTGTTAAACATTTTGATCTCTCCTATTGTTTGATTATTAACCATTTTTGTTATTATTTTTAAAAAAACACAGTGGACCCTAAAATATAGACTATATTTTTGTTGTTCATTCTTTTACAATTTCAGCATCTTTGATGGATTAAATCTGTTGTTTATATCCAGTTATCTTACTAATAATGGTACATTACTTTAATAGTAAAAGCAAACTACCATCAATTATTAATACTTTATCAGGTGAGATACTGTGGTTTGATCCCTCATTAGGATAAATCTCTTCTGTAAAACAGCTATTGCACGAAATTTTGAATTAATTTCAAGCTAAATCCAAATAAGTAATTAAACATTATAATTTAATTGGATTTAATCTGACAATGAATTGTACTCGGTCATAAAATTTTAATATTTAAACAAAGTTACATTATTTTTTACACAATGTAAGATTTTTAAATTGCTGTTAATTTGACATTTTTCATTTCAACTCATTGCATTTAAATTTGAAAATTGAGTATTTTGAGTGACATGACTTCATCTAACATTAATTCTATTCTTATGTATTGAAGTTGTTATTAAATTTAAGTGAAAAATATTTAAACAAAAATGAGAAAATATAAATGCCAGTGAACCAAAGCATAATTTAAGTAAAGTAATATTACTTTGTTCATAATTGACTGCAGAAAATTTCAGCAATAACAAAAAAGAAGAAATTAAACCTTATATTTACAGTTGAGGATTGTGGAATATCTGCTTATTTACCATCAAAAAAAAAATTTAAATGAGCAAAATTCTTCATTATTTATGTTTCGGATGTTTTTTCTCTTTACACCTATGTTGGTCCTTTACATTCAGTCAGCTAATTACTGTATATCCTAGTGATTTCAGATAAGACCTTCAATTCCCCTTTGTTGGTGGGGTGGTGTTCTTTAGATGATAATGAACACAGTTTTGTTTAAAAATTTCTTGTTTAAATTGTGTCTTGGTTGTCTGCTATTTGTTTTCTTTTTTGCTTAAGATATCAAGTCATGATATGAAAACTATCCAGTTTATGCTTGAAAATAGAGGTTACAAAACAAATATCTCTAGAATAACACATATCAGGGCCTCTGTTAGAATCTAGGTAAATTCAATCAAACCAACTACCTTTAGAAAGTTCACTGTCCGTCCTTAGAAGGCTAACCTAATGAAGTTCAGCATTTTAAAAGAAGCTTCTTATTTTTCCCTTTTTAATTACTCTAAACTTAATTTTTTTGGTAGCTTATTTCTAAAAAAAAATGCACAAATAGATTAAAAAAAAAATAATTGTAGAACAGTACTGGAATCCACTAAAAACCCTATTGTATTGGATCATCAATCCCCAGTACCATTGAATGCAAAGATTTTTTGTCTCTATATTCATGAAATTAAATAACACATTTCAGTATGTTGAAAAGTAGTACAAAAAATATGTAAACCGTAAAATGTTATGACTTAGTTATTAATTAAATATATTTACTAGCTTTGATGAATTATGCCATGAAGCTGAGTTTTTATGTTTGCATATAAAAGAAATTACTAATGATGGATAAATAATGATGTGCGATATGTTTAAAGAAAAGACACGTAAATAAAATAACATTTTTTCATCACTCTGCATAAGAACAACTTTAAAACTGCACTATAGTACACATTGTATATCTACATTTAGACAAATACTTTCACACTATAAATTAAAAATATGAATATGAGTGAGTTAGTTAGTTAGTTTCTATACTTGTCGGAATTTAAATGTAATTCAGAAATACAGGATTTACCCAAGTAGTTGCCAACCATGCATAATAATCACCAACCATGCATAATAATCACTAACCCCAAGGAATTAATAATACACTTTTTAATGTTTTAAAAAAAACTTCCCTTAGAAGATATTCATTGTAATTTACTCTACACTAGTTAATTGCTGACTTGTAAATTTTAGAGTTAATTGTGACTATTTAATTCTTTATTCAGTAGCTGGAATGCACTGACTTTCCTTATATTATAATTTTTAAACAAGAAATTTCCTTCAGAATATTTACTTAACCCTGTATCTCTTAAATCATTAAAGAAAGAAAAACTAAAGATATTTTTCTTATTAAAAAAGAAATTATTTTAATAAAACAGGAACTATATCAGTCATCCTACATCTGATTACTACAAAGAACAAAACAGATGTATGAATAAATTTAATCTAAGAATGTAAAGATACTGATGTTGTGCAATTTACAGAAGTTAGTGCATTAGTTCTGGCTTTTCCAATCGCAACTCTTGAAAGTCAGGACTCGTTCAACAAGAAGCAATAATACACCATCATGGGTGTGCAATGTTATTGTTGTAGTAGTGAAAACTAGCCTATTTTCTAGAAATTAAATAAACTTTCTGATGTTTTTTTAACATCACAGGTTATTTCCCCTTTCTTTACCCCTGTTGTTTAAGAATTTACTTAATAGTCCATGACAACTATAGCCAGCAATAGCACATGTGCAACTGTTATACAGTTTTTTGTCTCTTGTTGTCAGATGTTTTTTTAAACATTACAGGTTATTTTCCCTTCCCCAACCGTGTGTCTTATTTAAAAATTCATCTAATGCTCCATGACAACTGTAACCAGCAATAATAGAAGCAGATATGCTATTGTTGTGTGGCTTATATATTTTTTTGCTTTGGAGTTTTGGCTAGAGAAGCAGTCATGCATTGTACATGATTACCTCCCTTGCTTGCAAATGTTCAAGGAATCTGGAGTTTGGTGTATTATTCAAATGATGGAATAATTTTATCTTTTAACTAATTCTCCAGTAGTTGAAGTGCATGAAATACATAAGTGGATTGATGATTCTATCTCTGAGGCCCTTACAACGAATGTCTAAAGTTGAAATATATTGCTATCTGCCACTAATTAACAAAACATTCCTACAACGTAACTCTTTGAGAGCTAACCCCTTGCTAAATTAGATTACATTGCTTTTAGCCCTTTTTATTTGAAAGTATTATTACAGTTGTTCTAGCTGGGTACTACTTCCGCTAAGCTATGTCAGCTTTAATTGCATTGCGTTGTGCGAATATTTTCTTTGTTGCTTGTGAGCAAATAGAAAACTTATCTACTTTCACACATGGATCAGAAAGTCAAGAAATTTATTTAAAATTTAATATTATTATAATATATCTGCTTTTCTTAGTTATTTGAAAAAAATCCTCAGGGTTTTTTTTTTACAGATCTGGATACCAATTTCATAGTGGTAAATCATATTTGGATCTCTAAGAACACGAGCAACATCAAACATCATTATTCTTTCTTTTATAGGAATATCTCCCCAAAAAAGTAAACTTCAAGACTTTCCATAAATGATGGCCAAGAAGTTTTAGAAATTTATTAAAGGATATACCAAAATACTGTTCATTTCTTTCTAAAGTACTAATAGTTCAGATTAAGAAAATTACCATTTAATATTTATAGTTAGTTGTTGACCCTTGAAATTATAGACCTCATTTTTCCTGATGATGTAATAATGTTTTAAAATTGTTTACCGTTTTGTCAACTCCTATTATGTTAGCTAAATTTTAAAACAAATAAATTCATAATAGTTCATGAGGTAATGGAGTAGACTTTTGCTGTGCATGTATTTATTTTCTTTAAATTAATTATCTATTCTAATCTGCTTTTTCTGATATCTTGCTGGGTTTTACTTAATTGTATTGTTTCTCTACACTTTTGTTGTACAGCCAATGAACCAGGAGACATTGATAAAAATTTGTAGATTCCTTCCTAATTTTGGAACCTCACATCAACTATGTAGTTGATGAAAATGTGTTGTCAGTTGTCTCTCTCCATGCCTTGGTGGCTGCTTACAATGGATACTAAGCCAAATTTGATAACAGAATTTTAGGAATGCCTTTTTAAAAAAAAAAAAATTGTTTAACTTGTTTGAAGAACCATCTAAGGTTGGTTCAGTCACCATCAAGAAAACTGGCAGGGTGGAATGTGAGATTATCATCTAACTCAAAGTTAATACATATGTTTATTACATGGTACTTATTAAAATAATTTCAGGTTCTTATATTTTGAATACTATTTCTTTTTCATTGAGGAATGATAACAATGCATACAATTTTTGGAGTTTTTTGGTATTCATCAAGTATTTGCTTTATTTCCTGGAACTTTATTCATTTTCCTTACTACCATAGAACAGTTGAAGTGTTATCAGCAACATTATTTTCAGGACTTTCATCCTCTGATAAAGCATTATCAGTTGTTTATTAAAGAATTTCTTCCTTAATTACAATCTTTCAAAATTTATTTTTAAAATAAAAATTGCAGCCATATGTTGCTCAAATTAAGTATGATACTATGTACATAGCTTAATGATTTTTACTGTATATTTCTCAAATTGTATATGGGAATCTTGCAAAATTTTAGCCAATGAGAAGAAAATAAATCCTTTACTGCAGTATTAAATGGGCTAAAATTTATTTTGACATGATCTTTACCAGTCATCTCTCTCATGTTCATCAGATTGTCAACTGCACAAATTAAAAAAAAGTATTTCAATACTGAAAACAAACAAATGTTGTTTATTTACCTGGAGAATAATTTACATACAGCAAACAATTTATTGCAGCATTGTATGAGACATTTCACCCTCTCTGCAGGATGTCAGTAGTAAAACAGTTTAAAATAACTGAATTGTCTTTATATAGATAAGTGTCATTAACAGTGCTCTAGCATAATTTGGCTGCCTGTTATGACAGTAGGTTAGGTTGATGTGGAAATGGCAAATAAAGACAAGCAATTGTTAGTACATGATTGAACCACCCTTTGCAGCATGAAGAGCTTCTATCTTGTTTGGCATTGATGTTTTGTCATGGCCTAGTCCAGGCTTTCTCATATCTACGGGAGATATTAATGGGTTGCTTCCGTGATCTTTATTAAATTCATATCAAGGCTTTTGGGAACCCAGGGAAGAAGTTGAAGAACATGGGCCTCAAATTTTAGTATTCCTTGTTGGTACAAAGGTAAAAGATTTCCAATTTAAAGACATCAACCTGGCAGATTTAAAACATCTTTTGACAAACTAATTCTGTTTTTCCACCATGCCTCCCACCACCATAATTGGGCTGGAGAGCCACCACCAGAACTGAATTGATTGCTGAAACAGATTTGTTGGAGAAGAGTATAGGTTGCCACTCTCATTGGAGAGGAGTTTATTATGTGCTACATATCCTCTGTAACCAGGCCATTAGAAATGATGGATTGCTCTTTGCCCAAGCAAAAGAAATGAACCAATTTCTGCAAGAGAACCTTGATGGTGTATGCTTATGTGGCAAGTGATATGGTGTCGCTGTTGAAGGCTTCGCAAGTGACTTTGCCACAGCAATGACATTTGCCTTAATAAACTTCATGAGAAATATCATGATTTTTGGCAATCTGTCATTGACTGGCCTCTCATTCATCGGCCTATAACATAACTTTGGGTACATGGAGAATGTCTCAGGATCCACTTGTTTTGAGAATGGGGATAGTGTGTGCTGATTATCTGCTCACTTAGACATCCAGTGTAATCAAACCTGAAAAATGTAACCTCATTCAGATTCATTCATTTCGAAGGTTGCCAAATGAACATGGCAGCTTGTTGCTTGCTTTTTAGTAATAATGTGTTTGTTAATACATATACTGTTAATACATTTTTAAATATTACCAGTATATATGTACTAGTTTTGGTGAAAAATAGAGATTTTGGCATGGTGGAGTTTGCCAAATGTTGAAATTTGTTAAAAAAAGTTTTGTTTTTTTTGCATTTGGAGAATTCTATTGTATGTTTTCAATTTTTAAAATGTTATTTCCTTGTTATATACATAGTGATACACAAATATGAATTATCTCTGCTTCCCACATTTGGCTTCATCTTTGGTTTGCCAGTACCACATATCTTGAGTATAATATGTGGTTTGTGGAATCACATATACTGTGTACCAGTGGTGCCAGTGGTGATTCATAAGTTGGTTGTTTGAGTAAATGCAAGGCCTCAATTTGCATAATTACCCTGCATGTTGTCAACTATACATGTATATAATAAGTTTTTACTTTGTATAAATTCCTAGCCTGTTAGTCCATGCATTTTGTAAATCGGGGGAAACTAAACAAACTATTGACTGCTAATAACCAAGCAAATATTCCCGTAATGTAATAACACACTGCAGAAAGCAACAAACTCAAGGGAGAATTGCAGAAATATTAACAATTATAACAAAAAACAGAAAACATTTTCATTTTTAAATGGTTAGAGGAAAATCAAGAGGAATCCTAAATTTCTTCAGTGTTGTTAATTTTATCAGAACTGCAATCTGATCCATTTTCTCTATCTTGGGATTGAGCTTGCTTAAATTAATAGCATCAAAATTAGTTGTGCAGATCTCCTATAATAATACTAAAGCACCCTGGTTCTTTGTTATTGTTAATCTGGTGAAATCAAACAAAGAAGTGATTTTGGTTAATTCAGTGCTTCCAATCCTTATTTAATTTCCTCTTCTGATTTGAACAACTTTTTTAGTGCACAATGTAAATTTTTTTAACCATCTATTTCAAAATTGCTGATATTTTCTGGTTCTTCTCCACTGTGTGATTGTCTGATGTATCTACCCACCAGTGAGCAAAGGCAAACCAAGAAAAAATAAGCAAATTCTTATGTATTCAATTTTTTACACGTTTTTCCATGAAATAAATCAAAATAGCATAGCAAGGCTGGTAATTAACTCCAAAATATAAAGTTACATCATGTGTAAGGTGCTCAATTTGTTCATGTCTTGCACAAGGAACCTTGTTATTGGGATGCTGTTTTAAAATACATTGGACATTAAATCTTTGAGCTCTTGTACCTGAATCCACAATCGTTTTTAATTTGAAAACTTTTACTAGCCTGATAGGTTATCATGGCAAACATTTTACAACTTATATAAAAATAAGTCTGACAAACGATTGATACTTTTCAATGCCAAAAATTGTTCTGGTAATCGAAAGTTAAAAAGAAGTACCTCCGGAAAATGTTTGTTTTTTTGTTTTTTTTTTAAATTTCTCTTAAATGAAAATTATTGGTTAGTTTTTGTTTTTATTGCAGAAGAGACAAAAATTACTAATATAAGTTTTTCCCTTTTGATTTTAAGTAAAAATTTATGACATTTTGCAGTAATTTTAACCGGACCCTGTTCACATCTCAGAACTGAGCGTTGATCTGTAAATGATAGATTGGATAATGTGTGCTTTGAGTTAAATTTTTACCCTGCTTTTGTTTGTTTTATAAATATCACATGCAATATTTGTGTGGACACTCTCTTCAAAATCTTTAATCCATATTTTGGGGTAGGCATATAAATCCTACAGCCCTGTAGTTATGGATGTGGCAGAGACGCTACCTGAATGAAGATCCATATTTAATATTTATCAGCAGAATGGACAGAAGTTAATACTTTGTAGTATTTCTTAACGTTTCAAGTATTATTTTTTTTACTGATTAATTATTTATCAATAATAATAAAATAGTTGACCTTCATTTAGGTTTAAAACCTAATTGGACAGATGCCCTGGGCTGGACTTAGCAGCCAACAGGTTGTGGATTCAGGACAAGATCTGGCCACTTGTACAGTAATTAGTAACATTGCCCTCCCTACTGGGGGTCAGAACAGTGAAGGATCTCTGTTAGGTTCTTTCTCAATGATGGGGAATGCTCATCTGTACTTTTTATATGTTTAACATGACTAAAAGTTTCAGATATTTCTAGAGAGTAATTTTAAACTATTTTTTTACATCAACCTTCTAAAAACAAAACTAGATGGTTAACCTTTTTTGCCAATCATAATTTTATTTTCATTATTATGTTTCTAGGTTGGAAAGAAAGAGTAAAGGGTTTTGATTGATTTTTTTCAGGTTTTTAATTCTGTTTCTGTGGCTCAGGGGAGAACTAATTGTTTTTGTTACTATATATTATTGTTTTTAACTGTTTTATTGGTTACCTCAGGGCTTAACAGAGGTAGTGTAAGCTCTTCGCATAATAAGTTTGCCTACTGATGTACATACTTAATGCAATAACAGTCATAAAATAGCACTAAAGTTCGATCTCATTCTGATTTAGCAATTTATAGTTTTAATTCCTGAAGGAATGAAAGAAATAAAGACAGCTTATTTATAAAAATGTTTTTGTTTTATCATTGTTGTTAACAATAGTCAGCCCCTCAGGTGGTACCTGGGCAGGAGAATCAAAAAAGTAATATTTCCATGGGGGTTGGAGGTTTTTTGCTATGAATAAAATAAATATAAAGCCAGGACCTGCTAATCCTCTAAAATTAATCATTAGTACTTAAAACAGCAAAACTAAATTTATGAAGGATTTCAGATGTGAAGATTGTTGCTATATTTTAACTTAAATTGTTCAAATCATCATTGGCCCTCATTACCTCCATCGTCTACACTAGGCTACTTTGCCAGTTTCCTCCTCCTGTATCATTACTTCCACTATAACCTCGCTGGAAGCAGAATACTTCAGCATTTGCTTTAAATACACCAGCAAATAATACAGGTAAATGCTCTAAATATTATTTAGGTTTAATAATGTGCATTTTGTAATAATTTGTTTCATAGAAATTACAACCTTGCCACACTTTTTAGAAAACTGTGGTGGTGGTGGTTGGGCAGTGGCTATAGCTAGCTACCTGACTAATTTAACATCAATGCTAGGGCTCCAAAAACTAGTCAGGCAGCAAGATTTTCTAGTTGGCAGCTAAAATATGGTTGCAATATGAAGGTCATTTGAATTTTTTTTTGTCTTTAGGCAGTCCAAAGCTTAGTTAATTAACCAAGTATCTGAAAATGCCTTTGTTGCTCATGCTGGAGTTGATATTGCCTGTTTTTGTGTAAGTAAAGCCTTATGTATCTTTTGACTGGATTTGAAGTCCTCTAAAGCTCTGTGACTATGAGTCAGAAGGCCAGGAAGTTTGAAAAATTATCCTTTTTGTTATGAGGGTTGAATCCACAGGCACCCTATAGATCGAGTCTCTGCTGATAACTTTTCATTCCTTGAATGAAAATTTTTTTTTTTTTTTTCTGTGCATCTACCAGTTTATTCAAACTAGAAAGTACTACCTGTTGGTGTAAGATTGTATTTGCATGTTGTGTATCTAGATCTGCTTCACATTCAGCTGTCGTAGCTGTTTATGAGTAAGGCTTATCCTATGCCTAGGAAAGTTTCTAAGAGTCTATACAGAGGAAGCTAGCTGGCTTGCTATTCAGCTAAGTATTATTATTATGGCTGTGGTCTTGGCTCATCATCTCAGGTCACTTTTCTGAGAGAGAAGAAAAGGGGCAGGTTTCAACTCAGGATCTATCCTAAGTCAGGTGTAGAGAAGCATTAAAGAGCACATCTTAACTTGCATAATTAATTCTTTGCTATGTGGGTGGCCTAAAGTCTGGTTAATTAGCCATGTGTTTGAAAATTAGATCACTGGAGCTCAAAACTATTGTTTTCATAAGAAATCCATACATATCTTCAGAATATTAATCCTGTTGGTGTTTTCTGTCACCCAGTGGCTGCTCCAAGCCGTCTGCTGTGCAGTAAATGGCAGAAAGTTTGAAAGATGGTTTTCTTTATTATGTGGGGTGAATTCAAAGATCTGCCTGTACAGATTAAGTCTGTTTGGAAGACTTTGGATGTTTTGGATCAAATATTGGACAAGGTTCCATGGCTCTTTATGTTGCATGCAGGTAAAGATGTGGAGAATTTTCCAGCATCTGTCATGGAAAAGGCAGCAGTGGATGAACTAAGGCAAGTTTCCCCACACCCTCCACTAGTCTGACTTAGTCAGTCACACTGTGATACCAACTGCACTGATTTTATGTTGTTGTTACCTATTTCAGCAGAATTTTCTGAGAGGTTTATTTTGCTCCATACCAGTTCTATGGAACCTATTTAAGTTGCTGCTCAGTTTTTGGTGAATTCTAGGTTTGCTGCATAGGATGGTTGTCCCATTATCTGTGCTAGAGGCTTTAGCTACTTGCTGGGGAATAACACACATTGTTTTTTTCGTGCTGCTGCTGTCTCTTATGATCTGTAACATTTAAAAAAAAATTTTTTGAGCACAGATTTTGCTCTCTCTCTCTCTCTATAATATTTAAACTGTCTAGATACCAGTGGGAGTTGGATCATTTGTTTATTTACCAGATGTTTGTACCCTTTCCATAAGAACTCACTCACTGGCAGTGCACATCCAGTCTGGCATCCCTATGATTTTACTCCTATACCATAGGGGAGCAGTTACTAGACTATTCAAAGTGAAGGCTATGAGCTCACAAGCCTTTCGACTAACTTTGCAGATCTTAAACCGGTTTTTGCTAGTTGTCGATATCTGGATTTATGTGACTACCTAGGGGAAGCATTGTACCCAGAATTTCTATTCTGCCCTGGTCCATTTAATGCCACTGTCAGGTTATGTTGTACTTTCTGAAGACAGCCAACCATGCTCCTTTAGTTTTGGTTTTTTTGATGTAGGCACCAGAATCATCCTCATGCAGCTTGAGCTTGTCAGACGCAACCTGCAGGCTCTTTGTGTTCTGTATTATCTTAGCCTCTGTATTATCTGTTCCTTCTATTTTCTCCACATCATGGACTGTACAAGCCAGCGTCTCTGAAATGATTACACATAGTGGTGCACTGAGAGGAAGCCCTGCTGTATTCCACAGGAGGGTTTAAAGTAGACCAACATAAAACCATTCCACTGAATTAGGTCTTCCCTGAATCTCAATTCTTTTAGGTTCTTAAACAGAACACCTGGCTCTACCCTGTCAGTCGCTTTCATCTGGTCCTCAGCCAACATGACAGTTGTGGAATGTTGGGTGAGTCTGTGATGGTTCTTCCTCAAATTCAGAGAAAATAAAAAGGCATAACTGTTGCTAGCTGATCTGTTTGTACTTTGGCTATGATTTTATAATCTGTGTTTAGAAGAGAGGTCAGTCTCCAGGTAGGCTCTGTCTTTCTCGAATAATGTGATGATAGCGCTGCATTAGCTAAACTAGAGATCCTTGTTCGAAAGCACACTTTGGATACCTGCTAGCTATGGCCACCAAATCGCTAACTTCTCTAGAACTCTGGTATAAAGCCATTGCTCCCAGTGGCTTTATCATTATTTAATGTTTCAATAGCATCTTTTACTTCATTGTCAGTTGTACGGCCTTCACAGCTCGGCATCTGTAGGGTCTACTTTACTTTCAAGTTGTAGGTGGCTGTCTTTAAGCTAAGGACTGGTACCTTTGCTAGAGTAGAGCTATTTGTAATACCGAGTCTCTTTAAATATCACTTAATCTGTTAATGTGTAGCCATCTGGGGCAGTTAAGCTTGTTATAGTTTTATCTATAGCTCTGGTCTTCTCTTTGACTAGATACCACAGGTCTTTATGCTATAATGGTCACTACTTTCCTCTAATAGTAAACTTTTCACGTTCTTCCTTTGTTTCACTCCTATTTTCATCCTATCCACGTTCTTATATTTACCATAGATTGCATGTGTCAGCTGTTGTTGTCATATGTTGCTGCTTCCTCATTCCTTAAAATTAGATGCAATTCATAAAATCGCAGTTTTGTTGTTTGAGATCATTGATCAAAAGTGTCACTTTATTGAATCATTTAGTTGTCTATAATTTGCAAGATAATGATCTGTACAAGTTAACTTAGGTTTTAGTAGGACCCTCATAGTAGCCTGGTCCTTGTTTTCACTATTGGTATCGTTGATGGTTAACAGAGTCTCCAGCTGGATTCTTTTTATCACCACTGGCAACCTGATGACCATATTTTTGGAGCCCTAATCGATGTTAACATCTCATCCTCTGCAGTATAAAAATCAATTTAATGTATTTATGATAAACTGTGCCACAAACAAGTAATGTTAAAGATTTAAAAAACAGAAATTAATTTTGAATAAAAATTACATTCCTGTCACTCACAACATGCAATTCTCGAAATGTCCAAAATGTTATTGCTTTGTAGAGTTTCTGTTAAGTAGAACTAGATGAAGCTGGCAGTGTTACCTAGATTTTACTTACAACTGTACTTCCTTTTTAAACTTTGAAGAAAAAAAATTCTTTACCTCTAAACATCACATTTGTAGCCCAGTTCTAAGATTTTGATGCTGTCTTCATAAGAACACCGGTTGGTTATAAACTAGGTGGTGGAAAATTTGTAACGACCATGTGAGAAAGAGATCATATTTTCAATATTGGACTGTTTTTTAATAATAGAATTGTTAGTGAATACAATAAGTTACTGGCAAAGTTGATATATAAATTGATCTAAAAATGTTGATAAATATTTCTCTTCCCCAGAGTTTTGTAAGAGATGGACGACTATTTGATTGAGTTAGTAATAAATGTGGACCAACAAGACACTTTTTGAAACAATCACAAATTTATTATACTTTAAAGAAACAAAAAAATCATAGCAATTTTCAACATTGTCATCTAAAAATATAATAATTTGATTCCATAACAGATCTATATAAATATAGATCCATACCATTAGAAAATATATCAATTGAATGGCGACGTGGTTTTTTGATTTAGCCCAGCAGTAGGTAAGACTGGTTTTAAATGTAATCAAAATCCATTATTTCAAGGTAATGGTCCAATCTTTATATTAACAAAATTTTAGTATGGTATTTTAAAATTATTTTTTACTTCAAAAAATAACCAAGTTCAATGACTGTATTTATAATGTGAAATGACAATGATATTAAAATAGCTGTCTTGTCAACTGAATTGCTCAGACAAGAATCATAAAATGAGTAGGTACCATTGATCTGATAATCCAGTATTAACTTATTGCTACAGTACATCACAGCATACAGGAATGGAATCTTACTGCTGTTAAGTTGTGGCACTCAAGGCCATACTTTCTATATGACACTCATCTGTGCCTCTGCGAATGCGGAAGAATCCACTCTCACCCCAACTTTCACCCCAGCTATTTTTGACTGACCAGTATTTCTCTCCTGTCTCTCTGTCTACACCATAGCCAACCACCAACACTGCATGGTTGGTTATCTCCCATGGATTGAACTTATCTGTCAGACCAGTGTGATGGTATATTCCTCCCTGGAAATAAAGAAACCACCATGGGAGTGTGAAGAGAGAAGCAGAAATAGCAAAAATACTACATCCCACCTCATCACAAATATCAACTGTTTTGAATATGTAATATTTATACCATGTATTTTAAAAAAAAAATAATAAAAGAAACCCATAACTTAATAATTTGATCTAGTTTACCAATATGATGAACCAGTCAGAAAGTTATA
The DNA here is from genome assembly GCA_018389105.1 of Nautilus pompilius. Classification (NCBI taxonomy): domain Eukaryota; kingdom Metazoa; phylum Mollusca; class Cephalopoda; order Nautilida; family Nautilidae; genus Nautilus; species Nautilus pompilius. The sequence goes on along the minus strand of JACATO010000941.1, from coordinate 8,689 downwards.
AGGGAAGAAAATATGACCATTCTATTAAAATGCAAACAAACACAATTCTTATGCAGTATTAATTAGTAAGAAACTAGCTATTTTTGAAATTATTATATAATTTTCTAGATCAATATTCATCTCATTATAATCCAAATTTTGACAATATTTGGAATTGTAGGAAAAAAAGTTGTCAAAATTTCTGTGGTTAACTGCAAAGCAATTGTGGATTAATTTTAGAATTTCTGAATATACTGGGGTTTGTAAATCTCTTTACACATACCAAGCAGTGTTCTATCTCAATACGCTTGTAGCTAACTGTATAACGTACATTATGAGTGTTCAGTGTGAAGATTGCAGGCAAAAGGGAAAGGTTTTAAAACAGCAACTGAAGTTCATACAGAACTTTATTTCATATCCTTCCTTATGATGTAACATGTTCTAGATAAATGATTGGTTATAGTGATGTTACAAATTGGTGCTTCTGAAATTGTTAAGCAGTAATTAAAACAAAGCTTACCGTGTAGCTAACAAAGTCAGAATAAACTTCAAAGCCAACAGCAAATGGTCCATTCTTAACAAGCTCCATCCTCATCAGTGGTTCATTGCAAGCTCCATAAAACCCCCCCACATAGTAATAGTTGCCAGTGAAGTGTCTTTTACATCCTGTGTCAATGCAGGTGCCATTGGTGGCAGTGTATGGATAACAGTGGTCTTCCACAAAACCAAAGTCCTGTCCATATTTTCCTGCAATATGAAAGTTGAGAAACAACATGCTGAATCTAGAAAAAGAGAAAAAAAATTGTTTAAATCCCAGAAGTAATTTCCAAATTAATCAGCATTAAGTTTGAGGAAGATTTTGAAGACGCTTTTTACAATAAAACCCGCACATCTATGCTATCTGTATATAACCAAATCTCCAATTTCTGTGATGGAAATAGGTCAGTTTCAATTTGCTTTGTATTAAGACCCATAATTACTGACTAGGGAGAATAAGGGAATGTGTGTAAGTCATCTAAACTGGCCACTGGTTGCTAAAATCTCTCACCTGCAACCAAGTAGGGGAAACCACCTTGACACTTTTGGGAATACTGGGAGCAGCTCAGTGGTTCTTGTACTGAAAAGATTCGCTGATCTCTGTTCTTTGTGGTGATGCGCAGCCGTGCTTCATGCATTGCCATGGATGCAAAGATGTAGCAGCTACCACAAGTTTGCTGGTTCCTGACAGGTGATACATAGTTGATTCCACTTACATTACGCCAATCAAACTCATCTGGCAATTTGTTAGATTCTATACAAATAAGAAAAAAAGTAAGTTAAAAAGGTTTTTTAAAGGAAAGTCAGTAAGGTCGGATGTATCATAAATATACATTTAAAACAAACAGTGGGATGCACTTTCATTTAGATAATATTAATCAGAAATACTCAAATGGGAGATTATGAAAAATTCTTTCCAAACTTGGCTCAGCAAGTGATTAGCACAAAAATTATAATATTGCATAAAGACTGACTTTTTTTTTTTTGGATTCCTTGCTTATCTATTTTTTTTTGGAAATGTCACAGAGGTTGGCATAGTGATTAGCTGTGGTAACACATGAAAAAGCTGTTAACCAATGAAGAGCTGATTACTACTACCACTACTACTATGATGATGTTTACGGTTAAAAGAAAAAAAGTAGATTGTGACCATGTGTACTGCCTTTTGTGGTACTGAGGCTCACTTCAGAGGGCCGCCTATTTAAATCAGTGAGCTTGAATCTGCTGAGGAAGAGAGACCTTTTCTAGCAATTCATCAATTAGATCTGGTCCACAAAAGAAATTAATCTATTTGTGCCTTTTCTCCTCTTCCCTTCCAAACTACATTGCTATTAGAATTAATTTCTAAAACATTTTGAAAAATCACTGCCTTTGCTGATGATTAATTAGTTCCCATAGTGAGCTGCATTCATGAAAAAAACAATTGGCAGCAGGGTTTAGTTTTCTGAACCATTCCAGCTGATAAACTTGGGCATTCCAGATAGTGGTGTAGAGTTTCTCTTGCTGTTCTCTACCTCCTAACCAGAAGAGTTCTGGTATTTTCTTTCCTTGGAAGAGCTAAAATGTGTGCACTGGCTACTTTCATGCTGGCCGTTGTATCGAGATGAGAATCACTTTTCCCCTTCCATGTAGGGCTATCAGGGGACATAACCACCACCATAAACCATTTTTCTCTCTACAATGATAATTAACTTATGCCCATTTCATTTCTTTTCTCATCCATATAGTTTCTAAAAACAAGCTGATGAAACAAATGTAATGAGTATTTTTAAAATTAAAAATTCCTTTTCAGCACCTGTTCTCAATGCATTTGTTATCAATGTTGTTCTGGGATACACATTCGGCTCACTTTTCCTCCCAGCTATCTGCAAGTAGGCAGACATCCTATATCCAAAATACCTGGGGTCACTGCTGGCTGTCCAAGAGCTTTGTATTCTGTTTATTGCTGTTAAAGAGGATTAAATAAATGTATATAGTAAACAAGTCTGCTTGAATCTTATGATTTTTAACAAGTCTGAATATTAATTTTTTAAGAATCATTCTAGCTTTTGTGATAGTCTGAACTAAGAACCAAGAATTACGTTCAGTCTGTGCATGGTGCACAGCCATTTCTACTCCAATAATGTGTTTGAGTTTCTTTCTGGCACAGCGGCTATACTACTGCACTACTACTAAAATTAGGGGCCAACCCAGCTCAGTTTGGTGTAACTCTCTACCATGATTTCTTCTGCTCTTTCTCACCAGCCAGCCAGCCAGCTGCATGGGTTTCCTCCAATCTTTGAAAATGCAATGCAGATTTATGATCCCCTCCACCAAGTACTGTTTCAGCCAAAAAATAATGAGGAAACATGTTCACAGTACTCTGTACAGAAATGGCTCAGCTGCCATTATTTTAAACATTTGTACAAAAACCGCACTAACTCTTTTTGGCTTGCAGGGTCACAATTTAAATCCATCTCCTGGCTTCCAGCAAATTCAATTTATTTCACATTTTAGGATCTGGAGACATTAGCCAATTTATTATAATTTCCAACATAGGTAAGTGCAAGGTAACTGATGAATGTCAAAATCCTTAATTATTTTATTTTAGAATCCTGTAGATATTTGAGGGGAGATCTAATAAAGTAAATTTAATAATTTTCTTTCTTTTTTCCTTTGCACACCTTACCCTAAATTATGAAGCACTAGTAAAAATGGGAACATTGATCGGATAGTAGAGTATAGATAAATTTTAAAAATCATGTAGATAAACATTTGCCTTCCCTTGGGGTCCTTGCAGATATCATTACAACCTTAGATATGACCGAGCAACAGACGTCTGGCAAATAGTATGCCAACCATTCCTCTACTGTTGGAAATAAATGAGCTTTTGATGCCTTTGTACTCAGTTTTGTTAGAGTAACACGACAAAAGCAGAATAACAGTATTGTTTTATACCTGTTAAGAAAGTCTCAAGAATGTGGCAATCTTCTATTGTAACCAAGTTTACCTTAATATAGTGATGAGCTATCTTTTGGCATTTCTACCATTTTAAAGCAGCAGATGTCTTTCTTTGTGTGTTTTTAACCTATTTTTCATGAATCATTAATCAAAATCCCCTCATCTATGTAGAAAAAATTGTTTACTTTAGAAAAATAAATACTATAGACTAGACAACTTATATTATCTATCAGATGTCTGTTTACACTTTCTGAAAATGAATATACTTATTCTCTACTAAACTATCTTCTTTGAATGCTGCTAAATTCAAAAGATATACTCCTTGTTAAGATATTATTATTATTATTATAGAGTTTTGAACAAAAGGTGATTTTAACATCACAAGATTATCCATTTCCATTAGCAGCAAAAAAAACAGAACAAAAACATACAGGTGACAGCTAACCATGGCTTGGTTCCAGGCTTAGTGTCTCACTAGTAGACTTGCTTCTTTTTCACTTCTGTACCAGGACAATGGTGGGTTCTAGGTTACCTAATTACTATGACCCCCCCACCCCTCAGGGCAAATGGCCACTGCGTGGGTTAAATTGTCTGGTCAGCACTGCACTGATTCATGAAGAACTCTTGTGAAATAAAGTTGGACCTAAAAGCACTGCTGCCTGGATGGAGGATCACCAAGAATTTTTTAAATAACAAAATTAATTAAATAAATAGGTTACCTCCCCCTGGTAGGCTTAAATTCAGCTGAATCCATATGGCAATTCTTGACGCTGGATCATTTCAATCTTATTTTATCTCAGATTTTTGTTAACTGGAAACTTTGGGAGTAAAAAAAGAAAAAAAGAATCTATTTAAAGTTATAGTTGTGGCGTGACACACAATGAAGGCCAGCATGAAACATCTGCAGGCTGTGCAAGGTTCCTCTATATTTTAATATTTCCAGCCCTAGGTATCTGAGTAGAACTACTAAACAAAACTCACCACTAATAAATTGTTGGTTGGGAAAAAATGAGCGAAAATGCAAAACATCATTAGTTTGTTTCACAGAGACAGTAACAGGATCCAGGTGTGAATGCAGTTGTTGAATTTGTCTCCCTTTGTAGCATGCCCAGTTGGTCTCATCAACATCGTGGGCCCAGCCAACAAAGGTTTGGTTACAAAAGCTGTATACTGTTTGGCCCTGAATTTTGTAGTAGGAGAAAGCAAAATATTTTCTGCTGTTGATGATCACTTCAAAACCCTGGTTATAAATCAATGTCCAGGTCCCTGAAATAGAAACATTAAAGTCATTAATCATTTGTGAATACAAATATTTTTAAAATAAACACTGACATTTAGAGTAATAGTGAGAGAGAAAAACCCAGAACAAATAAAACTTTTGGATTTATTCTGGTACATCTAGAGGTGAACATAATTTAACAGATATGGGAGACACTAAGGGAACAGGTTTCAAAGAGAGAGAGAAAAAAGTGCAGTTCAAGGACAGATTTACAAGTAATATACTAAGCTGGACACTATAAAAGGGTGATTTCAGTGTAACAGTAGAAAACCATGATGCACCAGGAACTGGTATAAACTACCACCATCATGATGATAACTAACACAGGAATTTTTTCACACATGTGCAAGGTTTGGAAGTGCTGATTTCTTACGTTTAATTTAAAAAGTTTTCTTTTCCATATCAAATTGGTTACACCAAAGAATGCTAACTCCAACAACCAGTTGATTTACTGCATATGCAGATTCTTGGACTTCAGGGATGGCTGTTTTCCATATCTTGTAAGAAAAAAGTCTGGAAATTAGGCAAACTGCAGTTATACATAAATATGGGCGAATGTTTTGATTCTATAGCATTATAGATGGTGAGATGGTGTGAGAATTTTAGTTTATCTATAATTATGGGAATGTAAATTTGTGTTGCTATGCAACAGTGCAAGTGAGAAGACATCTGTTATTTTGGTTTTGATATAAACAATCAGAAAAATAAACATTTAGGCACCACTTACCCTTGTTATTATCTCCATCAATAGCAAGATTTGGAAAATACAAGGAAACTTGATAAGTACTGACAGATTCAAAATGCTGGTCATCACATTTTATGGTGTTATTGTGTCCAGCCTGAAAAAAAAAAATTTTAAATATAATAGCTTCTGTTTTCACATTTTAGTTTTTAAAATAGGTTAGTCATTTCCAGAGAGCTAGAAAAAACATTCAGCTTACATGCCAGTCTTTCATAGCATCTATGTAGAGTGCTTCCTCAGTGTTTTCATTGTTATGTCAAAAAACAGTGCAAGGAAAACTCATAAGTTCACCAATATTTTGGTTACTTACCTGCTATGACAGTTAAAGTTCCATGTTATGACCCTTTGTAACCCACCAACAAGACAAACGCAGATTTTGGACATCAGAATTTATATGAAAACAGACTCTAAAGAGGCTACAAGTCACTGTAAAAGATGCAGGAACTTTAAGTACACAGAAGACATCACATCAGAGGTAAGGATATCAATAAGTGTTGAGTGATTTCAACAACAGTTTCAAGGTAGCCAAGGAGACTATTAAAAGGGGTGCACATAAAGATCACAAATTCTACTAGTCAACACTCTACAGAGCTTGCATGATGAATTCACCAAAGCATGAGAGAAGGCAGAGGAATGACCATCACTGGAAAATAACAATGAACTGCAACAAGCCAAGGGAAAATTCTTGAAAACTAAATTGGAAGGAATAGGAAGAAGTTAGAGAAACATGACAGCTATGTTTAATATAAGAAAAGATGGGTATAAATCAGAGGCGCATAAAGCAGTTAAATTATGAAAGCACAAAAGAAGAGAAAATAAGCCTGGGTGAGAACAGGAAAGAAAGGTGCTGACTCTTTTTTGTAAGATCACACAAAAGTGAAAGTAACATCTTCATCCAAAAAGAGCATCAAAAAGCAGGTAAGGTTGGAACAAAAAGAAGCCAAAACTGGAGTTACCAAGAAACCTGTACAAGCCAGGAAAAGGTCCAGATGGCATCACAAACGAGATGCTGATTCACCTTAGTGAAAAAGAAACTCCTGTAAATATTTAATCATAGCTGGATATCAAATAAAGCATTTCAAGTATGGAAGAAAGGGATCGTGGTCCAATGTTGAAGGGATAAACAAAGCTAGAACCTTGAGGAATCTTCCTATAAGTCTAACCACTTTGTTGGGAAAACCCTCAAAGGCATTTGTCAACAAATAACTGTTTTGTCATTTGGAAACCAAAAATATCCTGGTCAGAGAACAAGCAGGATTCAGACTGTTAGTCAACAGAAAATCAAACAACATACCTTTTCTGGCAAATTAAAGTTGCCATTCAAGAACATAAATTAGTCCTGCAAAATTGCAAGCAAATGTTCATATTACTAATAGAGCAGCCAGAGTCTATATGGACCATCTCAAAAGCAAGTGCTTCTGCATCAAGGAGTTCCACAGGAAAAAGTAGCATCTCCCACTCTCTTCCTGTTTTTCATAAATGACCTTATTGCTAATCCTCCTGGGGAAGTATGGTGCACTTGGAACTTACTGATTTCTAAAGAATTTAGACATGACTGCTGCACAAGCTCAAAATTGGAGTTAGCATCAACAAAGAGAAAACTGCAACCCTATTCACACTATCCTCAAAGACCAAAACAAGATCTCTCAACCTGAGCAATTCAGACTTGAAATATGATGTAAAACCTACATGCCTTGAATTTACATTTGACCCAGAAATCCCACATACAGGAGGCTGAGGCAAAAGCAAGAACATTAGCCATTACAACAAAGCTGGCAGGTTCATCTTGAGAAAAATGTGAAAATACCCTGAAGCAAGTTTATCAAGGAACAGGGAGCCAAACCACACAAACTTTGAACAAAGTCCGGAATTAAGTACTTAAAATCAATACAGGTGCAGTGAATACCACACATAGAGAAAAGATGGAGAAAATTAAAAGGATAGATCCTCTCAACAAATGATTAGATGCAAAAACAATGATTTAGGTTAAAATATTTAAATGCTTTTGCTATCACCCATCATAGAGAATGAAGAAGCTTCATTCAGTACAACAGAAAGCTTCAGAAGGATCAGAACTGCCAGAAGTGGTACTTCCACTCTTGTTTCAACTTACCTCCATGGGCATGTAAGATACCTAGTCTGCAAATTACTAACTGCTAATGCTCCTCAAATGACATCTATGTTTGATGAAAGGTCCCTGCAACTCTTGGATCCATGTTTATACAGATGGTTCCTCAATGGAGGCACAGACATATTCGTAAACACAATGCCACTGGAAAACACTGCAAACTACACAAAAGTTGGAGCCTTTGCTGGCACTTCAATCATCAACTGAAGCACATCACTGCTACCACGTTATCTTCTTCACTGACCGCCTATCAGTATTAGAAGCACTGAATATAAAAATGGCCATTCACTTCACCAGCCTCCCAAGTGGCAAAGCTAACCAAAGCACTGCACATTACTGATGTCAGATTTGAATACAATAAGTTTAAAGGTCAGTTTGTATTTTCACAATGGTAAGGAAAAAAACAAGTCTTCGACATCCAAGAATAAGTCTCATCAAACAGCATTAGTAGTATCATCTTTAACAAATGAGTAGTCTAATAACAATGGATGAAAAGTTACAGGCCAGTATGTTCAACAGAGATTCTTAGAAATTGGCCATTAAAGGTTATCTTAATTAATATAGAATCTTCCTGACTGCAACTTGCTTGACAAATCTTTTTGAATTCTTAGATGTAATTCTAATTCAGACGATAGGGCATCATTTTTAAAGAAATAATAATATTCTTAAATGTGTATTGTTTATTAAATGCAGTGCTTCATAAACTTAGTTATACAGACAGACCGATCCCTATAACTTCAGGCAGGCTATGGGGCCTACCCCGAGTGAACATAGTTTCATCTTCCAAAAAAAGCAAGAGTAATAATCGACATTCAGACCCATTTATATTTACACATAAGCAAAGCTAACCATAGTAGTAAACAGAGATAACGGGTGAAGCTGATGGGAGAGGGTTAGCCCGCTAACCACTTGACTACCGCGCTGACCTGCGACCCATTGACGCCCCCAGCTAGCTCACGGGATTAAAATGTTACTCTGTGTCAACAGGGGCAGAAAGAAAACAACAAAAACAGTTTGGGGAAGGAGGGCAGAACGAAACAGTACAAAAAAGGGTCAGAAATACGGTCGGTCGGGGGCCCAGGGG